>OY769905.1:5999304-6466804 GCA_963669185.1 Dyspetes luteomarginatus
AAAAATTGTTAGTGTGGGGATAGTCGATAATTTTCTTGGGTCTTTTGTCGATGGATGAAATCAAGTTGGGTATATAAGACACGGTGATGAGCAACTATGGCATCGCAGTTTTAACAGCGAAACCAAACAAACCACCCCAAAACCCCAAAACTCAACAAAATGATGACCAAGTGCCTGGTAAGTTAATCATCTATTCTGTCAATGATTTTTTTATATTATTTTATTTTTTTTCGCCATATTAATAAACGATTATTATATCCAAGTGAAATTATTAGAATTTAAATTCAAGTTAACTAAAAATGTATTAGAATGAAATGAAAAATGGTGATTTTTTAACCGAATTTTCAATCAATTAAATAGTTTGGATATATAATAATAAATGTTTATTAAATATTATAAAAATTCGTTTAATCTTTCGAATCGATATTATTTTTTTGATTTATAAAATGTTAATTGTCATCTCGTGATTTAATTAAATTATTATTAATTTAATTGATGATTTTGTTGAATTTTTAGTTCTTCCTTTTCGCAATTGTGGCCGCGTGTTCCGCCGGTTTCGTGCCTGCTGTCCCAGCCGCACTGACGGTAGGCACGTACGCGAGCAGTTACAACGCTCATGCAATCAATCACGCTTATGCTGCCCCATACGTAGCAGCCGCAGCGCCACTCGCGTACGCTGCTGCACCACATCCGTACGCTTACTCGGCATTGCCAGCCGCTTACAGCGCTTACTCGGCACCGCTCATCGCTGGACGTCGTTAAATAAAAGAAAAAAAAAATGCCGATAAATAGCCACCGAATAAAAGGAAAAAAAAAAAAAGAACACGAAACAAATCACACAGAAGAATATGGTTGGAATTCATACGGCAGCCATTATCGGGAGGAAATTGTTTCTAGAGAAATTGTCATAGTTGTCGTCGTCATCGTCGTTGTCGTCGTCGTCGTCGAGGTGAGAAAGAAAACTTCATCGATCTCAAATCTCAAACGATAAAGAAGAAATTTTTTTTCATCCTCGCACAACTCGCTCGATCATAACAATGATCGATAAAATGATCCTTGATCATTTTTACCAACGATCGATTCAACGCATGTCCTTCGAACGAGAGACGAAAAAACGACAGATCCATCTCTCTCTCTCTAGCAACACATTCTCTCCGATTTCACTGGCTGAGCTATGGTGCCACCTTGCGCCTTGGTCTCTACTTCATTCACCTGCTATGGACTTTTTTTTCTCCTTCTACGAATGCTAAAAAAAGCAGCGGAATCGTTTGAATGAAAAAAGAAAATTTTTTGAAAAAAATACATTCGAATAAAGCTTTTCACCCTATCACCACAATTTTGTCTTTGATTTATTCCCTTTTTCCAGAATTTAACAATAATTCATTTATTTATAATTTGCCTAGCTTTTAGCTTTGAGCTAGCTTTATTTATAATTTATTTAGCACTTGCCACGGACTTTTTTCTCATTCTACGAACGCTAAAAAAGCAGCGTAATCGTTTGAATGAAAAAAGAATAAATTTTGAAAAAAAAATTTCGAATAAATCTTTTTCATCCTATCACTACAATTTTGTCTTTGATTTATTACCTTTTTCCAGAATTTAACAATGATTCATTTATTTATAATTTGCCTAGCTTTTAGCTTTTAGCTAGCTTTATTTATAATTTATTTAGCACTTGCCACGAACTTTTTTTCTCCTTCTACGAACGCTAAAAAAAGCAGCGGAATCGTTTGAATGAAAAAAGAATAAATTTTGAAAAAAAAAAATCGAAGAAATCCTTTTCATCCTATCAGCACAATTTTCTCTTTGAATTATTCCCCTTTTCCAGAATTTAACAATACTTCTTTTTCCTACGATAATACTTCACGGAATTATTAATTAATTTATAATTTAAATGTTATAATTTATAATATAAATGTTAATATTTATTTGACAATTATTCGTAATCATTTCGAGATAAAATTATCTCGAATGGTTTGGGTTTGAATTTACCTCCGTGATCGATTCAACATCTGTAATCACGAGGGAATCGTCTTCGAGCTTCGCGTGATACAGCAGGGAGCTTTGCTCAAGGAGGAGCTCAGGGAGCTCAGGGAGGAGGTTTAACGTCGTCGACGACGTTGGTCGACTGCTTAAACGTACACGTAAAGCTCATGCCATATGCTCATACTGACGGCAAATGCCACGTGGCAGACGCTTTTGAGGGTGAAAGGGGAATGGGGAGGATAATAAACCGTTTATTACATAGCGAGACAATTGACCACATCAGTAACACGATATATAGATGGAAAACGTGGGTCCAGATGCAACGAGCACGAGCATAAACCCCTCGTCACAATGGAACCCTCGCAGAATGTACGTAGGAATATATATATATATATATGTCCAACCTACGTAGGCGCGAATTCACAAGCAAAATTTTGACGACCCTCACAGACCCTATTATTAAAAGATCAAATTGTTATTATCAGAAAACAGTCTGCGATTCGTTCATAACACGAATATATAGAAATTGAATTAACTTTCTTACAAAATGTAGTCCTGACGTACATACTTATTATTGATATATTAAATTCGTACAATTATGCAATTTGATGGAAGACTGCCAATTTGGAAATTATTATTTTTTAATTATTTACAATTATTTAAATGAAATAATGAGCTGCTGTATGAGGAAATACAGTAAAGTGTTGATATATAAGATTTATTATTGATTTCGAATTATTGAAATTTATGCTAAATTGATCGAAATTGTGGGTTAAATAAATAATCGTAAAATCGTGGATCGTAAAAAAAATATTCTTTCGATTATCTCTTCTCGAATGTTTTTTTATGCTCTCGTTTTATTTCGCAATATGAACGTACAGGAAAGGCGAAATATATATATATATATATATCGCTTTTAGTGTTCATTTGTAGAAATCACATTACGCTCAACACGCCCTGAAAAAATAAATAAGTTACTGTCGTGTCCTTCGTTCGTCGTATGACGAGTCACAAAAGATCCGAGTAAAATTTGGATTGCCCAAAATTTATTAATGAGTGAGCCAATAATGAGCGTGAATTTTACTCAGGGCTCATTATCATTGAGATCGTAAAAATTGTGAGCTCGTTAAAAAAATCGCTCAACAGGAACTTGAAAAAAAAAAAATCGTGTTTATTCGTCTATATCAGTAGTGAGGCATAAAACGTTTGATAAAACTTGAACGTGGGAGATTGGATAATTGTTTGAGAACTCTGTCAAGGAGTATGGAAAAAAAAGTGCGTCGAGGAACGACCAGAAAAAAATATATAAGAATGGGCTTTGAAATGTTAAATAGCAAAGCCTGAAGCGTAAAGGTGTGTCACTCTGCGTTGCATAACTCAAATATATATAAGTATAATGAGAAAATGCAATATTATGAAAAAAAAAAAAAAAAAATCAAATCATTTCTTTTTTTTTATTTTTCGAGCCATTAATTCCATGGAAAACTCGACGGTACGAAAAAGCTCAAGAAAAAGAAGAAAAAAACGTGACACCCATACGGGAAAAAAAAATTCTCTGTTTCCTAGGTGCGCGATAAACAACAGACTGCTAGTTGTGTGTGAAACGCGTTCATTTCTTTGGGTGGTCTTCTCGTAATCTGAACACGCAGTAAAATCCGCCGAGAAGATCCCTTCCTCGCGCTTGTTCCTCTCGTTTATTCGTTCCCATTTTCGTTGAAAAAAAAGAAGAAGAAAAAAAAAACTAAAAATAAAAATCCTCTCTGCGTGCGCGTTGTGTCATTTGCCAATAGGGTTTAACGTAAAGACAAAAAGAAAAACTCAGAATGCGAGAGATTGCTCATCTTCAAGCGGGACAGTGCGGTAACCAGATTGGTGCGAAGGTAAGATGAAAAAAAAATATATATATATATATATGTTTTCAATTAACGAAAAATTTCACGATTTATTTTGTTTTATTTCTTGTCGCGCAAAAAAAAAAAAAAAAATAACTTATCATAACGTCAAATTATTACGCCATTTGTCATTTTCCGATTGACGAAAAATTTTCGGCCATTTTTATGAATAAAAAAATTAATTCACGATAAAGAATAATCACGCTATTCAGTAATTCAATATTTTATTGAAAAAAAAAAAAAAATAAGTTACGACATTAGAACGTGATTCGTCAATTTAATTGGATGATCGACGATTTTTTTTTAGCAATTCTTTTTAACAAAATAATTATTTTATTACGTCGTGATTAATTAATTACATTTTCATTGAGAAAAATCGTTTTTAAATTATGTTGATCGGTGCGTCATTTGTCAATTTAATTGACCGACTGACGACACTTTTTTTAAATGATTTATTCGTTATACTATATTTAATAATAATAATAATCGTACATTATTATGCTATTGCGAAGATTTTTTTTTTTATCATAACGTTTTTTATTGTCATTGTTCAAGTTCTGGGAGGTAATATCGGACGAACATGGCATCGATCCAACGGGAACGTATCACGGTGACTCCGATTTACAATTGGAGCGTATAAATGTTTATTACAATGAGGCGACCGGTGGAAAATACGTGCCAAGAGCAATTTTGGTGGATCTTGAGCCAGGAACGATGGATGCTGTGAGATCTGGACCATTTGGACAGATATTTCGTCCTGATAATTTTGTATTTGGCCAGAGTGGTGCGGGCAACAATTGGGCCAAGGGTCATTACACCGAGGGCGCTGAACTCGTTGACTCGGTTCTCGATGTTGTGAGAAAAGAGGCCGAGAGCTGCGATTGCCTGCAGGGCTTTCAGCTGACCCACTCGCTGGGCGGTGGAACCGGGGCCGGTATGGGAACTCTTCTAATATCGAAAATTCGCGAAGAATACCCGGACAGAATAATGATGACGTTCAGCGTCGTACCATCCCCAAAAGTAAGCTCAAAGGGGTGAAATCATTTTTTTAAATAAATTTTATGATGTCATTTTACAGTATTAATCTCACTTTCTCTCAAATAAATAAATCAAATAAATAAATCAAATAAATAAATCAAATAAATAAATCAAATAAATAAATCAAATAAATAAATCAAATAAATAAATCAAATAAATAAATCAAATAAATAAATCAAATAAATAAATCAAATAAATAAATCAAATAAATAAATCAAATAAATAAATCAAATAAATAAATCAAATAAATATATCAAATAAATAAATCAAATAAATAAATCAAATAAATAAATCAAATAAATAAATCAAATAAATAAATCAAATAAATAAATCAAATAAATAAATCAAATAAATAAATCAAATAAATAAATCAAATAAATAAATCAAATAAATAAATCAAATAAATAAATCAAATAAATAAATCAAATAAATCAAATAAATAAGTTAATGGAATCGATCGAAAAATTTGTTTACATTCATGGAAATTACAGATTAATTTCCCCTCCCCCTCCGTCCTCCCCTTTCCTAGGTATCCGACACAGTTGTCGAGCCCTACAATTGCACCCTCTCCGTCCACCAGCTCGTTGAAAACACCGACGAGTCTTACTGCATCGACAACGAGGCGCTCTATGACATTTGCTTCCGTACTCTCAAACTGACGACACCCACTTACGGTGATCTCAATCATCTCGTTAGCGCGACTCTCAGCGGTGTGACGACTTGTCTAAGATTTCCCGGTCAATTGAACGCAGATTTGCGTAAATTGGCTGTCAATATGGTGCCATTTCCACGTTTGCATTTTTTTATTCCTGGTTTTGCTCCGCTAACGTCACGAGGCTCTCAACAATATCGTGCATTAACTGTTCCCGAGCTGACCCAACAAATGTTCGACGCGAAAAATATGATGGCAGCTTGTGATCCCCGTCATGGAAAATATTTGACAGTTGCGGCAGTTTTTCGTGGCAGAATGTCAATGAAAGAGGTAGACGAGCAAATGCTCAATATACAAAATAAAAATAGCAGCTATTTCGTCGAATGGATACCGAGCAATGTTAAAACAGCTGTTTGTGACATTCCACCCCGCGGTTTAAAAATGTCAGCCACTTTTATTGGCAACTCTACCGCGATACAAGAATTATTCAAACGCGTCTCCGAACAATTTACCGCGATGTTTCGTCGCAAAGCATTTTTGCATTGGTACACCGGCGAGGGTATGGACGAGATGGAATTCACCGAGGCCGAGAGCAATATGAACGATCTTGTCTCCGAGTATCAGCAGTATCAAGAAGCTGCTGCTGAGGAGGATGGCGAATTTGACGAGGAGGAAGAGGGCGAGGGAGACGAAAAGTAGAATCATCGAAAATATTAAAGCGCGAGTGATGGAATATATTTGAAATACGATAAAAATTCTTCTTTTGGCAAACGGGCTTCGATTCCTTTTTTTTTTCTCTTATCATCTAATCAAGAACTTTTATTTTATTTTTTTTTTTATCGATAACGATTATCGCGACGAAATTTGAGGATTGAAATTTTTTTTTTTGTACTACACGTTGTCGTATCGTTCTTCGTGTTCAATTTTTTTTGTACATCCCAAAAATATTGTGTCTTAGTAACAAATAAAGTTGAGTTGTATTCGTATTATTTCGATTTTTCGGCAATTTTTTTGTGTCGTGGCAGCCCAATCTTCATAAAAAAGTTTTTTTTTTCTATTATTGTTATTATTATTATTATTATTACTATTATTATTATTACGTTATTTCCGAAATTTGATTATTCGAATTACTAAATTATTGTAGACGATTGTACTATTGCGTCGACTATATATCGACTTACTCATCCACTTGCATTGAACTAACGACTGAATGAGCAGACAAGTCGAAAATTATCTACTCGATAATTACCTTCGTTTTTTTTTTTTTTTGGAAATGCTCTCTCGTGTTTATATTGCCATACAAATACATTCGCGTCTCGAGCTGTTTTTTTATCTTTTTTTTTTTAATCTTCCTGTGAGTCATTTCATTCTCGCACGAACGATCACTCGATCACTCTCGCTGCTCTCTGACGAATAACTCAGGAGATCTCTCCACTGAGCTGTGCTCGTAACCTTGCATAACTCGACCGTCAGAACACGCGTTCAATATGCTGATATCTCATCTCGTATAACTTTTCTACAATATGCACTTATCTATGAAACGATCCAACGATTAAAAAATCATCACGATGATCGTCAGAATTATTAATTCTGACGAAAAAAAAATTACAATCCCATTGTAGCATTTATTAATGATAATAATAACGACAAGATGAGTTCAAAGCTCAGGGTTCATTGGTACATTAATTGATCATCATTTTCATCCGAGGATTATTTTTCAATTCATCATAAAATCTCATTGAATTTCATTGAGACAATAAAACTATTTTTTACTCATCAATAATAATCCCAATAAATATCAAATGAGGTCAAAGTTCACGGTTCATGGGCACATAAAAATCGAGGACCATTTTCATTGTAATAATAATTATTGTTAATTTACTTTAATCATTTAATCTTTCGTTACACGATTGAGTAATAAATCAGTCGATTCGATATTCTTATACTTGGCCTGTTTCGTGCTAATGTCTTGCCAATAATAATATATTTATGTAATAATTTTATAATTATAATATATATTTCTTCTACTGATTTCTTCGATCTCTCATTTCACGCTCTTGTAGTTCGAGAGTCCTCGATCTTATAATAATACACATTATTTTCCCATAGCTCTGTGGGATGGGAGGAGGAGTAGGGACCATCCGATCGAGGAATCCTGTTGTCCTTAGTCCCAGCCATCAGTAGGTAAAGTACCTTTTAGCATGACCTCACGAGCGTAAGAAAAGTAGTGCACCTTTTTTTTTGCAAATGACTTGTCGTAAAATTGCCACATATTCGTATAAATATCGGCCGGAATCGACGATAAACATCACATTTTTATACTATAATATATAGATATTTATTAATGCATTTGAGGCCTTCAAACTTACACTACGATCGAGTCCTGACGGTCAACGAGATTTGATGTCCTGTTGCTGTATTAAAATCAATGGAATAGAACGTCGTTACAATTTCTTTCAACAATTTACATAAAATTCTTTTAATGTTCTTCCGGGTAATTGTCCGATCTCATAAAATTTAGATCGGATAAAAGATACCTAAAATAATAATGTTGAAAATATTTCAAAAAAATTACAACTTTCACTTCCCTTGCTCAACATTTTTTGGGCATTCGAGCTTAGTTATTTGTTAATCAGTTAAAAATATTAGACCAATTTGAAATTTCAATGATCCTAAAAAAAATAAAAAATAAATTTAATTTTTCAGATTGGCTCAAAATAATTTACTAAACTGACTATAATTTTGCTTCCTCCATCGAGTTGTAACAATTCCTCGAGTCTGACAATGCAATTTGATTTATTAATTCACCATTTATCGATCAATTTTTTCTTAAAAAATTTTCAAGTCGACCGTAAAATAATGATTTATGTCGTCTGATCATAAATTCGCCAATTCCACGTCGGTACGATTTCTTCCAACAATTTACATAAAATCCTTTTAATGTTCTTCCGGGTAATTGTCCGATCTCATAAAATTTAGATCGGATAAAAGATACCTAAAATAATAATGTTGAAAATATTTCAAAACAATTACAACTTTCACTTCCCTTGCTCAATATTTTTTGGGCATTCGAGCTTAGTTATTTGTTAATCAGTTAAAAATATTAGACCAATTTGAAATTTCAATGATCCTAAAAAAAATAAAAAATAATTTGATCTTTCAGATTGGCTCAAAATACTTTACTAAACTGACTATAATTTTGCTTCCTCCATCGAGTTGTAACAATTCCTCGAGTCTGACAATGCAATTTGATTTATAAATTCACCATTTATCGATCAATTTTTTCTTAAAAAATTTTCAAGTCGACCGTAAAATAATGATTTATGTCGTCTGATCATAAATTCGCCATTTCCACTTGGTTTTGCTTCTCCATCGAGTTTTTCTTTGGCGTTTCTCGGCGTGCGTGTTCGTTACAGGTGTCGTGTCTCACCTTTACGACGAGGTCTCGCGTGGGTCTCCTCGTAGAGTATCTTTACGCATGGCGGAACATTGTACCGAGTAAGAGAGAGAGAGAGAGAGAGAGAGAGAGAGAGAAATCCTGTGGCTAGCTCGGTGTCGACGCGCCAAGTACACGCTCACCCTAACATAATTATACTTATATATACGCAATATTAGCGTGTATATCCACTAACAGCCCCGTTCGTACTGCGAGATTCACCGACGAACGCGACTCTCTCGTTGTCTCAAGGTGCGCCGCCGCGTGCGGCTTCACACAGTTATTTTTTTTCTCACGTTCAATATACTATGCGCTACGTTATACACACACAAACACACATACACACACACACACACACACACAAATATATAGAGATGTATAGGATACGTTTTATACTTGCTTTACAGCACGGCCGATAATTGCTTCGACCTTCATCGTCGTGCACCATTGACGCGTAAGCCTCTTCGCTGTGTTCTCTACACGCAAGAAATAACGCGCCGCGGATCATCGGTTATCCCCTCAAGAATTGATCGATCTATTGGCAATCGATATCACCGCGTTATTGTATGCTTGAAAAATCCTTGACAGCGCCACGTCAGCTCGAAGGATCAAACTCTGATCAGGCGTTTGATAGTTTACTAGTCGAGCCCCCTTTTTATAAATATATATATATATATGTATGTATATATATGCACGTATGTGTATATAGTAACATACTAAATTGATGGTTACATATACATAGATATCGATCAATAAATAAAATAAATATTGATCATATTGATAAAAATAATAATTATCGTTATATGTAGGTAATAATTATTATATAAATATACATTCATTATTTATATATATAACTTTTTTTATGTGTATTGTATCACATCGTCGCACAAATTTATCTCGCTGCATTACGCGGAGAAATTTTTTTTTTCCCACATAATACCCCGCCTCTCCACCACCATTCTCTATTTCCATGTCCCTCGTAGTTCACCTCTGCTTTTCCTCGCTTCTTTTATGATATTCTTGTCTATCAGTGAAACTGGGTATATAAAGAGTCCCTTGGTCTGTCGTCCAGTCAGTCTATTCTACCGCCACGACTCGTAGCACAAATACAAAATCTTAAAATGTTCAAGTTTATGGTGAGTACGAGAATTTATTATTTTACGTTTAAAGTATACGAGGATGAAAAAAATATTTTATAAATTTGTCTTTTTTTATACCATGAAGATTTATGGTGAATGAAGGGAATTTAAAAAAGTGCATTTGGCAAGATGAGAGTGAAAAATTTGAGTGGATAAAATTATTATCAGTTATGGCAGATTTTTTTTTGAGTAAATGAATATGAGATGAAAAAAATTGTCTCGAATTCTTCGATTAATACTAACCTTTTTTTTTTGTTTTATTGCTAAAAAAATTTTTTTTGCAGATCTTATTTGTCGCCTCGGTGGCATGCGCCTCAGCAGGTGGAGTTACTGGATACCCAGGATACGGTGGATATGGTCTATATAGTGGTCATGGTGCAGGACATGGTGCAGGATATGGTGCAGGATATGGTTATGGGTATGGGGGCGGTATTGGTCATGCAACTGCAGTTTTGGGTCCTTTGCCACCAGTTCAATACATTCACTCTCCACCAGCGACGAGCTATGCCAACACTTACAAGGTATACATCAATTTTCTGCTAATCTCAAAAATATTTATAGATTAAAAAAAAACAAATTGAAAAAAAAATAATAATGTAAATTTTATTAAAATTATTCATATATATATTTGTAAAAAATTCCTCGACCGAAATAATTTTCCTTCAAGGTCGCTTATGCCGCCCCTGCGATCACCAAGGTCGCAATTGCACCTTCAATAACAAAGGTCGCTTATGCCGCACCTGCAGTCGCTTATACTTCGCCCTCTCTGAGTTACGGTCACAATTATGGATACGCGCCCTCGATAAGCTACAGCGGACACGGTCTCGGCTATGGTTTGGGCTATGGAGGGCTTGGACACTCGAGTTACGGCTACGACGCTCACGGCTACGGCGATCACAGCTACGGTGCTCATGGCTACGGTGGATATTATCATTGAGATTATCTGTGGATTATCGGTGGATATTATTATTATTATTATTATTGTGTAATTACATAAACAGCCCGATTCACCACTGCCAAAATAATGACGACGAAATAATTTCGGCGATCTATAGATCTATAGATCGACGAAATGAAATGAAAAATCTTTCCCATCGCGAAAAATCAAGTTTGACCACACATAAAACGCAAATGTAAATATTTCCTCAGCATTTATAATGTATATCACACACAAAAATCACCAATCACCAAAATTTTTTGGCTAAATTAACGAAAAATAAATGATAAACATTTGCAATTTTTCAGAATACACGATGGTATGAATATTTTTTATTTTACTGCCCTTTTTGTATTCACAGTTTGCTTGAAAAAATTATCGCTGTATTGTATTTCACTGTGCATTTTTTTTATGATGTAATAAAATTAGTGTAGCAGAAATTTTGCTGTATTTTTTTTTTCCTTCTAATTTACATTTTTCTGGCTCGTCTATGAATTTTTTGTTCCTTGGACATTATTTTTGGTGTATGAACTTGGCAATAAACTCGAGTCTATCGAGTGTTTAGTTGGGCCAAAATATACCATACTGAGGATTCATAATACATATATATATATATATATATATACACACACACACATATATATGCAACAAGTGGTCCTTTAAAGACCAATTTGTCAATTCCCTCGCTACTGATCTGACGAAAGTGAAAATCGTCTATATATGTATATATATTTTTTTACTCACCTTTACGTCGTTTATTCGGCTAGAGGGGACATATATGTGTCCAGACAAAGTATCAGAGTCCGGTGCTTGTCTTGGAGCTCCCCGTAAAAAAGACAGATGAGATCGAAATTCACGTGAGATACATGAGAGCTCTCTGAGTGGATCAAGGCTGAGGCGAGGCTCTCCCATCATTATTTATCTCGAAAATCTCTCTCTCTCTCTTTCTCGCTACCTCCTTCTCTTCGTTTGTATACAGGAGAAACATCGTTTGTATTATTCTCATGTTTCTCACACGATATTACATTACGAGAGTCATCGACATTTGCCTGTGTGTGGAACGCTCAAATAATAATGCACGTCTCCTCCCTCCTCTGGCAGGTCACGAGACTCGATGAACTCTCGCGTGTAATGGATCACTGACATTTTTCATAAAAAAAAAAAAAATCATTTGCATCATGCCATTTGGCCAATAAGATTTTTATCAACTGTCACAATGTCGCAAGACATTCTCAATGATAAATGGATTTTTATTTACAATAAATTTGATCATATGAGATAAATGAAATTTTTTTTTGATCACTTTTGAAGCTTCTTAATATTTCGTAATTTTTATTTTTTTCGTTAAAAAACAAAAAATAAGAAGATTGGAAAATTCAGGGTTGCTCAAACGATACGGCGATTATTGATACTTTGCGAAATTGTCAATTAAGTCTCGTTCCATCTCGTTCTCACTGGCACATTTCACATGCCATTTATTTTTAAGCACTTAGCAATTTTTTTTTTATTTTCACTGTCTGATCAACACTGGGCGTTACTACTTGGACCTGCCAACGCTTATACATCATGACCCTGCTGTGATCTCCTTAATTCTCTCTGAACCAGTTTCGGGACGATGAAAAAATAAATAAATAAATACATAACAAATACAAAAAATAAAGGAGTACGTCGATTTTCGTGTGTGAATTGCGCAATTTTTGCCAAGTATAATACACCGCGAGAGCAGTTATTGCCGTGAACGAAAGTGGAACGAGACCGAAAGAGCTCAGACCACACGCGGGGTGTGTTCGTATGTCCACGAGAGGAAGAAATCTGTTAAAAAAAAACTCTCAACGAGGTGGCCGGATGAGAGAATGAGAGAGACACAGAGAGAGAGAGAGAGAGAGAGAGAGAGAGAGAGAGTGGGGCGACAGGTTCTCTGTCGTCGATCTAAGATTAACCGATGTCGTGACCGTAACAGTTTTTTTTTGCCATAAACCACATTAACTTTCGAGAATTCATTCAAAAATAATTGATTCAAAAAAAAAAGAAGGGTTGAATCGAAACTTATAATATGTATGAGCTGCAGAGTACAATTCAATAATAAAATCATTTTAAATGATTTTTTGACGAAAAATAATAATACAATTTTTAATTAATCGATCGAATTAAATTTTAAGCTCATTGAATTGAATATGAAATGAATGATTGTCCTCAAAATTATTATTTAATTATCAAGTATTAATATTTGTACATTTTATAGTGATAAAAAGTGGTAGTGGTAGTGGTAAAAAGTGATAATTTTTTTTCTCATTTATTTATAATAATTTCGTCATATAAAGTTATTTGTAATCCGAACGATGCCCATTTATGACACAATGGAAAAAATGAATTTCCGTAACAAATACAAAGATGGAGCAACGCATTTGTTCCACAGGCTGAACAAAAAAAAATGCAAACAGCGTCGCGAGGAGATCCCACGAGTGCTGTTATCGCTCGTTATATATAAGACAAAAGAAAGTAACTTTGAAGGTGTACGCGGAATCGGTACGTGCAATCGTCACCCCGCGAGACGCCCCCTTGTTTACGAGACTCCTCGGCTCGTCCACCGAAGGTCGTAACAATAACCAAGGTCTCGATGTACCCTCAAGACTCACAGGCGTAGAGAATTAAAACTTTTTTTTTTTTTTAACAGTTCTAAATGAGAAAAAAGTTACAGCTTAAAAAAAAAAACATTTCAATAATTAATAAAAAAAAAACAATAACAAAGCGTCCTATATATTATACTGGAAAAGCAAAATATTTTGTTTTTCAGGTATAATTGCGATTATTGAAAAAGTGTTTAAGAGTTCTTTGTCCTCTCGAGTCAACTTGGATGAGTTTTATTTTACGTTTGGTCCCATCGATCATCGAAACCAATGATCAAAGATTCACATTACCAGGGTCACCATCAAGCCCCGAGGGATTTACTCTCGCATGGAATAAATTTTCACTCGTGCACACACTAATTGTGAAAGAGAGGAGGGGGGACACTCAGAGTGGAGAAGCTTCGAAATCATAGGCCCTCGGGCTAACCGCTGGTCAACCTCGGCACTCAAACGCAAACATCTCCAAATACACACATATATTGCACATGTGCCAATACCAAAAGCGTGTGTATAATATATGCAAGAGTCCACTGCCGAGGGTCAACCAGACGGATATATAAACTTTCGAAGATTCGTAAAAAGGCATCATTCGATTTTGGACGATCGTCTCAAGAAGTCACAGGGATCACGTTTTTTTTTTCCAAAGGCCATTTTGGGGCAATAGATTTTTATCAATCTAAAAAAATGTACAAGTTCGTCATATTGAGCGTTGTCGCCCTCGTGGCTTGCGTTTCCGGTGCGCCGGGAGGTGTTGTCGTTCCATTAGTCGCAGCTGCACCTGTAGTGGCAGTTGCACATCCGGTTCACGTTTCATCGAGCTACGCCAACACTTACAGAGCTCCGGTCGTTAAGGCTGTGCCCCTCATTGCCGCTGCACCGACTCATCACGTAGTTCACACTTCGCCCGTTGTCGCTACTCATGTCGTAGCTGCACATCCGATCGTCAAGACGAGCCATCAGGTAGTCGCTCATCCATCACCGGCCCTCGTCAAAGCTACGCCATTGGTCGCTCACGCCCCACTCGTTCATGCTGCTCCAATCACAGCTGTTCATGGATTACCGATCACCAGTTACGCCAATCATTACCATGCAACTCCTCTCATCAAGACTCACGTTGTTGCCGCACCTGTGACTCTTGTTCATTAAATTCAATAATCAAAGCATTATTATTTATTACACTGATTGTCGAAATATTCTTGTAATCATTGAATAAAATATTTACTTTCACGTAATTTTTCGTTTAATATTTTCCTTATCTGTGTATTTTCATTTTCAGGGCCGAAAGACACGAGAGAAAAAATTATTTGTGGGCAATTAAGTTCGTCAATTTTTCGGTCAAGATGATTAACAAAATTCAATTATTTTCGGGTATCTTTTGGATGCTAAAAAAATAGAATTTAACGGTATTTTGCCGTAAATCAATAATTTTTAATTTATTGTTAAATTTTCAATTTATGCAACTCCTCTCATCAAGACTCACGTTGTTGCCGCACCTGTGACTCTTGTTCATTAAATTCAATAATCAAAGCATTATTATTTATTACACTGATTGTCGAAATATTCTTGAAATCATTGAATAAAATATTTACTTCCACGTAATTTTTCGTTTAATATTTTCCTTATCTGTGTATTTTCATTTTCAGGGCCGAAAGACACGAGAGAAAAAATTATTTGTGGGCAATTAAGTTCGTCAATTTTTCAGTCAAGATGATTAACAAAATTGAATTATTTTCGGGTATGTTTTGGATGCTAAAAAAATAGAATTTAACTGTATCTTGCCGTAAATCAATAATTTTCAATTTATTGTTAAATATTTAATGCAATTGAATAAAATATTATTTTTTTTACTTCATCAATACTTTTATAATCCATTATAACTCTACGCCATTAATTTATTTTTCAATTCTACCAGAATTCACTTTTTCTCAAATCTTGACCCCCCTGAAATATACTGCTTGCCATTTCGTCACCCCCTCACCTTTCACCTTTCCATCTACTGGCAGATTTATCGAACTTTGAGACTTTATTTGCACCCTGGGAGATTTTAGACGTTGGGGAATTGCATAGCAATAAAAATTTTCGACACGTGTGTCTATAAATTGTGAAAACAACATTTTTTTCGCTATTCATACGGGAAATGATAATAAATGCAGAATACACAGAGTTATGGGATTTTTATATTTTTATTATTTGGAATTCGTATAATATTCATGGTACGTAAATTTGAAAAGTTTCTTCTTAATTTCCCAAGTGGCTCGATGTAAAT
Organism: Dyspetes luteomarginatus; assembly: GCA_963669185.1. Lineage (NCBI taxonomy): Eukaryota > Metazoa > Arthropoda > Insecta > Hymenoptera > Ichneumonidae > Dyspetes > Dyspetes luteomarginatus. The sequence continues at coordinate 6,015,278 of OY769905.1, forward strand.
GTTGGATCAAATACGATTAGTGGATGTAAGATCCCGAGAGATAAGGGTAGGGCACGGAGTTGTAGAGCGCTGGAGATGCCCCATAATGGAGAGCAGCTGATGGTGCAGCGTTGTAGTAAGCTGGAGATGCGCTGTAAGTGAGCGCAGCCGGTTGCGCAGCGTAGATCGGAGCCGAGGCGTATGCAAGGGGTGCAGCCTTAATTACAGGAGATCTGCAAATAAATATATAAATAAATAAATACATAAATAAATAATTTATTTGAAACGAAACATTTCTACACTGGATCTTTCAATACTAATTTTATTCTTGCAGTGCAAAATTAAACTTTCGTATCAATAATTTATTTTTTTAATTCTTCGAAACTCCAGTTTGATGATTTAACAATTATTATTTTATTTTTATTTCTATACGATTATTTATAGAGTATAATTTTTTTTTCAATACGATCGTTAGAATTGTTCATGAAATAAATTAATGAATAAATATTTACCTGTAAGAATTGGAGTAACTGGTAGCAACCGGAATTCCAAATTCCGAACCAGCCAGATAGCCGGGCTCGGCCAGTGCAACGGCCACGAGAGCAGCAATAACGATGAGTTTGTACATTTTTGCTGTGAGAATTATATTTTTCTAGTTCAGTTCGAAATTCGTTCGAATGATGCTGAACTTCGATATTACGGGCTTTTATATAGTGAATTTCCGAGCAATTCTTTGTACTCGACTCCCCACTCTGCGTAATTTTTTTTGTCTTCCGGGTGATCGCGAAGACAAAAAGGCGTGACGGTCACAAAATCGACAATCTCGGTGGGTATCCTTGCCACTGGATTAAATATCACTCAGGCGTACTATATAAGTGTTCTGTATCGATGTATGTCATTATGTTAAGACTTTTATTGTGAAATCTTTTCGTACATGCGGATCCTTTCGTAAATAAAAGATCGCTTATCGCTCGATTTAACGATCATGCACTTCGATGTTGTTATAAAAATATTTTTCGCCGAAATAATTGCCAAAAGGTGAATTAAGTGACAATATTTTGCTGTGGCCGGGCCACTGGAGACGATTATGAAAATAAAAAAAAATCAAAAGCATTTATTATTTATTATTTAAGCCTTGCACTTTGCTAAAAAAAAAAGTATAGGATTTTTTATGCGTTTTCACGTGGATTTTTAAAGTTTTCGACAAAAATTTCATCTAATTCATAATCAGCAGCAAAATTCCAATTGGATATAGTAGTAAAATAAAATTTTAAAAATTCATTCTTTACCCTCCAGAAACCAAAATAATAAAAAAAAAAACGATTTTCAAGTGATCATAACTCTGGTCCTATTCAGCTGATTTTAGTTTATTTATAGAGTTTTGAAAACGTTGCGAGTAGACTTAGAAAATGTTGTTTGGTTCGTTCAAATGACTCGATTATTATTCTTGTGAGAGCACTTTGAAAATCGCCAATATTGAAGCCAAAGGGCATGCAAAAATGCCCAAAAATCGATGGTCCAAATTTGTAAGATTGATTTTTTTTTTTTTTTTATCATGGCCTGATGAATCAAACAGCATTAAGAAGCTTGAACCATGGCAAAGAGAATGAGCCTATAGTGGAGTCTCAACTTGAATAGAAAATTATGTTCCACCTGTTTTAGTAAACCAACTTATTTTTGGCCAAAATTCAATTTTTTTAATTTTTTTAAAATCTTCTGGAACACTTTATCGCTGTATTTCTCCCTCTGATAATAAATCCGCTGACTATTTTTTCGACGAATAAAATAATCAGCAAAAAAATCGGTAAAACGTTTTTTTACGATTAAATAATAACAATAATATCTCATTAATCAAATTGGACGCATATATAGTTCTCTTCATTGAACTTTCACTTTTTCGATGTCCATCGATGAGAATTTTTATTCTTTGCTATATTCTATACTATACTATACTATTCTATACTATTCTATACTATTCTATACTATTCTATACTATTCTATACTATTCTATACTATTCTATACTATACTATACTATAGTATAGTATAGTATAGTAGTCTCTCGATGTCAGGTTAAAAAAAAAAATTATTTGTCAAATCTGTTAAATGAGATTCTCGCAGCAACTTTTTTTTTTTTCTTTCGTACATTGACAACTTTTTTTTGTTACGTTCGAGAGGGGTCCACCCAACCATATATGTCGCTTGTACATATCGTAGGCACGCCGATGGAGAGACTTAGATTAGCCGGGACGAAATATATTATCCTTGTAAAAATATATCGCAAACGGAGACGTGTCGTGGATCAAGAACGACTGTCCCCACGTCAAAATAGGTCATGTGAATTAGCCAACGAGTTTTTCTTTCCAATTTTACGTCCGCCAGACTTTCTGTGCTAAAATTTGTGTACAAAAAAAAAAATGTTTTTCGTCAATTTATAATTTATTTAAATCTATCCGTTCGTGTTATGTATATTATGTGTTATGCCTGAAAGAGTAAGCAAACCTATGTAAAAAGCGTAGAAAAATAGTGGATAATTCTATGCAGGATTTTTCGGTATAATTTTCATAGAGGTCCCCATATCATTGTCTACTCGTCTTGCCTGTCGAAGGCCCATAAGGAGCTAGACACTCACGAGAGGCCCTGATTTCCTTCGGGGCCCCGTTGAAATAACACAAAAAAAATAAATATATATATATATATATATATATATTCTGGTAATTCTGCGACGACTATTTCGTGCATAGTAGCTCGCCTTGGATCTCGTTCAACCGCCAGGGCGTTGCCGCTCTCGTTGTTAATCCAGAATAACCTTTTTTTTTTTCTCTTGTTTTATCTTCGTGATACCTTTTAACAAGGATAGCCACGTCGTCGTATACGCACGCTTTGTCTCAACTGCAACGTGGAGTTACTGAGGTCGAGTGAGATTGGAGAAGAAAAAAAATGTAAAAAAAGAGAAAATATAACGAAATCCAATTCTCCAGTATAACGAAGAGTACAAGCGAGAGACACCCACAATGACGAAGTATAATAAACAGTGCAAAATATCATTATATACACTTATATGAGAGAATAATGGCCAAGACGAATTGCAAAATGACCGAGAGAATGGATTTCTCGGGTTACCAACAGTCCAATTTTCTTCGGGGTAATTTGAGGTGATGCGATATGTACAATTGTTGCAAGTGATCCAAAAATTAATCACTACCATGTTACGTGAAAAAAAGAGTGATGAACGTAATAATTCTTTTGCCCAATGGATGAGGACGTTTGCGAAAAAGACCGGGACGAATTTAGTGAGAAAAAAGGGTCAAACACAACTCAATGAGATTCCTCATTCGACGCAATTGCATTTATTCTTCCGAGTGTAATTGCAAGTATGCAATGAGCCAGAGTGGATCAAGAGAAATGAAAAATTAACGTTGTATTATTTCTGGTGAAATTTATTTTGATCTCTATTATCGCTCATTCTTTTCCAAGTGCAATTGTAACAGTATAAGCCCATGTCGACTGAAATAAATGGTAAAAATATCTCTGAGCTCCTGCGATTACAATTAGTACTAAAACGACGTACCATTGACTTCAGATTCGAGGAATCGGACGACAGTAAAATTAATAAAATTAATAAAAGCAAATAATTGAACGTACAATTAATTTTTATCCTTTCTACAACTCTTTTAGCTAACTCAACAAGTTTGTATCCGAGATTCCTTCCAGAATCTCAGAATCACGGAGAAAATATTTCACATCCCTATAGTACAAGTGACTGCTGCCGAGAGAGTCTACTCAGCCTAGAACTCGCAATAATTTTGGTGATTCTCTGGGCGCGTATAATCGACTAATACATCCGAACAATAGATTTAATCTACTAGCACCAACAGTGGTCATTCCAGTCTAGAACTCGTACTAATATTGGTGATTCTCTGGACGAGTATAATCGACTAATATATCCGAACAGTAGATTTAATCTACTAGCACCAACAGTGGTCATTCCAGTCTAGAACTCGCACTAATATTGGTGATTCTCTGGACGAGTACTGGCAATTATCCTAGCCAGTACTAGCGAGTGATCAGTTTTATCATTGAGACGAGATTCCATTATCAGGGACAAATTGGGCAATCGTTCCATCTTTAACCACCGATGGCAAAACAAGTATTGGCCCGACGTGGGCGCGAATCATCGAACCAGTGTTCGATGATTCGCATACCAATATATTATCCGAACAGTCGATTTAATCTACTTGCACCAATACTCGCCATTCCAGCGTAATACTCGCCATTCCATTACCAAGGAAATACTGAGCCATTTTACTATTCACACAAAAAACATTCCAATTCAACTAAACTTGTCATACGGGAGATGAAATAGAGTCTAATGAAAAAAAGGGGCATCTCAGGTTAACAAATTCATTTGTTTATTCGTGTAAAAATTCCGTCAGTTAGCCATAATGTATGTAGGATGAACAGTTGCGAAGAAACTATCCTCCGTTTTCTTAATGAACGTAGCTGACGAATGCGAGAGGTGCTGCGTGCGAGACGTAGGGAACGGATGAGGAGTCCGCAGCGTAGTTAGCGTGCGCAGCTCAAGTATACTGAGCTAGTTACCAATATCCACAGGAGACATTACAATTGTACTAAATTTATATCGTGCGGGATATGAAATAAAATATAAAACAAGACATGATATTTCAGGTTAAAAATTTCATTTATTTATTTGCGTGAAAATTCCGTCAGAGTTGGCCAAAATGTGTGTACGATGAGCAATTGTAAAAAAAAAAAACCATCCTCAGTCCTATTAATGAACATAGCTGGTGTATGCGAGAGGTGCTGCGTGAGCTGCGTAAGAGAGAGGTGCGGCGTGCGCAGCGTAAGAAAGTGGGGCTGCATGGGCAGCGTAGGCAACTGGTGCGGCGTGCGCAGCGTAGGCAATAGGCGCTGCGTGTGCAGCGTAGGCAACTGGTGCTGCGTGTGCAGCGTAGGCAACTGGTGCTGCGTGCGCAGCGTAGGCAACTGGTGCTGCGTGCGCAGCGTAGGTCGTGTAAGACGCAGGCGCAGCAGCTACCAGAGCCGGACTCTTGTACGACAGTTTGTACGTGTTGGCGTAGCTAGTTGCAACAGGAACGCTGTGAGCAACGGCAACTGGTGCAGCTGCAACGTGATAGGCCGCCGGTGCAGCAGCAATATAGCCAGGCTTTGGCGCAGGTGCGGCCATTGCGCATCCAACGAGTGCCAAAAGTACGAACTTATACATGTTGATTTTTCGGATTGTTTTTTTTTTTTTCGTGAGAGAGAAAAAAATAAGTCAAATTTAACTGCTGTTGGCGACTGTTGCTGATCGACTGATGATTCGAACCACAAATTCGACCATTTTTATACTACTCTCGAGTCTTTCCCGACTTGTACAATATTTTTTTTCTGACCCCTTCTTAACACAAACTCGGGCACCTCTTCGGTGCACCCCACCACACTAGCTTTGTGCGATCTGAGAGACGCAACGGCCAAGAAACGGAAGGTCTTGGCGTGCTCGCACACGGAGAACGTCGAATATTATCGTAGAAAGGAGGGCGTGCACTCTCAAAGTTCTCTTGAGTTATTCTTCCTTTCTCGCTCTCTCTCTCTCTCTCTCTCTCTCTCTCTCTCTCTCTCTCTCTCTCTCTCTCTCTCTCTCTCTCTCTCTCTCTCTCTCTCTCTCTCTCTCCTTTTCTCTCCCTCTGTCTCTCGATTGGGACAACACGCGATTACAATCACCAGTAACAGCTTCATTTATTGTTATCATTATTTTATAATAATTATAGTTATTATTATCATTCCGTATTATTAGACTGTGAATTTCTGGTTGATTCTTTGGCACGGCCAAGGACGATCTACGAGCACATTAATCCGGCTTACAACGTTGATTTCGTTGACCTGCCTCGATCGCGCAATCATCGGACAAACATATGAACCAAAAAAAACGTAGAAGGTAATTTACTGTGCCTTCTACTAGCTGCTGCCTCGCTAGCATCGAGGTTTCCAAAAAAAAAAATGACGAAATTGTCTTCGATCATCGAGCACGGTCGTGCATGTATTATTACATATGTATACTTTATTTTTGTCCATGATTTTTTTTCAGCGTAGTCTATTTTTTCTTCTAGAGCCAATAAAAAAATCCCACAAAACGATTGTGAGTCGTTTTGATGGACAGAACGTGGTCTGGATGTATCATGGCAAGTTGTGCTAGTGCAGAAATTTAATTTGATGTACTTTGGCGAATTGAGACACATCTGTGTTCTTTTTTTTTTCGCTATGAGACAAACTGCGCTATTTATAGCGTGTATAAATTTTTCGTGTCTACATGTACTTTGACTTTATTGTGGGCTCGAACTTTTGCTGATGTGCTACGCACAGATCCGATGGCCTACATTAACGAAACAGAGAGCGAGAGCTCAAACGCGATTACGTGAACGCGTTATACGCCCAGGCATTTTATTTCTTTTTCTTTTTTACGTTAGGCATCCATCTCTGTGTTCGCATAATATGCATGGACAGTCCGAAGCACCCCCAAGTCATTAACATGACGAAATAGATGCATGCTCTTCTTGTTGCGTAATTGTAATCCACTTGGAAAATATACTAATACATACACATACATGTGGGCGTATTTAATGATTATATGTGTATTCGGCTACATATAAATTGTTGGGATTATTGTTATGAGATATATATATATATATATATATATATATATATATATATATATATATATATATATATATATATAGCCGAAAGATGAGCTGCCACTAATGGATCGTTAACTGATTGCCAAATGTTACGTTGCACCCAGCATGGTTGCATACGTGCACAGATATGTATTTCTGTATCCATAAGCTTCCTATTATTAATCAAATCATATAACTCGATTACTCAGGCTGTTATATGTACTGATCAGAACAGACACTAATTATCAATATACGTGCCCTATCGAAAGGCCCCACATTTATATTTGATACACACATTTGTGTTGAAGTCAAAAAGAACGCAAAGGGATTTATCACTTGCACAATGTTACAGCATAAAGAGACATAAATGTCGTTATTTTATCCATACGCAAACGGATAAATAATTAGAAGGGTCATGTATCGTTATCCAGGCTATTGTATGAGCTTATTATAACGCCTTAGGAATGATTTATTGTAAGAAAAAGGTGGATGGAATTTATTTCTGAATCAGCTTTGGTCAAAATTGCTATTATTTACATTTACATTTTTTTTGTCTGATCAATAAATGGACATATCTACTAGGTACCCTTCTTATTATATTACTAGCCTCATTGTGAGTTGAAAATTCATATTGCACGGTTATTTAGGCTCTGCTGCAACTGATTTGTGCTCCGAATAATTTTAGTTTTAACTCAAACGATTTTTTAATTATTTTCGTTGAATTTTTAATTATTTTTTTACAAAGTATTGTCTGATTAAAGAAGTAATTTTCAGACACCATTGAACGATTCTGGCGTCTGTCTGGCATTTTCACAATCTATTAATTTTTTCCCTCTGTGATACATTCAAGATGTTTGGGTTTTGTTTCATTTATGCGAGGACGATGTGGAATTTCAAGCTGTTGCTGCGCGTCTCCGTCTCGTAGCGAGAACGCGAAATACGTGACGATTCCAGGCTGATTGTATAATCGCATGGTGGTCTAGCTCGGCGTACACAGTGAGCAACCCCAACCGGTTATCTGCTCTGCTGCTCGTTCTTCTAGCAATCCATTCTGCATTCATTATGCTTTTCGTTCTATATGCTATGTGTAGCTGCAACGATTTTATATCGGACATTAGCCCCGATTTTATGACAACTTAACAATCTTTCTCTTATAGTCTTTCAAAGATTTTTCCATGAATGAAAAAATTTAAATATACTAAATCGTCTCAATTACCATAAAATTGTAATAAATTATGAAAAATATGGTAAACAAAAAAAAAAATGACATAAAGCGAAATCGACATTTGATCGAATTTCGACGTCTTTTTGTCATCCGTTCGTGACAAATTCTAGAAGAATTTTATATCATACCCATGACAAATAAATATGCTAATCGTTGAAAAATAGCAATGAAATGTTGTAGTTTGTGGGCTGGATCGATCAATGACCAATGATCGGGTCCAATCTCGATGTTTTAATTTCAGCTTCGCTTCCTGGATCATATCGAGCCACAAACTCGTCATATATATATGTCATAATTATCATAATTTGGGCCTCGTAGCCATTTATCGATATAACCAGAATTTCCATGAGCGAGAGTTTATGAATTTATTTGAATTTTACACGTTTATCATCATGAGGATCATGATCAAGATTATAAATTCTCGTACATTACAACGTACAACACGCGATATATTTATTATACAGAATTGCAAACATAAGGAACAAGACCTTGGCAATGCCCCCTCGATTGTAATGACAAAATGCCTCGAGGCGTTGAGAATAATCATCCTCGCAAACCAGTCTCAATTTTTATTTTCTCCAACTCAAAGAATTCTTTATCCCATCGAAAAAAAAAAAATGATTCAACGAATGAATATAAAATGGGTATAAAAAAAGAAAGGAATAAAAATTAAATTTTCACCATTTAAAGACTTCCTCAACGTTAATAGATACTTAAAAAAAAAAATTATACAGTAAAAATGAACACAAACATTATCAGATACGAAATTAAATTTTATAGCATTCTTTATGTACATATAATTCGATACACTTTTGGCAAAAGTAGATTTTTCGATAATTTCCCACCTCTCTCGATCGCCTCGTCGTTCACTTTGCCGCACAAACTCAAACATTTACGATCGGAGATAACGAGAAAGAACAAAAAAAAAAAAAAGAAAACTACCGAAAGAGAGTAAAAGAGGTGCAAAAAAAAGGAAGATCAGACGCGTTAAAAATCGAAAGAGGTGAAGGCTTTTGAAATGGGCGTGTACATTATATATACCAATATGGCTATGTAAAAGAGAACCTTGGCAGTGCTCGGGCAAACGAACGAGAGTACCACAAGAGGTAGCCTAAGTGAAACAAGACTGTACGTATACGTACATATACAGCACATGTAACGAGGGTATGAAAATAAAGAGGGCGGATAATGCCGTCTCGTTCGTCTGGAATGGCGGCAAAAAGAGATACATATACATCTATATATGTGTGTAAAAAAAAAAAAATTATGTGTATATAAAAGCTACGCAAGCTGTGAAGGAAGTGAGCCTTGTGCTTCGTCCTCGTTGCTAGGCGCGCGTCTTGTACATTTACACACACACACACACATGTATATATATATATATATATATATATATATATATATATATATATATATATATATACATGTGTGTGTGTGTGTGTAAATGTACAAGACGCAGGTACAAGATATATATATATATATTGTATGTACACCGAGAGAGGGTTGTGTGGGGACGTTTACTGAGGAGCCTCCATACGACTGCATCGCGAGTAATCCTGCTGTAGCCTCTTTATTCCCCTTTTTGTTCCCACACATATGTGGCAATAATTTGTGTGCGTTTGACTCGATCCGGATATAAAAGGGGCGAGCGACGCCATGAGAGCATCATTCGAACTTTGTACACTTCATATCGAAGTTAGCGACAGGTCAATTTAAAAAAAAAAATTCTTGATTAAAAAATAAATTAAAAAGAAAAAAATCATCATGTACAAGTATGTCGTGCTTTTCGCCCTGATCGGTTGCGCCGCAGCCGCACCAAAGCCAGGATATCTCGCGGCTCCAGCTGCCCTTCATCCGGCTCCGCTGATCGCAGCTGCACCTGCACTCGCTATCGCTCACAGCGTTCCTGTCGCTACGAGCTACGCCAACACCTACAAAGTCTCATACAAGAGTCCACTCATCGCTGCAACTCCAGTAGTCGCGGCTGCACCTCCACTCGCATACGCTCCAGCGATCGCTCATCATGCCGCGCCCGCTGCTCTCGTCACTCACGGATACGCTGCAGCTCCACTGGCCTACGCAGCTCACGCACCCCTCGTCGCTGTTCATTAAAGACGATTTTTTGTTTTTTTTTGTTTTTACATCGATGAAGGCTCGTGAATTATATCGTCATAAATTTCACGATTTTTGAGTCCAACGGAAACGAAAGAATTAATTAATTCGCTCGAGCAGCGTCATCGATTTTTCTGATCGATATTCGAGGAGAAGGGTTGAGATTTACGAGCAATATTTTTCGGAAAATTCATATGAATTTCTTTGGATGATAAATAAAAAAAAATCATTTTCACCTCAATTCTGTCTGGATTTTATTTATATTTTTTTAAGGATATTTGGAATTTTTATACCCTCGACATTTCCTGATCATCCCGAATTTTTTATTAAAAATTTGTAAGTTCACATTTTTCTTCGGTATTTGTCAAACTATTTTTTGTTTATTGTTTTTTTCTACACGCCAATCTCGATTCTGTCAACAGTCGTGAGCATTGACAAAAAAAAAATTAGCAAAATTAAATTTTCACTGTATTACATTTTTCGAGCTGGTCATTCGAGGCGAGAAAAGTCTTTGATCAAATCGTCGATTCACGATAACACGAATCTCATATGAATTTCTTTGGATGATAAATAAATAAAAAATCATTTTCACCTGAATTCTGTCTGGATTTTATTTTTTATTTTTTTAAGGATTTTTGGACTTTTATACCCTCGACATTTGATCATCCCGAATTTTTTATTCCAAATTTGTAAATTCACATTTTTGTTCCGTATTTGTCAAACTATTTTTTGTTTATTGGTTTTTTTTTACACGCCAATCTCGATTCTGTCAATAGTCGTGAGCGTTGATAAAAAAAAATTAGCAAAATAAAATTTTCACTGTATTATATTTATCGAGCTGGTCATTCGAGGCGAGAAAAGTCTTTGATAAAATCGTCGATTCACGATAACACGAATCTCCAAATACGTTCCTTTCTCGTACGTCTCAATGAGTGGCCAATTTTTCCCGATCGTAAATACACTAATTCATTTTTTTTTCCATATCTCTTTCACTACTGTGGATTTTACAATGAAAAAAAAGGAACTTTTGACATTATGCAAGCCAATTGGGGGAGAGCTGATGTTGGTCAAGCGAACGAGTTGTCTCGCAACAGGGTCTCTCTTTCATCCTATAATGTTATTGCTACTCGCCTCAAACGAGAGGGGCCAAATCTCATAATTCTTTGCGTTCTTGTCACTCAAGTCACGCACAATATATATATATATATATTGTGTGTATACTGTGTTGTATGTATATATATATATATATATATATATACAACACAGTATATATATATATAATCTTAGTTATGCAGCCACATAACGAGAATCCTTTTGCTTCAATCGCGTGACCATCATGTCTAATTCGTCATGGACTCCGCTTACTCGTATTAGACACGAGACTCACTTTTTTTTTTCATTCTTTTCGATTTTTCTGTGTCTCCCACCCCATAGTTTCTTGCGTGCCTTCACGAACGGGTGAAAGTACTCCACGTAGTTAAAACATGAGACCGGCCTTGGCTTAGGAAATCCTCAAGGTCAACCCTTTTCATTAGAAATAAAATCAGGATAAAAAAAAATTTGGTGATATTATTAAAATATTTTTTTAAACTTTTCGTGAACTGACCGCTGGCCATTAATTGTTTAATTAGTCACGGAAATTAAAGAACTTTAATTCTTCATTACATTATTAAATTTAATTTACACAACAGATTTTTTGATCCAAAGAATTATAAAAAAAGCAGGTATTGAATTTTGCTCGATTAAAAAAATTAAAAAAAAACAGGATCTCCGTGATATAATTTATGATGGGCGCGGTTTGACAATTTGTCGAAGCCAACATACAGATTTAGCGATCAATCGATATCGCATATATATTCGTGTACAGAAGTCGAAATCAGGATAAAAAAAAATTTGGTGATATTATTAAAATATTTTTTTAAACTTTTCGTGAACTAACCGTTGGCCATTAATTGTTTAATTAGTCACGGAAATTAAAGAACTTTAATTCTTAATTACATTATTAAATTTAATTTACACAACAGATTTTTCGATCCAAAGAATTATAAAAAAAAGCAGGTATTGAATTTTGCTCGATTAAAAAAATAAAAAAAAAACAGGATCTCCGTGATATAATTTATGATGGGCGCGGTTTGACAATTTGTCGAAGCCAACATACACATTTAGCGATCGATCGATATCGCATATATATTCGTGAACAGAAGTCGAGCAAAATTCTAATTAAATAAAAATTTGCATACCGGTTTTTCTCCTCTCTCTCTCTCTCTCTCTCTCTCTCTCTCTCTCTCTCTCTCTCTCTCTCTCTTTTTCTCTCTCTTTTTCTCGAGATAGAGAGAGAGTGGCAAACGAAGATTCGTTAATATCCTCTCGAGTGGATGTACATCGTCTTCATGCCATCCTTGATATTATATTGACGTTAAGATATTACTTATAAATATGTCATTTACCCCGGATAGGGGATAAAAAGACCTTGCACTCGGCAACCGGACCTAGTGGATGCTCATTCACGGTCACGATTCGTCGTTTGGCCACTTATAATTGTCTTTGATCTCCTGTGAATTTACTGACGTACATTTTTTTTTCATCCCTTTGTCTAAAAGTTTACATATGCATTATATGATAATATATATGTATATATGGCATATATATAGGACTTTTTAATGAAGAAAAAGAGAAAAAATACACGTGTAAATATTTATGTATGAATATATATATGTATACGGATGTACGTGTGTATATATATATATATATATATATATATATATATATATATATATATGCGTGTAAAAATGACGGGAAGAAAACTGACTTCGAACGGAATCACGGACTCTAGTTTTATCCCACTCGATCTCGACTCCCTGCACTCGAAGGTCCCTTCCATATTGCCAGAGTACAACATTTATAGTGCACACTAATACCAAGATAGACACATAGTAGTTATAATGTGGGTAGAGCAACATTGCCAACGGGCAGCCTATATAAACCTCAGGGTTGGACCTTCTGGACGCAGATATCAGTCGAAGGTTCTCCAGAACGCACAAGACAACATCCAACAAATATAATCATGTTCAAGCTGGTCAGTATTTTTTTTTAGATATTTTTATGTATAGAATAAAATTGTATAAAGTTTTTGAACGTTTAGTAAAATTTATAAAACAATAAAAGTTTTGAAAAAAGGGTTAAAAAGGGCTGAAAAGATATTTATAAAAATATTAGAAAATAAAAATAATTATTCGAATAATATAAATTTTTCTTATTTTATAAGATTTATTTCTTCATTTTTATAAATTAATTATAAAATAATGAAAAAAAAATTTGTTCGTAAATAAATAAAAAATTTCAAATTTTTGTCTATTCTTTGTTCAGGTCGTACTCTCGGTTCTCATTGGAATTGCAGCTGCAAAACCCGCCGAATCGCCAATTATCGCGTCTCTCATTGGCGAGAAAACGATCGAGTCTCATGGCAATTCCGTTGTACACGCGAGTGCACCGCTCGTTGCTGCTGCACCTGCTCTGAGCTCTTCTCCGATCGTCGCTGAAACTCATCCGATCGCTTACGCAGCAGCTCCAGCTCCGATTCTTTACGCAGCACCGGCGAGTCTCCATCACGAAAAAACAATCGAGTCTCATGGAAATTCAGTTATTCACTCGTCAGCTCCGCTCATCGCGGCTGCTCCGATTGTCCAGCCTGCACCTCTGATTTACACGTCTTATGCTGCACCTGCGGCTACACTTTTGGCCGATAAAACTGTCACCAGTTATGGACACAGTATCGTCCATCATGGAGGACCAGCTCTCGCTCACACCGCCTATATCGCCCCTACTTACGCGGTTTTGTAAAATTTTCGTCTTATCAGTAGATAAGGATTTTTCGTCAGACTTCGTAAATTGCAAAAAAAAAAAAAAAACAAAATGGGAAAGGATTTAAAAAAAAAATGGGATAATTAAAGGTTTCAATTTATCAATAATGTATTCATTTGTTGGAAAATTAATTCCATTGCAATTTTCAAAGTCAGACTTACAGTGTGATGGAATGGCGAGAATTTGAGACTTTATTTCCTTGACTGTACGAGAATGAGTAGTTTGGCACGAGATTAATGCCATTTTTCCGTCTCGTATGCGAACTAATCATTTTTTTTTCTACTCTCGAGCAGTCTTCGATCCATTCCGAAGAGGCTCGGAGTCGTTGAAATGTTTTTTTTTTTTTAAACATTTTTTTCATGTGTCTGTGAGAGCTCGACTGTATCTACTTAGAATTAATTCAACTTCATCTTCATCTGAATTTCATGCTTTTGGGATCGTTTTTTTTTTTTTTTCTTCAAATAAAGACATGTTCATCTCATCAAAGAAAATGTGCTTCATTTAATTCCACACCCCTCATAAATACCCCTCATTCACCCCATTAATAAATATAATTTTTATTCATATTTTCTCTGTTTATATTTTTTTTTACTCATTGTGTTAATTTTTTTATATTCCAAATTTTTGTTCTTTCATTCCACTCGAGCTGTGGAGTTAAAGCCAGCTCGAATGATCGATATTAATCGAGGCAAAAGAAAAAGAAAATATTACTAATACTTTTTTTTTCTCAAGTAGTCAAAAAAAAAAATCCTTATATATTTCTCATGCAACCTTTTCGATCCTTTCATCCAAACCCCGGCAAAACGCGTATGCCAAATTGCCATATCATCAGTAAATTAATCGCAAATTACGAGTTATGAGAAAAACAAATCTGGTGAACGAAATAAAAATAAAATAAAAAATTTATCGTATCTCTTGCATGCATTTATCAAAATTACCGTTGTTACCAAGCTGTGCAATTCTCGCATATTTCTCGCTTATATATATATATATATATATATATGTACAAAGTCAGGGTTGTTTTTCTCGTCGTGTCTACGAGTCTCTCCAACAGGACGAAGGATACGAGAGGCAGCCACAGGTGGTCGAAGGAATCTCCACGAGCGAACGACCCCGATGAGACGAAAAAAAAAAAAAAAACAACGAAGAAAATCTCAACGCTTTCCTACGTCATTGTGGGCAAGGAGTTGCCGGTAATAACGAGCAGACTATAACGAGGATAACATGACAAAATAAAAAGAATCGAACAACTCGACTGGCTTTGCTTCTCACAGACGACTTGCCGCCATATGCACATGTATATACGTATAAAAAATAAAAAATAAAAATATATATATATATTTTTTTTTTTTATATACATAAGAATATAAGAACACACACATAAGTACATATATATGTATGTGGGTGGTTTTTATGTACAAGAACGACGAGTCAAGATCCTGCCCTATTCCTTATTTTTGTGGTATGGTCAGGTACGCCCTTGTTTCCTCTTTATATTCTTACCACCAAATTTTAAGACTCTCTTTCTTCCTTATCATTTTTCTTGCTCGAAGCATTTTATCTTCAATGCCCTCCCATGCTTTTCCATTGTTTAACTATACGTAGAAATTTCGCGAGTTAATCCCAAGGCAAAGCGAAAACCCCACATCCAGATGTTTCCTCCATGAAAAAAATATATTTTGGATAAACTCTAAAATGGATAAAAAATATTTAACTTTTTCACGAAAATATAAAAATTCATACGAAAATTTTTCTAGCCTTTTTCCATTCGGGAATTATGACCTGAAATTTTCCAAAGGGTACAATTAACACACGAAGTTCGTTTAAACAAATGGAGGAAATTTTTTGTTACCAATCCAGAGAATTTTATTGCCTTGAATTATTCTTGAATGTTAAAAGAAAAATTATTTATGGACGATTGTTTAAATTTTCATTTTTTTTTCTATCGCTGTTAACTAAGAGACAAGAGAGGATGGTTAAAAAATAATTATTTAACTAGAGTGGAGGAAATAAAAATTTGAAAATCAATGAATGGAGAAATAGAGAAGTATTTTCTCGGTATCGTGAACAAATTCATGGTCATTGTCAGTGAGTGCTTTATTTCACAGAGCCTTGAATCGAAGGACTCGCTTTTTTCCTTACTTCTGCATTTCTATGGCTCCATCTCCGCATAGAGTTGCAAACCTCCACTGTGGAATATTTATATATATATATATATATATATACCTATGTGTGTCCGTGTGCGTGCCTGTGTCTGTGTCTGTGTCTGTGCCCGTGCCCGTGCCCGTGCCTGTGTCTGTGTCTGTGTCTGTGTCTGTGTCTGTGTCTGTCTCTGTGCCCGTGCCCGTGTCTGTGTCTGTGTCTGTGTCTGTGTCTGTGTCTGTGTCTGTGTCTGTGTCTGTGCCTGTGTCTGTGTCTGTGTCTGTGTCTGTGTCTGTGTCTGTGTCTGTGTCTGTGTCTGTGCCTGTGCCTGTGTCTGTGTCTGTGTTGCGTCTGCGTCTGTGGCTGTGTCTGTGTCTGTGTCTGTGTCTGTGTCTGTGTCTGTGTCTGTGTCTGTGTCTGTGTCTGTGTCTGTGTCTGTGTCTGTGTCTGTGTCTGTGTCTGTGTCTGTGTCTGTGTCTGTGTCTGTGTCTATGTCTGTGTCTGTGTCTGTGTCTGTGCCTGTGCCTGTGTCTGTGTCTGTGTCTGTGTTTGTGTACACGTATGTATATATAAAGGGAAGACCGGGAAGATTCAAGGTGCTGTGTGTGGCATTCTCTTTCGACTTCTCAAGCATTCTCGCTTTCTCTGTTTCCTTCTGTTTCGGTCCCTAGAGCTTTACGCTCGCTCCCTCGTTCTTTGATTCCTTTTTCTCTCTTACTTCCTCCCCTTCGACACCGCGTAGCAAGTATAAGAGGGGGAGGAGCTACAGGATCTCAAGCATCCATCGGTTAAACTTACACGTGTGTGAGAGTGCCAAGTCTACAGGATTGGTCAAATTTGACAATAAAATTGTTTTATTTACAAGCTACAACTTTGAACATATAAAATGTTACCGAACATTTTTAAATCTAATAAATTTTTATTGCAAGTATTTTTTGTTCTCAAAAAAATTTAATAAATTAAATATTTTTACCATAAAAAAATTTAATTAACTAAAAAATTTATTTATCAATTCAATGAAAAATACTGTAAAATAAATAAAAATCCCTCAAAAAGTATAAAATATCGTATAATAATAATTTAAAAAAAGTGAAAATTTATTAAGAAAACTTGTAATTTTTTAGGGATTTCGTGGTTAAAAAAATAAATCTGATGTTTTTATTTGAAGGGAAATTAATTGAGATTTTATTTTTGATGTAATTTTTGAAACAGCCTGTATATACACGAGTAAATAGCCTGTATATACACGAGTAAATAGTATGCTTGCTATTTGCACACAAGTCCAGGCGGCCTCTCCTTTCGTCGGTACGTTTTTTTTTTTTTTTCGATCTCTCGATCTGGATCTATGCACGGGTGGATCGTTCTCCCTGTCTCTTGCTTGGGCGAAATAAGGAGCAGCAGCCAGCTCGGGCGTCACGAGAGAATTCAAGGTCTTCAGCGTGGCTTGGGTTAACGAACCCTCGTGCGATCTCACAGTCGTGGCAAAATTCTTGTACAGAAAAGATCTCCTCTCTGTTCCTGCAACCTACGATCGTCCACTGCAATTCTCGCAGATTTTTTCCTCCTGATTAATTTTTATCTACAATTTTAATCTTTCAAGCCAAAAATATTCCGAAAGAACATTTTTTTCAACAAAATTGAAACATTAAACTGTGTTTTTTTTTTTTTTAATTTGTCTTATTCGTCAATCATCACAGGATATCAGACGATAAATTATTCAAATCTATAGCTAATTAAATAATTTATTAAATTTTATTCAAACTTTATTTTTTATTATTGTATAAATACTCGGTGAAATTTTCATTGATCGAGTGAATGATTTAATGAGTAACAAAGACGTAATTGATTACGCATTAATATATTTAATAGCTCTCGCACCTCCACTTGATAAATCGATTCGATCTCTCTCTCTCTCTCTCTCTCTCTCTCTCTTTGATATCGTGCTATGTGCATGCCACGGACCACATGAATCCAATAAAAAGGAAGAGGGAGAGAGCGAGAGAAAGAGAGAGGTTCTCGGTTGTACATCAAACATTGCCATCAAGTTCACGGTCTCTCTGTTTCGCTAGGCAACATCGCTTTCCTTTCACCGTCATTTTCATCGGAGATCTCAGACCTCACACATTTCGCGAGTTTATTATTAATCAATTATTATCATTATTATCGCACTCACAATCACTTTTTTTTCTCACGATACAGTTTAACTCAAATAAAATGATCGATTACCCAAGGTCACAATGATCGTCGAGCATAATTTTCGATCAGAAGCAAAATGAGTAAAAATGTAATGGAGAAAAAAAACACATTACACCTTTCGGTGCGACAAATTTATTACGGTCGCGAAAGAGCCGAGGACACTTTTTATTCCTGCTCCAAATCTCCCAGTGATTCTTGTTCAATATAAAACGTTACTTTGGCTTCAAACGAATGAAACCTCTCAATAAATAAAAATGAGGTAACGCCGATATCAAAGGAAGCAAATTATGACGTAGGTGCGGCCATCGATTGGCAATATACGTATGTCACAGGCTAAATGCTATATAATATATACAAGGGCTTCGTCTCTCGTCATTGCACGAATGACTGCTTGATTTATCGAGTTTTGACACTCAATCACGAAGCTAGAAATTTATTTTAGGCATGACGTTGCTAAACTTGATTTAAATCACACAATACAGACCCTGCTGTGATACCTTTTTTAAAGGTCTCCTCGATGTTTTTTTTTTTTTTTTTAATTGTACTGCGTTTGATCAGTGAGTCTGTGAAAGGAAAGAAATTGATTCCATAATTCACCGACTGTGATTACACAATTTTATGTTCAAAACAAAACAAAAATAATAATTAGGGTTTATTATTATTATTATTATTAATATTATTACTTTCACGAAATTAAATTCGATTATGTAGCTAAAAGAAATGATACAACAAATTTTATCCTTAGATGGAATACGTAAAGTTTTATAAAATCGTGTAAAAGTCGTCTGACCGCAACTTACCTTTTTCTACTTAGAACTCAATCGAGGACCAACTCCTCTCTGTACTATCCGTATTATCCCTGTACAAAATGGTAAATGGACGAGAGGTCGTAATGCTTTGGGGACAGAGCTGAGCGTAGGATGATTGCCTTTTATACACATGTAAAAAAAAAATATATATATATATATGTACATTGCAATGTCCATATACATTATACATTCGTATATAAGGAAGCTTATTCAGGGATTCTCAGACGAACGCTGCCCACACGAATAAGAAGAATTTTCATCGGCTTGCGAATAAAGGAAAAGCTCGAGATTGTTTGGGAATTTAATCGAAAAATCATAACAATTTTCTTAGCCAATTTTTCGTTGAGATTTATTCAAACAATGAAATAAATAATTATACTATTTTTTTTTTAAATTCAATCAAATAAAAATTTGATTTGTAAATTAAACAAATGAAAAATGTAATAATTACTTTGTTTATTTGTACGTTTAAAATTATAATTACTGTAAGAAATTTCGAACCTTTTTCGAGCAGATAATAATTTTTATCTTATTGACAAAGTTCGATTGTATGAAGAATAAATTAGCGATTGCATAAGCAGAATTAATCGATTAAATTATTACCGATTTTTATGATAATTGACCGAACGAGTTTACAGGCTAAGAAACGTTGATAAATTTGCACAATATACGGGCTTAGAAATTTCATAGATGCGGCCCTGCGACCAGTCGCATCCCAAGAGTGCATCAGCCTCGATGCAATCGGTGGGTTCATGCACAGACGAGCCTCGTTTCGCTGTATTTATACGCGTGTATAGGACGAGGCGAGTTTTTACGACGAGGAGAATCCTCCGAGGCCTCTATAAGTACGAGAGGATCGGAGACCTCCTAGCTCAGAATAACGGAAGCGAAACTACTCGTCGCATCCTTTCGCGACTCTCGAACAAATATTTCGTACCGTATATCATCGATCTTCGTCATGCTTAAATACGTGAGTAACGAATCAGATAATCTTAAAGATTGATCGGAATTTTTCTGATGTCGATTTTGTATTTAAAAAAATAAAAAAATGTTAATTAAAAAATTGACGATAAAAAATTTTTTAAGTGTTTTGTTTTTAAGGGGCTTAATTGGAGTAGAATTTTTGTAATGTTTATGTAAAAAAAAATGAACGACGAGTGCTACGATTTATGAATTATAAGATATTCGTGATTTTTTTTTCATTTTTTTTTTTTTAACGTTATTGACAGATTTTATTAGCTGCCCTTGTGGCCCTTGCAGCAGCTGTACCAGCACCAGAGCCAAAACCAAAGCCTTTGGCTCTGATATCAGCTTTAAGAACTCCAGCCTCCACAGCTAAATTGACTCCAGTCGCGACTCCCATTGCTAGTCCCCTGATAGCACCGATTTCTCACATAGCATATTCAGCCCCAGCTGTGCCTCATGTGAGTGGAAAAAAAAATTCTATTTATCACGAATTTTAATTGCTTCTTAAATTTTATTACTTTTATTCTATTTATGATTTTTTTTAATTATTTTTTTTGTATTTTTTAAGATTGCACCGTACGCGTACGCGTACTCGGCACCACTTCTCGCGGCGGCTCCTTCAAGCTATTCGATCGAGCAGCACGGATACAACATCGTTTACTGATCGAGCAAAACACACTTGATCTATCTCTGCTTTACCGACGGAAGATAATTTATCGGCCGCCGATCTATAACGCCAATTCTCATCTACTCTCATCCCAAAATAGATCGCTCGATCGGCATTCGAAAATATACATTTTTCAATTAACAACTCACGGTAATCATCATTTTTTACTCATGTATCGCCACTAAATCGTATCATCCGCATTAAAAAAAAAAAACAAAGACAATAAAAAGAAAAACAAGCTAAACGATTATTTTTTTAATGCATTATTTTTAAAATACCGAACCTTTATTTTTAAAAAATCATTATTTCCACTTACGATTTCGTTGAGAGCATATGAAAGCTCTTCTTTACTCATCGCAGTATCCCTAAATTTTCGAACAAATGCCATTGCAAAAATAAATGGAATTTTGAAACCCAAAAAAAAAAAATTACACTTTGCATTACCACCAGTTTGGGTTAGGGCAGTTTGGCTTCTATTTATTACCCTTTTGGTTAAGAATATCGATTAATCATTTTTTTCTAAGACAAAAAATGAAATCGTTCAAAAAGTTTTTTTTTTTAAATTTGAAAAACGTAGGACGTTCAGTGAAAACATTCAAGGCTCCATCTCAGACCCAAATTAATGTCACGTAAAAAAATATTTCGTGATGAATTTCGACGTTAAGGTCGAATGGTGAAATCTTTTGCTTCTCGCGAAAAAAATAAATGAGAATATCCTCGTTAGACTCGTCTTGCCATTTTGATACACGAGTGCGTGGGCGTAGCCTAAATACATAACTATTCAAAAGTATACTTAAAAAAATCGATGGTAAATTAAACTCACTCGATTTTCTCTCATCTGAATTTCGAGATTATTTTGTTAGTCATAAAAAAAAAAAAAATCATTTCTCATTCAGTAGAAAGGGAAATTATTGGTCAGACAATTTTTTTACCAATTATTTACGTTCATTGGAACATTCTGAATTGAAAAAAAAAAGAAAAAAATTTAAATACGTGATCGGCAAACAGAAATAGATGCCAAGTGTTAGTCACGACGAGAGGGAAAGTGGAATCATCCGTTGACTTTCACGTCAAACGTTTCGTTTAGTACTCTTATCACATAGCTGCTCGTGTAAACATAAGAAATCCTCACGCTCATTGATACAGCGTGTTTGCTGGCCTATGACAATGGATCGACGTACTCGAGCCAAGGTGTGAAAAATCATCCACAAGTTTTGGCCTCTGTTACGTAACATTGAAATAATCCAAAATTTCGAAGGATAACGAATAGCTTGAATTTAAATTTCAGTCGTCTTTCTTGTTTTTTAAATTTCATGCGTCATAAATTTCGTTACTTATATTACTAAACAATTTATTAACTATTTAATAATAAATACGAAACGTATAATAATTTAAAAATCGAGCTAATGATGAATAATATTCACGAGCTATTTTTTTTTGTACAAAATCTTAGTCCATTTTTTCACGATTCAATTAATTCTTTTTAGCAATAAAAATAATAGCAACACGATTTTAATTAATTGAAAACCGATCTGATGATTAATTGAATTGATTTTGAAAAATATAATTTTTTAAAAATTATATTTAATTTAAATAGAATAAAATTCTTGAAGACGTTCACCATCAGTTTATTATCCTCTCATAATAAATTGGGTCAAGACAGCCCTGTGCCTCTTTCCTCAGGCGTACCGCAGAGCGAACAAAATTCCCAGGTTGCAACAGCCGGGGAAAAACCCTCCATTGTGCAACGTACATAACCGACGCATCGATCAAACACCGCAGTCATTCACCCAGAAGACGTTTTATTATCGTAACAAAGATTATGCCACAAGAAATTTATTCCACTCACGAGATTATCTCTATGATGATTATCATAATAAATAAATAAATAAACGAACAAATAAATAAATAAACAAGAAAATAAATAAATAACCAACAAATAAATAAATATGTTTAATGAATATTTAATGATTTCTGACTGGAATTGCAACTTTGAAAATGCACATGAATTGCATCAAGAGGGAAGTGCGTTTTATTTGCTTCCTCACCTCTCCAGGTTATTAAACGCTACGGTTCAACTGAACATCCACGAAAAGACTTTCTCCCGGATACCAAAACTTCAGAGCTCCTCGGGTTAGTGCACTTCGAGCCGGATCCTTTTCTTACGGATCACAATTATTCTTTTGACCGTTAAAAAAACACACATTTTTTTTTTTTTTTAATATTTTAATCCCTTTTTATTTATCAAGTACACGAAAATTTATTAGTCCCTCGAGGAAGAACAAATTTTTTATACTTTTGTGCAGAAATTAAATTGAAAAAAAAAATACATATATATATAGGAGATTAGTTGCAGCCTGTAGGCTTTTTTTTCGACAATATTTTGATGAAAAAAATGACCATGATCGAGGCACTATTATTATTATTATTTCAATATATTAATTCCTTTTTATTTATCAAGTACACGAAAATTAATTAGTCCCTCGAGGCCGAACAAATTTTTTATACTTTTGTGCAGAAATTAAATTGAAAAAAAAATACATATATATATATAGGAGATTAGTTGCAGCCTGTAGGCTTTTTTGATTCGACAATATTTTGATGAAAAAAATTACCATGATCGAGGCACAATTATTATTATTATTTTTTTCAATATTTTAATTCCTTTTTATTTATCAAGTACACGAAAATTTATTAGTCCCTCGAGGAAGAACAAATTTTTTATACTTTTGTGCAGAAATTAAATTGAAAAAAAAAATACATATATATATAGGAGATTAGTTGCAGCCTGTAGGCTTTTTTTTCGACAATATTTTGATGAAAAAAATGACCATGATCGAGGCACTATTATTATTATTATTATTTCAATATATTAATTCCTTTTTATTTATCAAGTACACGAAAATTAATTAGTCCCTCGAGGCCGAACAAATTTTTTATACTTTTGTGCAGAAATTAAATTGAAAAAAAAATACATATATATATATAGGAGATTAGTTGCAGCCTGTAGGCTTTTTTGATTCGACAATATTTTGATGAAAAAAATTACCATGATCGAGGCACAATTATTATTATTATTTTTTTCAATATTTTAATTCCTTTTTATTTATCAAGTACACGAAAATTTATTAGTCCCTCGAGGAAGAACAAATTTTTTATACTTTTGTGCAGAAATTAAATTGAAAAAAAAAATACATATATATATAGGAGATTAGTTGCAGCCTGTAGGCTTTTTTTTCGACAATATTTTGATGAAAAAAATTACCATGATCGAGGCACTATTATTATTATTATTATTTTTTCAATATATTAATTCCTTTTTATTTATCAAGTACACGAAAATTAATTAGTCCCTCGAGGCCGAACAAATTTTTTATACTTTTGTGCAGAAATGAAATTGAAAAAAAAATATATATATATATATATATATATATATATATATATATATAGGGGATTAGTTGCAGCCTGTAGGCTTTTTTTTCGACAATATTTTGATGAAAAAAATGACCATGATCGAGGCACAATTATTTTATTTTTTTTAACAACAGAGGCGCCAGTTTAACGCCTACGGCAATCTTCACGACGTTTCGATTCTTTGATGATACGTTTCACTGTGTCAAGGTTGGGGCTTGTCTGTATAGTGAGGTAAAAGCGCGTGAAAGAAAGTGCTCTCTTCTGTTCAAGGCACGTTAAGTTGATGAGAGAATCTCAAGAGTGAGAAGAGAAGAACAAGATAGGGGGAGAGAGAGAGAGAGAGAGAAAGAGAGCAGGAGAGAGAGAGAGAGAGAGAGAGAGAATGTAAACTCGTATAAGATCACTCGGATAATTGTCCCTCGCGTTTCCGGTTTGGGTACCTTTCCGGTTATCTTAAAAATGGACGAAAAAAAAAACACTCTGCGACTAAATTGAAAAATTGGACAATGGCTTTTTCCACTTAAGGCTTTTTCGCCTCGAAACCATTTGATAATTAACAATTTTTCACCTTGACCAACGAACCGCAATTAAGAACATGAAACGAAATGCAGTCTGGAGGGCGTCGGGACAAAAGCGATATAAACGTGAAAGTTTAATGTAGTAAAAAAGAGAAAATAATTTAGAGAAAAGGAGGGGGAAGACAAAAATTATTAAGCGTCTTTGATAGACGATTGAAGTGAAAAAAAAAAAAATTGACGGTCTTCATGGGATTTTCCTTAATGCGAGCTCCTTTTCTTCCACCTGTTTGTATCACAGGATAGACTGACGAACTCTCGACAGCAGCAGCGTGAAATATTTTCGGGTGAGCGATGCGGCGCTAATGAAGTTTCGTAACCCACCGAGGGGCCCTCAAAGGGTCAACGCACTCGAATTTTCAACGATGCAACGGTGTAATCCTCTTTTATTTGGATCTCATGAGGCAGTGACTGGTTAAAAAAAAAGGGCCCCTTCATCCTCCGACGGAATCGAAATTTAATGGTCTTGAAAACTTGGAATGTTTTTGTTTTTTTTTTTTATTATTAACCTTAATTTATTCTCCATTATCACGACATACGTCGTTAATATTTATTCTTAATGAATAATGAAGCATGTCGTTATTTTTTAAAGAATTTTTTATACACTAAAAGATGGTACAAAAAATTCTATAAATTTACATAAATAACGGTAAAATGTTAAATTAAATTAATCTTTATTGGAGGAATCACGAGTTATCTCACAAGCCTAAATTTTGTGGTTTCAAGATTTTTCAATTTACGAATTTTTAATTGATTATTTTTCTTTTTAATCATTTTTTTATTCGACATATTTATTTTCAAAATTATCCTCGTGTTATTGATTATCCAATTAGACTGTAACGGACATGAACCAGGATCTTTCGGTACTTGCCATTGAGTAACTATTTCATTGACCGAAAATTCCTATTGCATAAGGCCAAAAAGTGAATGATGATTTTACCGTTCATTTGTTTAAAAATTATTAACCTTAATTTCTTCAACATTATCACGACGAATTATGAATTATGAAGCATGTTGGTATTTTTTAAAGAATTTTTAGGGACTAAAATATAAAAAAATCACAAATAACGGTAAAATGTTGAACTAAATGTAACATGTTTATTGAAGGAATCGTGCTATCTCGCAAATCTAAATTTTGAGATTTCAAGATTTTTCAATTTACAAATTTTTAATTAATTAATAATTTTTTTTATCTGCGACATTTATTTTTGAAATTATCCTCGTATTATCGACTATCTAATTAGACTGTAACGGACATGAACCAGGATCTTTCGGTACTTGCCATTGAGTAACTATTTCATTCGGCGAAAATTCCCATTGCATAAGGTGTAAAAGAGAATGATGATTTTACCGTCCATTTGTTTAAAAATAATTAACCTTCATTTCTTCAATATTATCACGACGTACGTCGTTAATATTTGTTCGTAATGAATTATCAAGCATGTTGGTATTTTTTAAAGAATTTTTAGGGACTAAAATATAAAACAATTCATAAATAACGGTAAAATGTTGAACTAAAGATAACATGTTCATTGAAAGAATCGTGCTATCTCGCAAATCTAAATTTTGAGATTTCAAGATTTTTCAATTTACAAATTTTTAATTAATTAATAATTTTTTTTATCTGCGACATTTATTTTTGAAATTATCCTCGTATTATCGACTATCTAATTAGACTGTAACGGACATGAACCAGGATCTTTCGGTACTTGCCATTGAGTAACTATTTCATTCGGCGAAAATTCCCATTGCATAAGGTGTAAAAGAGAATGATGATTTTACCGTCCATTCATTTCTTCGTACGCACGTTTTATTTTTTTGTATCGCCCTCCGGCTCGAAAGCTCTCTAGCGCCACTTTTTTTTTGTCTTCCCCTCCCCCTCGTCTTTAGGATATAAATAATAAAATATTATGAGAAGAGATGCGCCTCCTTCGATAATATCGTGTGATAATTCGATGTTATAATTGCGCAATTTCGAGTCCGGATCCGAGAAGAGACCCAGGGATTGGCAACATTCTCCGGGAACTCGTTTTCAGGTTCCGAGTTTGTCGTGTCGAAATATATTGGGCCTTTACGCTTGGCCAAAGCAAATTACCCAGAAGGATATTCGAATTCTCGTGAATCGTTCTAAATAATAAATTTGAGATCAATGAAGATAAAAAAAAAAATCATAACTCTGCATTACATAATCAGTACTCGAAAATACTAATTAAATTTTGTACAAAAATAAACTTTGGATAATATATATTTGAATAATTTTTTAAGTAATTATTTCAGGTATTGGTTGCATATTTTTGAGTAATATAATTCGATAATGTTTGTCGATTAATATTTGGATTAATTACTGTAAAAATGAATGAATATTATTGAGTAATTATTGAGTAATTTTGGAAATTTTCTTGTATGGAAATACCGGCTATTAAGAATTAAGTGCCTGGCCGAGTTTTCAACGTCAGAGTAATCCTCGTATTGCACGTGAACGATTTCTTCTGGTGGAAAAAAAAAATCGCTTATTTAGCCTCGGAGCGTTGGCGAGCCAGTTTTAAAATAAATAATGCATTCCACGAATGGAACGTTGGATTTTCCATACCACACTGAAAACTCCATCTGGAAAACCGGAGTTTACGACGTAACAGTTCACTGTCACTTATGGCAATGATCCACAATGTTGTATCGAGACAATGAGAGAGTCAACAAACTAATTTCCATTTTCCAGCCATTTTCATGTTTCGTTTAAGTAACAAATTTAATTTCTCATTACAATCCTAATTAAATTATAACTGAAAAAATATTGTCGCAATTTACATTTGCATTTTTTTTTCTTCACATTTTCAAGGTTAGCTCGCACCCCTTAAAAATATTTACTCGCTACAAAGTGACGTTATTTACTTTTTGTAAACTCGAATTTGCCATATCCTTGATCTTGAATTTTATAACGTAATATTAATTTGACATTCGTGTTTAAAACTCAATTTCGAATTTACGTCTCAATTTACGTTCTGAAATTCGGGATAGAGAAGTACTTAGACCCAATTTGATTTTTTTGAAAATTCTATTGATAATATTATGATTATTCTCATTAATTTTCTACCTAAGATATCCTTTTTTAATTTTTATGTGTAATATTTGTCATTTTGAGGGTTGTTCGATACCCCTAAAAATATTGCCTCATTATGGATAAATTTTTTTTTTAGTTGCCATAAAATCGAGTTCGTAATATTTTTGTAGAAAAATTCTTTGACGTGATTTCTTCGTCAAAGTTACAGCAAGTGAATCGGACCGTATCTTCTGCTGTATAAAATTTGATGGAAGGTCCGGTTAGTGAATGAGTCACGGAGCAACCCCGAAGTCGCAGGGTGGGGAATCGGACTAAAAGGCTCGCGTGGAGATTCCCCCAGCATCCCCAGGCCCCCAAGTGCTCGACGTATATAAGTATTCGTGATCACCAGTAAAAGCTCACAGTTTAAGACGCGAGCGTTCTTCGACAGTGGAAGACACCATAAGGAGAAAGTGTTTGGTTAAAAGAAGATAGAGAGAAAGAGTCAGGCTATATAAAGACGTTCGTACGTTGGCGAAGAAACTCAGTGTGTCGTGAGAGTGATTGAACGTGAGAGGTAGGTAGACGAAAGGAGCGTTAAAAAATTTAATTTTCAATTTTTTTTTCTTCCAACATCTTCGATAATTTTTTTTTTGCATAATAGGCAATTAGAGAAATAAATTCGTGTATTAAAAAGAAAAGTGAAATTTCACTATTCATCTTTTTAAATATTTATTTCTACTCAACAATGAAAAAAATCGAATTTTTTATTTTTCTTCTCCTTTTCATATCTGTAAAATTATTTTTGACTAATTTTTCAATTGAATTTATCGATGATTTCGAAAAGATAAAATGTTAACTCGAGTTGTGTCAAAAGTCATGATACACCCACGCGTTTTTTAAGTAGCGATTCTGCGGTCTGACAACATCGTGACTTTCTCTACTCTCAGCCGGCTCGAGTATCTCATGAGGCTATTTGTCATCCACCGAATAGCTATTGTGTGTTAATTCACGATTGTTATATGATACCCCACGACAAACTTGATACACTCCTGACCCATTTAAGCTATTCAAACACGAAGAAAAAAAAACAGAAATTGAGAAAATACTTTTGTAAAATTGTGTAAGTAGATATTACACGCTTCGATGGGCGATGCGGTGCCCTCTCATTTATTATTCTGAGGCGACCTCGACCCCCTGACGCGATTTTACGTTGAAAAAAAAATCACATTAGCATCCAGCCAGGGGTAAAAAAAAATTATTTAATTATTTATTGTTTCATTGTAGATTTCTAATTTTTATTCTTCTTATTGATTTTATTTTTTGTTTACTCAAATTGCAATTAAATTCTCTTTTACTCTCGGAGAAAAGATGAAATGTTTTTATTCTTCATCGGTGAATTACTCGTAGCCCCGAAAATCACGTTGCGTAACTGCTTTCACCAAGCCAAAATAATGCCGGAAAGAATTGGAGGATGACGTATATATCGTCCATATAGTCTGGGCTTGTGTATATGTACATATAAACCCACTCGAGTGTATCGGGAATAAATAAAAGACGAAAGCATTATTACCATTATATTCAAGGCATGACCGGTCAAACGACTTTCACCCAACTTCCTCTCACTTTCGTTGGGCCTCCCTCGATCGTTGTCTCAAGACGAGTCCTCTCTTTTTTTTTTTTTTCTTCATTCTCTCCGGATACGTTATGTATGAATATATAATTTATTAATTGTACAAACAAACTCATAATAATGTTTCATATTGAATTTGTGAGATCGGGATAACGAGATAATTAAAAGATTGATGTCACTGATAATTATTTTAATTTTCTTTTTTTATTTTTTACGTTTTTTCGTGTCGAGTCGACATTGAAACTGCATTTTTGTAATGTAAACTCGGAGAAAGGTAAGATGCACTTTCTCGTGTACGAGGTAATAACAATCTCATTTGTATACACTCGGTGAAATTTATTCTATAAAATGTAGTCCGAGAATTTTCGAGATACTCGTAAACTTTGTGATCAAAATTTATATTTAAATTGGCTGTTATTCTGGGTGGAATTTTTTTTTTAGTTCAGTGCAATCTTTGGAGACTCGTGAAATGTTTCAAAAATAATTTGTAATGTAATGAAAATTATAAAAGAAGAGAAATTTTATTATTTTCCTCTCCGAGTCACAAATTTCTCATTTTACCCAAACAAAAGCCATACAATCTTTTTTTTTTTTTTTTCGTGACAAGAGAAAAGTCTTTCCAATCGCCGGGCCTCGTCGACTCTCGTGATTTTTTTTCGAGTGAGATCATAGCCGAAAATACGAGAAGAAAGCGATGTCACGAGATGGAAAGTTTTACTTCCTGCAACAATTTGCGAACGTGAGATCGTACAACGTAGTACGAGACGAACATATAGAGACGGTAGAACGTTCAAAATTGCCACCTACATGTCGTTAAACGAGAGTAAACACTTTCGCAACGATATTTTCAAGCTACGAAACTGAGAACTGATCAAATCCCACGCAGTTTCTTCCATAAGCGTCAAACTGTAGCCATGAAATTTGCGAGAAACTCATGAGCTTTGACGAATAAGCAAACGTAACGAGGTTCATAACACTTTGATCCAAAAGCTAAACGTTTTGTCGCCCACGATCTTTCGTTCGATTAATTTCGAGTCACGATATTAAAAAATATATAAACTGTCTAATTAATTAATTAATTAATTAATTAGCCGATACATAATTAAGTAATTTTTATGTAATGATTTTTTCATTTCTTTGCAGGATAAAAATGTGGTACATCCTCTTAGTGGGCCTTACGGCCCAGTGTCTTGCGACGAAGGTCACCTATCAAACGTCCTCGTCGCAAGCTGCCTCCTCAGCATCGTCCTCTTCAATGGAGCAAAATAATTGGTCCTGGCAAGACCCAATTGCTTCGGCCAGCAGCCAACAGGAGAATTATCATCCCTTGACCTTCACTTCATCCGATGTGATGAATCAAGGACAGAATGCTCAACGACAACAATTCACACTGAATGATCAATCAGATTCGAGTGGAGCAGCTCAAACAGCTGACCAGTACACGCAACAAACGGTAAGTCAGAAAGTCCTGAATTAATTATAAATTATTCTTACTTAAAAATACTTAAAAATGTAATAACTTGGAATTGGAATATTATAAATTACGAATCATCTAAAATTCCAGGTTGACACTGTGATCGATGATATTCTCGTCTCTAACCGACAGGGTCGTAATCTCGAAGGATACGACGAATTGTACTCTGACCCTGAGGTGAAAAATGCGCTGCAAATTGGAAATGACACGATCGCTCGAGCTTACATCAGAGACAAGCTTTGCTCGCTGGGTTTGATGAACGTAAGTGATGAATTTTTTTAAAAATCTTATACAGATAATTATTTGATGGAGAAATCAAAATTTTCCATTCAAAAGCTTGAAGCGTTGTTCGAAAAAAATATTTAAAAACGACAATATCGATCTGTTAAGTGTGACGATCTTGAAGGAAGACGACCATACTATTCCCCCCATCGTGACATTCATCCTCAAGAGATAATCTACGCTCAACCCGTGACAATAAAGCCAGTTGGTCGTCCATTGCCCGCTATAGCCATCAAGAGGCCTTACGGCCCAGCTAAACCAGTTCCCCTTCCTCCGGGCTTTGGTTCAGGACCACCCGGGCCCATTTACTCCGGTCCACCGGGACACTTTTCCGGGCCGCCATCTTCCTTCTCCGGGCCGCCATCTTCTTTCTCCGGACCGCCATCTTCTTCGTTCTCCGGACCTCCTCACTCTTTCGCCGGACCCTCTCACGCTTTCCCCGGACCTTATCCAGGCTACAAAAAACCATCACCCGTCCATGGAACTCGGCCGGTCTACGAGGCTGGTTTGGACGGTGAATACGACTTTGAGGATAAATTCATCGAGAAGAAACAAGTCATAGTACAACAGCCAACAGCCTCGGGAGTCCAACAGCACGTTCATCATCATTTCCATCACGGTGAGACAGACGTAAAGACACCCTCCGTGCTTGGATCTGCTGGACTTGCCGGTCCGATCGTTAATCCTGGGCCCATCGCCAGCAATGGTCTCAATTCTTACGGCTATGGATCATCCGGAGCTTATGGCAACGGTTACAACGACTTCGAGGATTACAAGAAAGCATTCAAGATCAAATCTCCCTCGGTCAGCAACAGCCTCGACCCTGTCGAATCGAGTTCCAGTTACGCTAATCGTTTCCCCGCTTACGAGAAACCAAAACGCGACTCAATTTTCAGCGGTAAAGGTTTCTCCAGCGGTATCGATTCCGGAAAAGTTCTAAACTCTGGCTATGGATCGGCTAATAGTTTTGGCAATACTGGTTTTGGTTCTGGAAGTAGCGGATTCAATTCTGGAAGCAGCGGATTTAATTCTGGAAGTAGTGGATTTAATTCTGGAAGTAGTGGATTTAATTCTGGAAGTAGCGGATTTAATGCTGGTAACAGTGGATTCAATTCGGCGAATCATGGATTTAATTCGGGAAATTCGAACAGTTATGGACTTGGATCAACCGGAGGACACGGATCGAACAATGGGTTCGGCTCGAGCAATGGTCACGACAATGGTTTCTCCTCCACGAGTTACGAAGATTGCGTTTGTGTGCCTTACGATCAGTGCGCAGGACTCGACCAAGCTGGTCGAAAGGACGATTTATTCCTGGCAATAGATCCGCGAAATCTTGGCAAGGACATTGAAGCTGAGGGTGTTGAAGTTGTCGTGACGGATTCAAATGGAACGATGAGCGTCGTCAGAGTTCCCAAGGGAGTGAACGAGACCGAGCAGGCTGAACACACCAAGGAAAATATTGACAAAACGTCCAATACCGAGAAGAAAGAAGAGAAGAAGAGTTCGAATGGAAATGTTGACAAAACGGCGGAGGAATCCAAAAGGACCAAACGGGACGTTAAACACGTCGTTGAGGCCAAGGACAAGAAAGCTGAGGCTCAAGGCGTAAGTACTTGCTTGATTACATCGATCCACGTTTCCCTTCTTCCTGGGACCACGTCTAATTCTGCATGAACGATCTAACACAAATCGCACTGACTAACAAAGACAAGCTATCAGCTCCGAAGATCCCGGACTTTTGGGCAAAAGCATTCTGGCAAAAACTTCATTTTCCTTAGCGAACAAACATCTTTCGATCATCAAAATATCATTGGATTTTTCATTGAGAATATTCAAAATGAATCGAATGATACTTTAATGCTTTGAACGATCTTCTTTTGTAGATGGGATCGTTTACCTCATGCTTCTCGCCTCTATCTTTCAATTTATCACTTTGAACATCTTGACTCGAAATATTCCCTATATACAGTTTGTCCCTTTTTGTATCGCAATTGCGTTGTAAACGACGGATTGAAACAACGAAAAGAGTTCTGCGTTTTGAAATGAAGAAAAAAAAACAAAAAAGAAATGGAATGAACGAGTCGTAGTCGAGATAATCGTTACGTTGATCGTTCGAGTTCTGTGAAAGGTCCAGGGTCTTCGTCGTGTTGGCTGATGCGAATCATTTTAACGTTTCACTGAATTTCCAATGAATTAAAAACAACAAAAGAATGAAAAGTTAAACAAAAACATTATTCTAACCGCAAAATACGTGCTAACACGATGAAAAGAGGAAAATAAAGAAAAGAAACGACATGGATGCTTTTATAGATCTCGTATGAAATGCGTGAACGAATATGCTCTGACTCTCTCGTTACAGCGTTTGACCGTCGGTGACGTTGACACGTCAAAATTGAACGTTAAGCCAACCTGGGGAGTGAGTTTTGGTCTGCCGCAAAATGGTGGTGGAAATTATCCGATCAATCCTTACGGTGATAATTCATTGGTGAATCCGTATCCTGGCTATGGTGCCGGTGGACAAGGACTCGATCTTGGCCTCGTCTCGGTTAATCCACTCGTAGCTGTACAAGTAACGAAGGATGATTATGGCGACAAGGTCATCAAGCCATTTGTCAATCTTCACGTAACACCGAATCACGGTCTTGTTCATAAATTGGGCAGCATATTGGCCCACAAAAAGGAAGTTTTGTTGGGTGGTCATCATCATCAACATCATGGACATTATCCAGGTGGTCATTATCCAGATGGACATTATCCAGGTGGTCATTATCCAGATGGACATTATCCAGGTGGTCATTATTCAGATGGACATTATTCCGGTGGAAATTACGCCCCAGATTATTATCCAGCTGGACCTCCGATTTACGAGAAACCGATTTTCATCGAAAAGCCTCATCATCATCATTATCCTCATCGACCAGAATATCCAGGATCGTCAAGTTACCATGAGAATCCTCAGCATCATTATCACAATCATCAGCACAATCATCAGTATCATCAACAACCCAACTATGGCCATCATGAAAATTATCAGCAGCAAAATTATGGTGGAGGTTATTCTGGCTATTATCGCGACGGTGATGACTACGATGATTCTTCCGACAATGGGGATTTTGGCGACTATGGCGATAGTTATTACAGAAATTCTCCCACCAATGCTACCGATCGGAGACTCCAAAATGGTTTTAACGATGATGCGCAGCGTGAAATCTCGAATTCTCGAGGCAATGGTGGAAAAGTTGCCTTTCGCGATAGAAGGAAACGCGATATCGATGATGAGCAGGTGGAAAAAAATCGCGAGCGGGTAAGAACAGCCCTGATCATTGAGATCCTCCAGTGTGACGATTTTTTTCTTTCGTCAATGAGATGACAAAAAAAAAAGACAGAAAGAAGCTCGCTCGACAAAATGTTCCAGCTCATGGGCTCAATACGGACGAACGAACGCAAAATGAAAGGAGTAACACTCGTCGACTCTACTGAACTATATACAGGCCATATCCTCACTATTTATTATTATTTTTAGAAGCGAAATTGAGCGAGGGGTTTGTGTTACTCATCTCGTTTGAGTAAGCTTGAAAATCAACGCAAAAAAAAATCCATTGGTCCTATTCCTTTGTACTTTGTGTCTGAGTACTCGCGTTTTTCCAATTTTTTCTTTCTTTTCAATTTTTTCTTTCCATTCAATTTTTTATTTCCTTTCAATTTTTTCTTTCCTTTCAATTATTTCGTTACTTTCCATTTTTTCTTTCCACTACAGTAGCAATTTGATAAACTGACACGTCGCTGGCAATAAGCATTTTCCATTCAACCACACGACACTGAACTGCTTTCTACTATTTTTAACGACTGCTACAAGATTTCTATATACATATCCTACAACACGGGGTACACGTTAAGCTGAAGACTGTCAAAGACTAATGATCCTCCATCAATCAAAATTGTACCATAACGCTTTCACCGGCTGAAACTACATTGACAGTTTAAATGATAACACTATTTGTCCTTCGGTATGATTTGGTCATGGTGTAAAAAGTATTTTTTTGGGGTTCCTTTTGGTATGTCAGCTGGTCCCATGACGAATTTTCACATTAATTTCCTTTTTTTTTTTATTTATTTTACTCAGAGACAGTATGGAAGGCCACCAGTATGCGGACCCAGACACGTTTGTTGCCGAAGAAATCAAGTTCATCCTGGAAATAATGGACACCATCAAGGACGCCCAAAGCCCGGACAGTGCGGAGTCAGAAATACTCAGGGAATTAATGGACGTATCAAGACTCCTGTCTATGTTGATGGAGACTCTGAATTTGGTTAGAATCTTTTTTTTCTTCTCTCTTTCACTCGAAAAATCGATGATAAAATCCACGTAGAGTCGAGCAGAAACGATCATCGATCGATCACTTTTATTTTTTCTTCATTTTTCATAAAATTATGTGTTAATTGATTTTTCTTTCGTCTTTGTAGGCGAGTATCCGTGGCAAGTGGCCATATTGAAAAAAGATCCGTCAGAAAGTGTTTACGTTTGCGGTGGAACTCTCATTTCTCCAAGACACATCATGACTGCTGCTCATTGTGTAAAGACTCACGCAGGACGTGATTTACGTGCTCGTCTTGGCGAGTGGGACGTTAATCACGATGTTGAATTTTTCCCTTACATCGAGCGTGACATTGTCAGCGTTCATGTACATCCGGAATTTTACGCCGGAACACTCTACAATGACATTGCCATTCTCAAGCTCGATCATGAGGTTGATTTTGAGAAAAATCCTCACATAAGTCCAGCCTGTTTGCCGGATAAACATGATGATTTCAGTGGCACAAGGTTTGTCAACTTTTTACGTATTTTTTTCTTTCGAATGTCTTTTTTCGCCATTATATATATGTATATATTTTTTCTTTTCTTCAATTCTTTGCAACAATTATAATGATTTTCTTGTTAATCAGATGCTGGACAACCGGATGGGGTAAAGACGCTTTTGGTGATTTTGGCAAGTATCAAAATATTCTTAAAGAAGTGGACGTACCAGTCGTGAACAATCAGGTGTGCGAACATCAAATGCGTAGAACGAGACTCGGCCCGAGTTTCAATCTTCATCCGGGTTTCATTTGCGCTGGTGGTGAGGAAGGAAAAGACGCTTGCAAAGGCGACGGTGGCGGTCCCATGGTATGCGAGCGTTACGGCAAGTGGCAACTTGCTGGTGTTGTTTCTTGGGGTATCGGCTGTGGACAACCAGGAGTACCCGGTGTTTACTCCCGAGTTTCCTATTATCTCGACTGGATTCGTGGTATCGTCCAACAGTATTAAAGAAACAAAAACAACAGACAACAAAAATTTCTTACAAACGAGCGAAGATTTAAGAGCATGTGAGACAAAGCAAGACAAAAAAAAGCGTTCTAAATTTCGTATTTGCTCTAAGGATTCATTGTTATTATTTATTGAACAATTTTAAGCGAATCTTTTTTGCGCAAAAATGATAAGAATTAATGCAGCAAAACGCGCGAGAAATAAGAGAACGCTTTTGTACATTTAAATTATAACTTATTTCTCGATGTATATAAATATTATATTATACTATAATTATTATAATATATTAGGTATTCAACGATCCGATTGAATTTTCAAAAACGCGACGATAAAACACGTAAACTTTATCGTTATTGTTTTTGTCAGGATATAAATATATTCATCGTGTTTTGTTGAAATTCGGACCACTGCGTGGAATCCGGAGCGACAAGTAATGCATTTTCTTTGCAATCCATATCTTTCTTTTACTACAAATAAATGAATTTTTAATTTTAACATTTGTCTTCTTTTACTTTATCTTATTCAAAATGCCCTCTCCTTTTCGTATCAATATCTAGATCGAATCTCGATATATATCGATAAAAATAATCGATTATGGAACAATCGATAGTAACGTATAATCGCTTTTCGAGAGGTGATACATAACCTCCAATTGCGAGAAAGTTTTTATTCGTTTCTCAAAAGTTTCGTATCGTCTCTTTAATTTTAAAATGCCGATCAAACTAATCGGTCGTACGACGGACTTTAAGGGCAAAACATTGTGGGAAATTCTTGGTAATCTGAAAAATTTCGGGGTCGGTAGACTCGTTGTAAGACAAATGTTTCAGAGATATCCGGAGCCGACGTACATCAAAGTACTGAAAGTTGCTGCAATGCCCAGCGACGAAGTGAGTGCATTTTGATAAAATTACTGTACGAAATTAATTTAAGGGGTTACGCCTAGTTAATTAAAATAGTTTTCTTATTTTTGGACTCGAGTGTTATACTTAACTAATCTAGGATAAAAAGATCAAAAAAACCATTTTACCTTACATTTTTAGGAAGTAAAATAGAGATAAATAAAAATAAAAAAATTACAGGATCCTCGAAAGGTTATGCTTCTTGCTGAGCGAGTTTTTCGTGGTCGGAAGGACAAGAAACCCGTTCAGATAGACTCTGTGAGTTACAAAGCGGATTATCAGTTGGTACCAAAAGATCAAGAGTACAAATATAAGCCACTTCCGGAACAGAAAGTAACTTTATACCCACGAACTATGGAATTTCCTCCACTTCTGAGTGAACTTCTGGCTAAAAGACATAGAGCCAGCGGAAATATGGAAAAGCCAGCTTTGCCGGTGCACTATAACGATTATGGCAACAAACTTTATAGGGTTGCCAAGGAAGGAGAAACTCCCACTGCCAAATTGACAATAGGTCTTGGAACACCAGCCTGTCCCAGTCTATACGCAAATGTTAAACCAATATAATATAAATGGTGTTTTAAATAATCGATGCTATTGTACAGTTTTGTTTTTTTTTTAAATATATATGCTAAGTATAAATTCGACTGTTTTTTTTATTTTTTATTTTCACACCCTTATGAATGGAAATAATTATACATGTTATAAAAGCGCCAAAAACAACACACAAGACCCGAAATTTAACATAAATTTGATATGATTTTTGCGTTCGAAATTTTCCATTTGTAGAATTTACTTTTTGCATAAAAATTTTTCCACTCCGTCTCGGATACAATTTAAAATGGTTTTTCACGTTTTTTCGCCAAGAGCTTATAACGCTCGCATATATCGTAAACTTTCGAGATGCTGGAAGTCTCTGAGACACCGGTGGTGCACTGTTTGTCAGCCTTGATCGCCTAGAAATAATCGTACAACGTTAAAAAATAAAATAAAAAAAAGACTTTATTGGAGAACAAAAAAATTAAAAACATACTTTCCAAAATTGTCGCATTTCTTGGACATCCGCGCGTTTTCTTACGAGCCAACCGCGAACGTTACGTTGTATGTACAATGCAGCCTCGCTCGTTGTCCAAATCCAAGATTTTGGGAATATCGGACGTGGACTGTGAAAAAAGAAAAATATATATTTCATTTCTGAAATTCTTTAGCAAAGAAATAAAATTCTCTTACTGCAGTCTCATGAGCAGCTTGAATTGAGGAATATCAAAAACATCCAGCCAATTTTGGCTTCTCTTCGGCCATCTTGGATTTTTGTTCCAAAGATATTCGGCCAGAGAGTCCAAACCATTGAATTGACATTTTTGCACTGAAAGAACATCGTGATCTCGAGCCTGATGCAAAGTTTTCTCCATTGCTGGCAATAAAATTGGAAATATTTCTCTCGAGAGATAATCAGCTGGAGAATCAATATTTTCTGTCTCAATTTCTTGGCGTTCTTTCAGCCATTCTTCATAGGGAGCTGTGCGTTCTTTTGACTCCTGAAGAATATTTTTCCACAGGCAATTTTTGATTTCTTCATTCTCCTGCAAATCTTCGGAATCTTCGTTGAATTCTTCAAAATCTTCCTTTAATTTTTCGGTCTCGTTTTTTTTCCTATCAAAACTGTCACAGGCGCAAATAAAGTTTTGATTTAATTTCAAGCTCGTTGATGACTTGGAAGTAACAAAAAATGATGAAGAAGAAAAATTTTCTGTCATCAAAAATCACATCTGGTCGATTATTCGCTCAGAGGTGGGCGCTCTTCGTTAACTCATCCGTTTTAATTACTCGTTGCATGTGAAATTAATCCAGAAATGAAAATCAAATTTTTCAGAGCGTTGTTTTTTTTTATCTAATTGAAAATGTGTCAGTTTGTAATGACTGCGATGTTTTGCCACGTTCTGAAATTAATCCAAAATTCAGTCAGATCTCATGTCAAATATATTTAAACATTTTTCAATTCATCCTGAATGCAGTTGCGTTAAATTTAGATTTTTTTATTTTTATTTTTTAAATTTACATAGTACAAGAATATTTTTTTAAAGAACGTTTTTTTTTTTAGCAAATCACGTAATCGACTGTATCGACAAAAAGGCTCAAAGATTTTTTTTTTTAGCTATTTTATCAGAAAAAAAGACGTTCCACTCGACTTTGTTTCTATCACCCTTAAATTCAGCGATATTCACATTGTACGATTGGCAAATTAATGTCAAAATTCATCACCGCATCGTCATCGTTGTTTGACAGCAAAGTAAAAATTAACGAAAAAATAAAAAAATAAATTCGATTTTGATAAAATTTCAAGTACGACATATGCAGTCCTAAATGTCGATGATAAGAGAAGTTTGGATGGAAATTCAGCGTTTTCGTAGCTCGAAAATTAGGAAATTGGTAAAATTCGAGCAGAAATTGCTCGATGATTAATAGAATGTTCAAATGCGCCAAGGGTGTGACAAACTTTGCCCTAAAGTCAGGGAACAGTTGCAAAAAGCCCAAGAAGGTAAAAAAAAAAGAAATTATATTCACTTGTAAAAATGATTTTTTCTTTCCCCGATGACTCTTAACCGGACAGGATAATTTTAGCTCGAAAAAGAGGTGACGACCAAGAATCATCAGATGGGAGGCCCGGCGACGTTGCTGGGCCATCGAGATACCGAAAATTAGGAAGTCCATCAGCAAAAAGTAGCAAAGACAGCAGCTATCAGCATCTACATTTAAATAGGTACTGATAATAAAGCCATAAACTAGATCGCTAAATACATTTGTGAATTTTTTATATGCTAAAAATAATGCATTGAGAAGAATTTCATTCAGCATTTAATTCATGTATGCATTTCTCACTTCACTCATTCACTTATTTAAATAATAAGTACTAATAATAAAATCACGAACTCGATCACTAAAGACGTTGCTGAAATTATTGTTACTTTTATAATGGAATTTTCATTCGAATAGCTTCGGCAGTCAAACTGATTCAAAAGGCAAAGAAGATGGAAGACATGGAAGACAAAAAGGCGAAAACTACACTACCGGTCGAGGGAGTCCGGGCAAACGGTCAACAGAAAGTGGTCAATTTGAAGGAGATGGAAGAAATCATCGAAGAAATCAGGACGATCGATTGAGAAGACAGAAATATCCTGCTGAAGGAAGAAAGGATGGAGGAAATGGAAAAAGGGGTGGAAGAACAATCGAGGACCGAGTTGGATCCTCGAGGCAAACACGAAAAAGTAAAGGATCGGGGGATCATTTTGAGAATTACGAAAATTGTGATTCTCGCTGTCGTGGAATTAACGAAAAATTTAGAAAATTGAAAAATGACAAGGAGCAAGAATTATTGGACGAATATATTATCAGCAAAGCATTGCCTTATTTTGCTGATTTGTGCAATTGTCATTATGCCTGTTTAGTCAATCAGCTGTGGAAAAATTCATTCGTAACGAGTACTTTTGCATCGGCTGCAGTTTTTGCTATTGGTGTCAAGCTCTGCTCTGAGCTCGACGGTTGGACAATATAGAATATATTTTAATTACGAAAATTTTACTCTCTAATTCACAGCTTTTTTTAGTCCTCCATGTAATCGAAATATATTTTGACATGTGAAATTTTCCCAATAAAATATACAATGTATAAAAATGTATTTTTATTTAATTATATTATTTATGTATCATTATTTGATTTTTTTTACATATATTTCGTTTCATATATTTCTCATACAAATTATTTTCATGGCTTGTTCTATGACAGTCAAATTTTTCGTTGACGTCATTCAGCTTAAATGGAAATTGTGAAATCGTTGATGATATTAGCGTTAAATTTTCGAGACTCTTTGTCGTTTGAATATCTTAATAGTAGCGATCATGGCAATTAAAGTAACGAGAACCAGTGCCGAGAGTATGTAGGGCAATACAAGATGGCTATCGATAGATTTTTCAAAACTTATCGGAGATTTATTTTCCGGAATTATGACCCTAAAAGTAATATCGTTTGACCAATCGATCGTCTCGTTTTGCTGATTATTTTCCCCGATGCTTCGAGATCTTCTGGAATGGCCTGCTGGACAATTAAGGGCACAATCAGCGCCATCGAGACAACCCGTTATTCGTACGTTCATCACCATCTCGTCAGTTTCCTTCATTTTGTCAAACATGAAAGCCTCGAACATGAGATAAGTTTCCAAGGGTGAGACGCGATATTGTTCACGCGAGCATATCTCTCGTACTTCCGGATTCAGGCAGCCTTTCGCGTCCAATATCCAAAGACTGTTCATGATTTTTGAACGACTTCGCTTCTCCACGTAGTGAACCGTCACGTCGCTGATTCTCGAGTAACGCCAGCCTGTTTATTAATTACAATTTTTTGCAACAAATAATAATAATAATTATTATTTTATCGACTGAAGTAACGACCATTTTAATTTCTGAGATAATGAATAG
Organism: Dyspetes luteomarginatus; assembly: GCA_963669185.1. NCBI lineage: Eukaryota > Metazoa > Arthropoda > Insecta > Hymenoptera > Ichneumonidae > Dyspetes > Dyspetes luteomarginatus. The sequence goes on from OY769905.1 coordinate 6,057,022, forward strand.
CTAAAATTTTACGTACCATCGCCTTCTCTTACCAAAGCCCTCAACAATACTTCCTCCCCTAGGACGACTGTTCCTCCTGGTTCGATCTTGGCATCAAACATGTGGCCCGAGCCGAATGTCTTCCTGTACAATCCCACTTCCGTTTCGAAAATATTTTTGTAGCCGCCCGTTTCTATTCTTGGCGCGTTCCTCGCTGATCTGCGACAAAAATGTTTCTTCTTCGTTAACGATCCTTTGATATTTTGAAATGATCTTTGCTCTGTTTTATCATCTGTCGGTAGGACATTTTCTTTTTTGTTCCACTTACGTATCGAGGGTTTTAACGTTTAGCCGTCTTGTGTGCGAGGCCGTTTTATCTTGCGTTTTGCATCGAAGCGTCACTTTGAGATCCTCCTTGAGTCTCAGACCGGAAATTGCGGGAAAACGAATATTGAGACAGTAGTAACGTTCACGATCTGTCGAGCAATCGTGAATTCCACAATTCCAAAAAAGTTGATTGCTCAGATCGATCTTGTACTCGTCGTTGATCCTGTCGATTCGACAATTTTCACCGGCCATACCGTCGATCATCGGATTCTCAGTGTTCCTCGGTGGCCTCAGGGAAGCTCTGAAGAAAAGTTCATCGCCCGAATTTTGACAAGACATTGAATTCACCTGAATGTTATTGGCCGATAATTCTTTTGGTACAGGCTCGAAGCGACCAATTCCTGAACTTCCGGGTGATCCTGGTAAACCGGAAGTAGATGAACTTTTGATCTGTTCTAAATTCGGACGATTGAACTGACGAAGTGGCCTGTCGTCGGTTATCGACGGAGTACGAAGCTCAACGTCGGGTGGCGGAATTATCGGCAATGCAGGACGAAAAAAACCGCTCGATAATCTAACCCGATTGTCGATAACTTCGGGTAGAAAAAAATCTTTTTGATCATCGGGTGGAAGATAAAGCTGTCGTGATGTTTTCGTCGCGTTTCCTCGTCGTGGAAAATTTATCAGCTCGGCGTTACGCTGATCCTGAGACTCGGGCGAATCGTAGCTCGGGGATGAAATTTGTTCGAGCTTCTCCGAAGTAGTTAAGGCAGTCGAGATCGCGAGGAAAATGAATGATACCTAAATAAATAAAATTTCAAGTATTATTATTAATATTTCTTTCAAATATCGTTATTAATCTTTACTATATTCAAATTTTTTGCAATCAAATTTTCAAAAATATTTTTTTAATTCAAAAGAAGATCAAAATTTAAATAAACTAAACACAACATTTTCGCGAACCTGCGTTAACCAGGAATGCCTCGATATTTTCTTCACTATAAAACGAGCTAAGTATATTTGCCACATTTTTCGTCACACGACGATTTACGAGTCTCGACTGAAACGTTAGCGATCTCGTCGATCGGCTTTTAAAGGATCTCACACGAATTCTCAGTTATTGTCGTTATTTTCGTCGGAGGTGGCGCGTAAAGATTCGAGTGGGGGTAAATTTACACGACCAACCGAAGAGGATTTCTCGGCTTATTGTTAGAGTTAAAAAAAAAAATAAAAATACATAAGACACATGAGAGAGCTGATGACATCGCGAGCGTGTCCATTATTAAGTACCACCATTTCGTGATTTGGGCGACGATCGGGTACTTAGCATAAAACATCGTCTCGTATCCTCGATATTTCGTCTTTTTCTTCTTTTTTTTTTTTTTCCTCAATGAGAATCTCTTTCTCGCTCTCGTCGATTGCGGTGGCCATTAGCGCCTCCGGTTACCGATAACGAGTACGAGAGGGAAAAGGAATGGAACGATATATAATCGCGTGTATATGTATTGAAACCGTGTGTGGATTCGATTCGTGAAATTCGGGTCAAAGGGTTTTTGTGGCAGTAGAATTTGCTTGACAAAGATCACGTTTTTACTTTAAATCAATTCGATAATCAATCGATTGATGTATATATTGATGTATAGGACATTCTAGGTCAATTCGAGCTGGTCGTGACCCCCCCACAATTTTTATGTATCCTAGTATATTACAAAATTATTGAACTGTAGTCAATAATTTGGTATAGAATGACGATAACGATTTTTAAAGATTTATTAACAAGTGCCTTTCTCTTTTATTTTGCATATTATCGTAACGGTTTATCATTATATGCAAAATAAAAGCGAAAGGCACTTTTTAATAAATTTTTAAAAATCGTTATCGTCATTCTATACCAAATTATTGACTACAGGTCGATGGACAAAGATGACATTTTTCCTTCAAATCAATTCGACAATCAATCGATTGATGTATATATATGTATAGGGTATTCTAGGTCAATTCGTGCTGGTCGTGACGCCCCCACAATTTTTATGTATCCTAGTATATTACAAAATTATTGACCTGTAGTCAATAATTTGGTATAGAATGACGATAACGATTTTTAAAGATTTATTAACAAGTGCCTTTCTCTTTTATTTTGCATATTATCGTAACGGTTTATCATTATATGCAAAATAAAAGCGAAAGGCACTTTTTAATAAATTTTAAAAAATCGTTATCGTCATTCTATACCAAATTATTGACTACAGGTCGATGGACAAAGATCACATTTTTCCTTCAAATCAATTCGACAATCAATCGATTGATGTATATATATGTATAGGACATTCTAGGTCAATTCGTGCTGGTCGTGACCCCCCCACAATTTTTATGTATCCTAGTATATTACAAAATTATTGACCTGTAGTCAATAATTTGGTATAGAATGACGATAACGATTTTTAAAGTTTTATTAACAAGTGCCTTTCTCGTTTATTTTGCATATTATCGTAACGGTTTATCATTATATGCAAAATAAAAGGGAAATTAATTTTTTAATAAATCTTTAAAAATCGTTAACGTCATTCTATACCAAATTATTGACTACAGGTCGATGGACAAAGATCATATTTTTCCTTCAAATCAATTCGACAATCAATCGATTGATGTATACATATGTATGGGTAATTTTAGGCCAAATCGAGCTGATCATGTCGCTCACAATATTTATTTGTAATAATAATTATTATCGTCACGATTTATCATTATATGAAAAATAAAAATTAAAGATGCCTTTTTATCTAATAAAATTTCGATATTCCAAATTATTAGTTATGACGAAACGACAATTATGAATGAATTCTATGCCATGATAAAATTTATAACAGTGTCGTACACTGCGGTAAGGAAACGACCGTGAAAAAAATCGCCTCTGACAAAAGTGTCTTCCGGCTTCGACTCGGTGAATGAATTCCACTACGATGCGTGATATCATGTATTGAAGTTCTGTTACATGAGCGTTACAAGAGAGTCTATAATAATAATAATAATAATAATTTTATATTTAAAATTTAGACTTGGCTGGACGTAACGGCGAACTTTTTTTTACATTGTTTGCAATGAAAAAAAAAACTGTAGACTCGTAAAGTTTCCTGCAATATTTTCCACATTACAGTGAATCCTCCATATATGCTGGATACGATATATAACTCTTAATAAAATGTATTTTTCTTCTAACTCATTTTCTCAAGTTCTCGATGCGTCAAGTCTTTTTCTCGCCTTTTGTCGATGAGGGGAGTGGGATGGGCGAGAAGTGGCAAATTTTAATACACACGTGGATATTTACCACGTGTTTCCCTGTGGCCAAAGTCTAGGAAGTAAAATATCGCACGCTTGCGTGCCTCATAACAGCTATTTATCAAGCCACAAAAGGCTTGCCAGAAATCCGCACGCCCCAAGGATCTTGGCGTTACTTAATACTAATACTGGCTAATATGGCGAATATGCATGCACATTTATTTATATATATATATATATATATATATATATATATATATATATATATAAATGTGCATATATATTATATATATATATATATATATATATATATGGATAGATATACATAGATATAGATATATATATATATATATATATATATATATATATATATATATATGATATATATAAATTTTAATTTTATATATATATCAGTACTCGTAAAAAAGCACGTAGAATGCTCGTTATTGAGAAATATCTCGTTCTATGCACTTCTGGTTTTATTCGCAAACTCTTGATGGCAAAAAACGCGCCGTTCAGCTTCGCTTTATTAGTAATCATCTCTCCCGTATGCAAGCTTATTAATTTTTTTTTTTTTCCTTTTTCCAAGCATCATCCAAGCGTATATACTGTAATAGTTGGCACGCGCTGAACCGATTGATGTAATGACTCGATGCAATTTTGAATAAAATCATCTAATTAATCGTGAAGGGAACTGACATGGGTGGGAAATATTTATATATTTTTTATCGTCAAACTTTTCCGGGTGATATAAAATGATCATGAAATTAATTTGAAAATAGCTCATTGAAAAGTTTAATTTTTTTTTTAAATGTAGAAATAGTAATAGTAATAGTTGGCACGTGCTGAACCGATTGACATAATGACTCGGTGCAATTTTGAATAAATTCGTCTAATTAATCGTGAAGGGAACTGACATGGGGGGGAAATATATATATATTTTTTTTTATCCTCAAACTTTTCCGGGTGATATAAAATGATCATGAAATTAATTTGCAAATAGTTCATTGAAAGGTTTAAAATTTTTTTTAAATGGAGAAATAGTAATAGTAATAGTTGGCACGTGCTGAACCGATTGACGTAATGACTCGAAGCAATTTTGAATAAAATCGTCTAATTAATCGTGAAGGGAACTGACATGGGGGGGAAATATATATATATTTTTTTTTATCCTCAAACTTTTCCGGGTGATATAAAATGACGATGAAATTAATTTGAAAATAGTTCATTAAAACGTTTAAAAAAAATTTTAATGTAGAAATTAGTGAATATTTTGTTAACGAAATTTAATAAAAAAAATTATGCTGCAAAAAAGGGTAAAATAAAAATATTATTTGATTATTAAAATGACGAGAAAAAGTGTGAATGAAATTAAATATCATTAGATCAGTTTTATTAATTAACAGACGACTTGTATGCAGCTTTGATGATTACGTAGTAAGAAAAAACTGTACTGAAGCAAGTAGGAAGAGTCTTGAGAGCAAAATTCATGAATATTTATATCGAACGAGAACGATTCGGTCTCGCGCCTTTCTGCTGCTACGTCGTACACCGACCCTCATTTTTTTATATTTTATATTTTATTATTTTTTTTTTTTTGCGCGTACTGATTATATCTCTCGCTCGTTTATTTCTCCGAGACACTTTAATATACAAAAATACACGTGTTATTTATTATATATATATATATATATAGTAGAGAGACATTGGCGAGTTTAACGATCAATTCAGGTCACCTCACTCACTGGGCCATCGCGATAAGTACCCAAAATATACCGAGAGCTCTTATTTTCCGCTGTCTCTCGTTAAAAAAAAAAAATACATATATATATATATTCCTGATCCGTTACCAGACTGATCTGCACTCTCGGGGTGGATTAAAATGCGAAATGAGAATAAAAGGAAGCAACATTTCTTCTCGTCACTCTCACAGTCAAGAGTGCGTGGCCTTAATGCATCAGAATTTTTAAATATATTAAAAAATAAAATATATGAATCATAATTTTTGGTATTGGTAATTAATTAATTTACCTACTTTCATTTTTTTTAGTAATAATATTTAAGCCATTTGTAGATTTTATTTCCTATTGACTATTTTTAATATGAATTAATTAGTTAATCAATTAATTAATTAATTAAATGTTGAATTAATTTAATTTTTTATTTAATTTTTAAATTTTACGTTATATCGACTTTTTTAAATATTTTATATATATATATATATATATATGTCAATCAATATTACGTCGTATTTACATATTTTATCATATCAAACCCAAACTACTGAACCAATAAAAAAACAAAAAAAACAACAAATAATTTATTACTAGGACACCTACCACCTTTATTTCCTATTGACTATTTTGAATATGAATTAATTAGTTAATCAATTAATTAATTAATTAAATGTTGAATTAATTTAATTTTTAAATTTTACGTTATATCGTCTTTTTCAAATATTTTATATATATATATATATATATATGTCAATCAATATCACGTCGTATTTACATATTTTATCATATCAAACCCAAACTAATGAACCAATAAAAAAAAACAAAAAAAAACAACAAATAATTTATTACTAGGACACCCACCACATTCATTTCCTATTGACTATTTTGAATATGAATTAATTAGTTGGTTAATTAGTTAATCAATTAATTAATTAAATGTTGAATTAATTTAATTTTTCATTTAATTTTTAAATTTTACGTTATATCGACTTTTTCAAATATTTGATAAATATATATGTCAATCAATATCACGTCGTATTTACATATTTTATCATATCAAACCCAAACTAATGAACCAATAAAAAAAAACAACAAATAATTTATTACTAGGACACAAAATAAACAAATAATTATTAAATGTCGTGCTAGTTGCATATTTTGTATCTACTCTGCTCAATATCCTTCGTTTAATAATCATAATTATCCATATACCAGCAACGAAGTAATAGATAATTATGTGGCAAAGTGGCGTCTTTATGGTTGAGGAATTAGCGTGAGTTCGTAGTGTCGGAAATGACGATGTAAACGATGAATATACGAGGTGAGAGGATCGAAGGAAGTTGAGGAAAAAAATGGGAAATACGAGGAAAAAAAATCGTAAAAGAAGAAACTAAAGGTGGTTTTACCAGTTAAGAAGCCAGAGAATGATGGAACGAGAGAAGGTCAAATAAATAAAGTCAAACTTGACACGTTTTGCTTCGGGAAAATATATCTTTGGCCAACTGTATGACGGTTCGTATATATATATATATATATATATATATTTTTTTTTTTCTATAATAGAAATACATAGCGTAGAAAAAAAATTGTTAACCGCGGCCATGCCCCATGACAAAAGCGCAGCCCTGCACTGCGAGAGAGTGCAACGAGTATTTCGCTCTTATAACGGACAATTACATCGTTAATCTCTTGGTTGGCTCGCGCGTGGTATAACTTACATTGCGTTATATATATATATATAACGCAATGTGAGTTATAACATATATATATATATATATATATATATATATATATATATATATATATAACGCAATGTGAGTTATAACATATATATATATGCTTATATATTACGTGTTACCGTCTACGCAATCCGCAAGGGTGCACAGCGCGTAGCACAAGCATTAGAAGAAATGAAGAAATGCCTTCAGCTTAAGAAGAATTCCGCCGATGCTGCGAAGCAGTAAGAGAAGAGAGTTGAAGATGAAAAGAATCGGCCGGTACGAGAAAAGCCCGCTGGGTCTTATAAAATTATTACAGTCAGTGGATACTGATTGCTCGACTGGCATGGAATAAAAAAATTTTCCTCAGTTCGTCAAACAAACCCCGAGTTAAAATTGATAATTACTTTTATCTAACAGTAAATTATATCGTATGAAAATAAAAATTATAACAGCGATCAAAAAAAAAAATGGCAACAAAAGAACTGGATAATTAATCGAGCGTTTTGTTATTATTGTATTGATAGATGGAAATTAATTAATTTCATCATTTTGTTTTAATGAGACATTGAGAAATGTCTCATTTTGATCCAGGAAGATCGATGAATTCGTAAGAAATTTGCGACGAGAATAATAGAATTTCAAGGTGGGAAAGTACGCTCGTTCTATTCTATTGATATTATTGTGAGAACGAGCATGATGAGTCGCTCAGTGACGTAACGAGAGTGAAAAATATCATACGAAAAGTGTTCCTCACTTGAATATTCTAATATCTCGTAATATATATATATATTTTTATGCTTTTGTCAATATGAGCTGGCGTATGTTCGTATGTAATGCCAGTACATTATATATCATTTCTCAGTATGTTACGACTCGTAACTAGTCGTATAAAAGTCACTCTCTGTGGCTATAGTCGTTTATGAGAGAAAATGGGGGAAAATGGGACACTCGACACAATCAATGTCGATGTATGTATGCAAAATTCAATGTCAAAAAAGTTGACAAAATAATAGGGTGAACAAATCTTTTAACATTGAAACACATTAATTCGTATCGCTTAAATAATACGAAAAATCGCTAAATGTCAAATTTTCATAACATTCTTGGTGGTGTTCCATTTTACCTCAATATCTCCCAGATTATAAGTATCGATTGAAAATTCGACAAAATTGAAATTTAGTTATTTATTTTAGAGGGGCAAAGGGGGGTCAGAGGGTCAAATATCATTTATGGGGTAATGCGGATGAAAAATGTTAAACATTACGAAAATCCGCAGTTTAAAATTTTCATAATATTCTTGGTGGTGTTCCATTTTACCCCAATATCTCCCAGATTATAAGTATCGATTGAAAATTCGACAAAATTGAAATTTAGTTATTTATTTTTGAGGGGCAAATGGGGGTCAGAGGTTAAAAAATCATTTATGGGGTAATGCGGATGAAAAATGTTAAACATTACGAAAATCCGCAGTTTCAAATTTTCATAATATTCTTGGTGCTGTTCCATTTTACCCCAATATCTCCCAGATTATAAGTATCGATTGAAAATTCGACAAAATTGAAATTTAGTTATTTATTTTTGAGGGGCAAATGGGGGTCAGAGGGTCAAATATCATTTATGGGGTAATGCGGATGAAAAATGTTAAACATTACGAAAATCCGCAGTTTCAAATTTTCATAATATTCTTGGTGCTGTTCCATTTTACCCCAATATCTCCCAGATTATAAGTATCGATTGAAAATTCGACAAAATTGAAATTTAGTTATTTATTTTTGAGGGGCAAAGGGGGGTCAGAGGGTCAAATATCATTTATGGGGTAATGCGGATGAAAAATGTTAAACATTACGAAAATCCGCAGTTTCAAATTTTCATAATATTCTTGGTGGTGTTCCATTTTACCCCAATCTCTCCCAGATTATAAGTATCGATTGGAAATTCAACAAAGTTAAAATTTAGTTATTTATCTTTGAGGGGCAAATGGGAATCAGACGGTCAAAAATCATTTATGGGGTAATGCGGATGAAAAATGTTAAACATTACGAAAATTCGCAGGTTCAAATTTTCATAATATTCTTGGTGGTGTTCCATTTTATCCCAATATCTCCCAGATTATAAGTATCGATTGAAAATTCGACAAAATTGAAATTTAGTTATTTATTTTTGAGGGGCAAAGGGGGGTCAGAGGGTCAAATATCATTTATGGGGTAATGCGGATGAAAAATGTTAAACATTACGAAAATCCGCAGTTTCAAATTTTCATAATATTCTTGGTGGTGTTCCATTTTACCCCAATATCTCCCAGATTATAAGTATCGATTGGAAATTGGACAAAATTGAAATTTAGTTATTTATTTTTGAGGGGCAAAGGGGGGTCAGAGGGTCAAATATCATTTATGGGGTAATGCGGATGAAAAATGTTAAACATTACGAAAATCCGCAGTTTCAAATTTTCATAATATTCTTGGTGGTGTTCCATTTTACCCCAATATCTCCCAGATTATAAGTATCGATTGAAAATTCGACAAAATTGAAATTTAGTTATTTATTTTTGAGGGGCAAAGGCGGGTCAGAGGGTCAAATATCATTTATGGGGTAATGCGGATGAAAAATGTTAAACATTACGAAAATTCGCAGGTTCAAATTTTCATAATATTCTTGGTGGTGTTCCATTTTACCCCAATATCTCCCAGATTATAAGTATCGATTGGAAATTGGACAAAATTGAAATTTAGTTATTCATCTTTGAGGGGCAAATGGGGGTCAGAGGGTCAAATATCATTTATGGGGTAATGCGGATGAAAAATGTTAAACATTACGAAAATTCGCAGGATCAAATTTTCATAATATTCTTGGTGGTGTTCCATTTTACCCCAATATCTCCCAGATTATAAGTATCGATTGGAAATTGGACAAAATTGAAATTTAGTTATTTATCATTGAGGGGCAAATGGGGGTCAGAGGGTCAAATATCGTCATGGGTTAATGGAGCTCAACATACTTTTACCTTTTAAAAAAATTAGTTGGCACCTCGTGTAATATTAATAATGTATATGGGCCCCGCAGGCTAAAAAAGTCATCAGGCAGCGGACGATGAGATATGCAGTGAGTAAGTAAGTAATAATAGATCAGACACAAGCGGGCCGTCTATTACTACTTTACGTATACTCTATGTACTGTTCTACGAGGGGGCCCGAAATGCAGGCCTAACGCTTTGCGAGGAGACACGGAAAGATAGGAAATAACGGCAGGGCAATCTCCCTCTCTCTCTCTCTCTCTCTCTTTCTCTGTCCTAGCCCCCCGTTCCTGCCTTTTCCACTACGCCGTTCGTCGCTGATGTCGCGAAGAAACGCGTGCCGTGTCGTCGAGGCGACAAAGCCCTCTCCCACCGTTGCTCGCCATACACGCACTCGAGAGGCAAACGCGTGACAAATATTTAACGCTGTATATATGTATATAGCATCGAATGGTGCCCGAGTGTGATAAAACACGCTAGTGTACAAGGGGGAAGGGATGACGAGAGGAGGGGCGAGGTGGGGGGGGGGGGGGGGGGATGAAGAAACGCACTCAGTCACTGACATTTACAGTAATACCAGGAGTGAGTGGAAACGAATCGCACGGAAGAGTATTCTCGACGATTGCTTCGATATCATATATATAGACCTGAGAATATTTTTCTGTGATCTTGAAATGAGCAGATGTGATGCACTTGCAGCTTCCCCGTGCAGGGAAACTCAACAATGTCGATGTCACTTGAAATATCGAAAAGGAAGCCAACTTGACATTTTTTTTTACAAATAAATTTCAACAATAACCCATCGATATTCGAAAACTTTTCGATCGATTGCCAGAATTGAGATTCTTACTGCAATCCATTCTAATGGAGTTTTCAAACTTTTGGGGTCAGATGCAGATTCCCAAAACGTGTAAAATGTATTTGGTGAATTATTTAAATAAATTAAAAAAATGTACTAAAGCAGTAAATAGTAAAATAAATAAATAAAAATACTATAGAAACGGCATTGACCCAGATTTGGTACGTGCACATAATCACAATACCCATATAAATTATACGTACGAATATCAAGAGTCAGTAACCGCTTAACTGATTCACCTATTATATATATATATATATATATATATATATATATATATATATATATATATATCTGCACCCATAGCTGTATCACAATCGCATACGTTTCGCGTTTCGCTGATTCCGCTTCTGGACTCTATGATATTTATATTTTCATTCATATATATATATAGAGAGAGAGAGAGGGAGAGAGAGATATGCACGCATACATCTAAATACATATAAATAATATATATATATTTATATGTATGCTGCGGACAAACAATTCGCCGCCTTTTGGACCGTGATTGCGAGCGTGCTCTCCACTGTGAGAAAATTTTTCCATCTCCCTTATTCTCTTTGGCAATATGAACGCAACCGAGAGAGTTGAGGCAGAAAGAAAATAATAGAAAAAAAGAAAAAGAGACAAAATTCCTTAGACACAAATCTCCGTTATACCACTGACCAACTATCCGAGTTTGCATATATAGAACGCACATGTGACATTAAACGAAGAGTACGATGAGGAGGAGGAAGAAAGAAGAAAAAGGAGGAGGAAACAAAATAAAAGCCGTCTTTATCAATCATTATAAAAGTACCGAGAGATACGAAGAGGAAGCAAAGAAATAGAGAAAGAGCACGGTAGGAAATTGTCATTATTATTATTATTATTATTAATAATAGATGCCTTTTACCAAACAGCAAATAGAGCAATTCTCACAGAAATTATAACGATTCGCCGTTAAAGTCACCTCTTATTGAGTTACCTTTGGCCTAGGGCCATTCTCGGAAGAGACAATTTTTTCTTCAGGTGTATAGAAAAGTGAACGATAGCGTGACGAAAATATAAACAAAAGAGAAAAATCTTCTCTCTGTAAAAGGGAATTTTTCAGTTTTTGGGCTTTTTGGCGTGAATTTTTAGATGAAGACTTCACGCGATTCATTATCAACGAGAAATTATCCATCAAATATATTAGTAAAAGAAAAAAAAAAAAATTACCTTGGCCATCGCAAAAACCGAAAAAGTAAAAAAATAGCGATTTTCAAGTAGCCATAACTTTACTTCAGTTTGGTCGACGTAAGTTTGTTTGGGGGGTTTTGGAAATGCCAGAAGTAGACTTAGATAATGCCGAAAGATTCAACCCGATATCTCTATTTTTGTAACCGTGAGAGCATTTTGAAAAATATTAAAATCGCATAAGAAGGGGGATGATGCATGGAGAAATTGTTTTTTTTTAACTTAAAATTTTTTTTTTACGCTAATAATTTCTTCAAAAGTTTAATAATTTCTATCAAAAATCTCCAAAAAGGTTTTTTGTTTTCACCATAAATTGTCGTATTTTCGATTATTTTATTGAAACTTCGTAGTAAAAACGAGGAAATTTTTTAGTTCTAATAAATTCTACATTCTTTGTTATGACTGAAAAATATATCTATATAGACAAAAATTATGTATATATATATTTAAAAAAAATATATAATAAATATAATCGTCACGGTATCGCTCATTCGAGGCCATCATTCCTTCGGCAAAAAGTTTCTTCGGCTTCATCCCGCAGGGGGGGGGGGGGAGGAGGGGCAAGAAGAACTATGCTCAAGAGAGAGGATGGTTGTTAGACGAGGCACCGGGCATGCATTTTAACAGTACTCCGGATGGGCCGAGCTCGATGTTGCTCTTCTTTAGTTCCGCGAGGGGCTCCTGAGGATTCTTCCTCCTCTTCTTCTTCTTCTACTTCTTTTTCTTTTTTCACGCCTCCATATATCTTCTATTTCTCTCTCTCCCTCTCTCTCGATCTTTCTCTCTCTCTCTCTCTCGATCTTTTTCTCTAGTCGTTCACCAAGTTTTTCTCCCCCCGTTGTCTGGTCTCGAGGAAGACAACTACCGGGGTATACCCATATTGACCATCCGGGGAATCCTCGGTGAATTCCGAGCTTCCGTAGCAAACGGCTCTACAGTCTATCGGGAACCCTCGCGCAAAATTTTGCCTCTCCGAACGGCAAAGAAGACAATTTTACTTGTTCATTTCATCCCTTGAAAATATTCATATATATATATATATTTTTTTTTAAATTTATTTAAAGAGTTTAAATACAAATCGGAGTTTTCTTATTTTTACAAAAAAAATCAAGTGTTTTGATAAGAAATTTGTGATAAGATATTGGAACATTTTAATATGCCAGGGCGGAGGATCATGTGGCGAATTTTAATCGCAGCATTTTTTACGGTAAGTTTGTGTATTTTTTTCCATATAGTTCGGACCATTAGTTATTCCATTGGTTCCATTATTTATTATAATTTATTATTATTATTTCATTATATATTCCGTACAGGACATTTTTGAGCCACGGAAATTTTAGAATCAAAAAACCGTTTTTTTTTTTAACGAGGCCTCTGTTTTTATCAATTTTTCATTGGATCATTGGGTTTTGTGATTTTTGTGTAAAGAAAATTCATCCCTAGTCATCTAATATTAGGATAGATTTAAATAATATTAAATAATATTTAATTCAGTAGAATAAAATGAATTGGTTGATTGTCTCATTATTATTATCAATAATTGTTTTTATAAATAAATGAATAAATAAATACATAATTTAATTAATTGTTATTCATAATATTTTTTCATAAGTCAATTATTAGGGTTGCACCCTTAATAGGGTGAGAAATTTTATATCCAAAATATTTGGTGGTCATTAAATATTTAAAAAATAATAATTTAGATGGGCTGTAATCGTTAATTTGCTTATTTGTATAGGGAGAAAAATCTGTGTTGTTGTTCCCTCATTAAAGGTACAATTTTCCTTAATCAGTAAGGGCGTAAAAAAAAAAAATTAAAATATAAAAAACGTGTATACTGCGTAAACGCGATATACGGAGCAGCAAGACAGAGAGAGAGAAAGAGAGTGAGAGAGAGAGAGAGAGAAGCTCCAGGGAATATCCTAGACGATCAGCAGCCCGTGTCCTTACACCGTTATCACATATATACACAGCTCGTAGTATTTATTGAAGCAACTACGAATGCCCCCGTCGACTTATGTTGCCCACATCACCTCCACAAGTTTATCTTCTGTGTCTTGATGGCCTGTTGTGTCTTATATACGTGTAAATTATATTACACTATATAGTATAATAGCGGATTAAACGACCCGCGCAATTACTCGAATTTCAGTTCCGAGAGACGAGAGTGTGTAATTAGAGACGCATGTTGCATTTTACTTTTGCAGAGGAAAAGTAAATGAAACTTGGCTGAAATGCACTTTTTTTTTAAATGATTCTCTGATTCTAAAAAAATCTAGTGTTTTATAGAGAATTTTTAGTTCTAATTAGACATTTCATAGTGGAGACAATTTTTTTTTTAGTAACTCCAATTTATATAAACACAATCAATATTAAAGGGAAAATTGTCCTACATTTTTTTTATAGATTCCAGTTTCTGGAAATTTTGCATCTTGGCGGCTATCTTGGAAAAATTGTAGTATTATTTGAGGAATTTTTGGGACTAACTAGAAATTTTATACCGGAGACCATTTTTGTTTTTAATAATTCAAAATCAAAAACGATGAATAAACGTGAAAATTATGATCGCGCATCGCTTTTCCAAGCAAATTCAAATTTTCTAACAAGCGTCTTGACGGCCATTTTGAATTTTGTATATTTAAAAAATTGGCTGATTATGAAAAAAAATTGCTCATTAAAATTAATGATCTCCAGGTCGTCGCGACTGTAGCTCAGGATTACGAAGTTTCGGACATTCAATGCAGCGGTGCAGGAACAGCATCAGATTTGTTGACTGCAAAAATAAAACGTCCCGTGGGTTTTCGTGGCTCGCCACTTTTCGCCGATGACAGATCAGCCGATCCACTGACCGATATTAATTGTCAGATAAGACCGGAACCGAATGATCCACAAGAGGACAATTATTTTCTCAAGGTCACGGATTTTACTCGTTGTGGTATCCTCAAGAGAAATGTAAGACCATCCTCGATAAACTATAAATAATAATAATAATAATTGAGAGCGAGACAAAATTTTATCGATGCCCAAACTGGCTATAATTTTACTCATCGTTAGGGTTTCATTCATCTCCGAGTCTGGTTTCCGGCATTTCCGGGGGTCGTTATGCTGGCTGATCAAGAACTTATTCTGATGTGTAGACCACCAGAGCCAACTTTATTGAGACACAAAGCTGCTGGCTTTGCTGGAACTTTGTGAGTAGAAACATACAGCCTGCTTATTTTTAATCATTTGAGATGTTCGACGGCGCTCGATCGGTCAAACAGACACGTTGATAATTTTAAAAAACTTTCCACTGTACAAAAAAAAATGCCTTAAGGTAATGTGCTGCTACTCAGTCAGCAAAACAGATTTTGCGTAAGTCATTGTGAGAGCGAGAGAGAAACTTCCTTTTACTCCAGTACGAAAATTCTCCTAAACGGTTGATCTTTCAGACAAACGGAAAGAACGATGAACTGCACCGAATCGTTATATGCAGTTCGTGGTTCTCTTCGTTTGTTCGAAAGATCAACTGTCTACGAGGATTTTGGTAGGCAGTTTTTCTTACCGACAGAGGAGTAGCACATCGCCTTAATTATAATTCTTTATAATATAATTTTTTAGACTCAACACTTTGTGAGAGTCAGCTGGTAATATAAATTTTATATACGCCATTTAAAAAGTGTACATATTGTAAAAAAAAAAAAGTAAGAATTTGTCATTCGTAAATTCCAGCCTGACGCAATTGTAAATATTCTACACTAAAAAGTTGGCCATTTAAAAAATTTGCCCATTTCCGAATTTTCACAATAATCGCAATGAAATTAACAAAAATTTGTAACAGGGAAATAATATAATTTTGATGATGATTTTCAGTCCTCACGGCGCAAGAGTATCTGGAGTAGTTGAGGAAACTCCAGGACGTTTAGAGTACGAGGTCGCACTTTATAGAGAAGCGACGGGAAACATGTCGGACTCAACGAGTCCTCAAGCCGTCGATCAGGCAGTTCCGATCGGTACAAAATTACAATTGCGAGCTCGCATAAGCGCCGAGAGTGCTTGGGGCCATATAAAACTGCTCGAGGTCACAGTCAGTCCTGATCCTGATCAGCCTCACGCTGCTGGCAGTGTCGTACTGGTCAAAGATGGCTGTAGAAATCGTGATTTTGCCTCGATAATTCCACACCAGCCTGCCCGTTATCGTGAGAAGAAAAACGAGGTTTTTCTCGATTTTGAGGCTTTTCTTCTCAGCTCGATGAGAGAGAGATCGACACTTTGGATTCATTCGCAAATAAAAGCTTGCATGGAACCTCACGATTGTCAGCCAGTAATTAATTTTTTACTTTTTTTTCGCCTCCGTTGACAATTTTTCCAACGAAATTTTATCGATAAGATTATTTCAACAGACGAATTATTTTTATTTAAATTGACGAGAAAAAATGATCTCATCTCGATTTTTTCTCGATTTACGTAAAAAAATTCCATAAAATAAAATACATTTTTGTAATGAAATTAACAATTGCTTTACATTGAAATAATTTTTACTCAATTTTTAAGGATTTTTGTCTGGATCTCTTCGAGCCATCCGGTCATGGAAAGCGAAAACGTCGAACGCCAGGAAGTGGAAATGAGACGACGGACAATTTGCTTCCACGATCTGAGCGGTTGGTCAAAAAGTACAATGACTCGACGCAATTTACCAAATTCAAGGAGAACATCGAGTACACCGTTATGATGCCAGGAGGTAAATTCAAGATTAAAAAAAAAAATTATCTATCTTTGTCGACAATTTTATCCCATTTTTTTTTTTAAGCAAAATAAAATCTTTACATATACAATAAATGTATGTAATTTAAGATTAAGCAATTATTGTTAAATATAATGATGAATAAATTTTTAATTTTTAATTTATTTCACAGACTTGTACGATAAAGTTGCTGCCGGTCTCGAGGGTAGCTGTGGAAATTTCCTGTACGTTGCGACCGGCCTTGGTGGCCTACTCGCGTTATCGGCTTTTATCATGTGTTATCTCGCGTCTCGCCTCCACAATTTGGCGACGAGCTCGCCGCAGAACAAAACGATCGACGAGCTCGTCAGAGAACGAGCGAGGAAGTATTGCGAGGCGACGCCTGGCTATACTGGTCGATCGACGGTTCAATAGAATTTTTAATCGATTACTCGATCATTTTTGTTTCTTTTTTACAACTTTTTTCGTTATTAATATTATTGTTGTTGTTGTTTTTTAATCGGAAGGATCGTTCGGAGATCCTGAAAAAACGTCTCTTCGATCAATCCTGACTTGCACGAACCCTCGACTGGAAATCGATTAATCAACGAGCCCTTTGTCATGACGATTTTTCTCTTTTTTTTTTAACGTTTCTCGTTATATTTTTTTGTTGTCGTTTAAGGATCGTTTGAAGATTTTGAAAAAATGACTCTTTGAACAGTCCTTACATGGCCTTGGCTGTAAATCGATTAATCGACAAGCCCTTTGTAGTTCATGAGACAATTTTTTTTCATTTTTTTTTTTCATCAATTTTTGCTAATTTTTGTCTTTATGAGCGAATTGGCAGTGCTATGACGGGACCTGAATGACTGCAATATA
Source organism: Dyspetes luteomarginatus (assembly GCA_963669185.1). Classification (NCBI taxonomy): domain Eukaryota; kingdom Metazoa; phylum Arthropoda; class Insecta; order Hymenoptera; family Ichneumonidae; genus Dyspetes; species Dyspetes luteomarginatus. Next base: position 6,074,732 of record OY769905.1, read on the forward strand.
ATTATTAATTAAATATGTACACGACGGAATAGGATTAATTATTTATTGTATCCGGAGTGGGCTGAAATCGAGGCACTTGGATGTTTTTTTTATTTTATTATTTATTCTTCGGGATGGTTCAAGGCGCGAATTTGCAACTTTATAACGTCAGTTTTTTTTTTTTTCTGTACATATCAAGCACGATTAGAATTTTAGATGATTGACGATTTTTTTACACCCACTCAGACAAACAAACAAACAAACACACACACACACACACACAGAGAAACGAGTGAGAGTAAATCACACCGATCGACGATTTTCGCGATAAACCGTTAAAATTCAATCGGGACCTCGAGCGATTATTTCACTATATTTAGTGTGTCGAATGGAATTGAATTCAATTACTTTTTTTTTTCTCACGTACGAGAATCGTCGAAATTAAAATGCAATCGTTTAGTCAACATGTAATAAGTATGAACGAACGAGATTAGCAATTTTAAACGCGTCACCCTCTTGACGCATTATTTATTAAACAATTAAGATTTTATTGGAAATAAAGGAATATTCCATGAATTATAATTACAAACGTGACTCGATCATTTTTTTTTCGCCCTCTTTATCAATTTGCACCTCATTTGGAACGAAAAAAAAAAAGACTTTCTACTGACCTTCGGTCTTTGGTTTCGATTTGGTCAAACGGCGTTCGATCTGTGCGATCGAATTTATAATTTTTATTTTCTCTTTTTTTTATATGCGGAAGGCTTTTTTTCGAATCCTTTTCAGGGGATTCTTGGATCTCGGGAAACGAAGCCAAATGGGGTCGAACAAAAATCCATTCGGTAATAATTTTTGTTCGCAATTTTTTTCTCTTCAATATTCAAATCGTAATCGTCGATTTTTCATGCTATTTTCTCTTAACTGTACAAGTCCACTATTTATCATAGTGTGTTTATTTAAATATATATATATATATATAGAATGTGCAAAGTCTCGCGTACTGGGCGAATATTTCGGCCTTCAAAAAAAATCATTCTCCAATCTCTCGACCGAATCTCGTGGAGTTCGTGACTTATTTGAGGCTCTCTCTCTCTCTTTCTTTCTCATTTTTAACAACTGAATTCGTCCAAGGTCCAGTTTATAATTTATTATTCATTTTACTCGTAAATTATAGTAGAGAACTCGCGCATTGGCGAGTCAAAAGTCTTTTTGGTAACTCCGTAAATCAGGCAAATCGAGAATTTTCATTCTCAAATTGCCGGCACTGTTCGATTTTACGAGAATTGATAAATAAATAATTTGAACAAAAAAAAAAAAAAAAGAAAAATAATTTGCAGTGTCACTGATATTTACACAGATCGAAGAGAGACGATATTGAGCTGAATGAATCCTCCGTGAGGAGTTGATGAGACTCGTAGTGTTGTTGTTGTTGTTTTTTTTTTTAATATCATTTTTTTTTCATACGTTCATTCGGCATTTTCAGCTTTTTTTTGTGCTTTCGTCAGGGCTTCGATAGCTGCGAGTTCTTTTTTCTCCTTCTTCAAATTTCTATCCTCGAATTCCAGCCTGTAAATATTTTAAACGCTTTTGTCAACTGGCGAGTGAAGGATTCTCTTGATTTCATTCAAGACGCGCGTAAAATTGAAAAAATTCGATACATTTTGAGGAAAAAATAAATAAAAAATCGAATGATGTAATTTTAAGGTCATGCGGCGAATCGCGGTGAAATGTAGGAAAACGCGCGTCTTGAGGCGAACTATGAAGTAAAAAAAAATTAACACATCTATAATGACAAATAATAATAATAATAATAATAATAATGAACGGCAACTAGACCAAAGGAAAAAACTTTTATTGCAATGAAGTAAGTACAAAAAAAAAATCAGAGATAAACACCGCGAGATGCAACCGTGTTATCTGTGCTTCAAGCTCTTAGCGATTGAAAAAAGCTCCTGGGACCTACGGGAGGGTACAAGGGATCAAAAATGATGCGTAACAATTTTTTTCCGCTCTTATGTGTACGTGAAAAAAAAACAAAAAGAAATTAAAAAAAAAAAAATCTTTATCAAACGAGCATGCAATGTTACCTGAGACGAAAAAAATAAAATAACGATAACGATTTTGTTTTTCTCACCTATGGAGAATTATTCTCTCGACAATTTTCTCCGTCGTCATGTCGTTGCCGCTGTCCAAAAGTTTGAATTTATTTTGTGTCTTTGGCTCGGCATAAGGATCGGCGCCACCGTCGCACGGCATTATTGGCGTTTGACCATGACAAACAATCGAGACGTTGAAATGTTCCATGAGATCCTTGGTGACCTCGTAAGGTGCTCCGATCACGACTTCGTTCACATACTGCGCATAATAAAATATAAAATTGGCATCACGATTATTATTTTTCGCTTACCAGAATTTTTTTTTGCGATCGAAAATAATTTTTCGTAATTTTTATATACGAATTATAAAAATGGAAAAAAAATATATGTTTCATATATTTATTACTCAACTATTAACATAATAATAAATTTAATATTTTAAATATATATATATATTTTTTGTTAATAGGGAAACGACCTCGATAGCAATATTTTATAAATCAGCACGTGCTCGTCTCACCTTGCAAGCGAGTACACTGAGAACTCTCTCGTGAAGATTCATGATAGGATGATTGCCGCATTTGTAGCGATTAACCGCCGGATCGGTGTGCAAACCGACAATGAGATAGTCGCCCTCTCGCTTAGCGACCTCCAAAAAATCCAAATGGCCAACGTGAAAGAGATCAAAAGCACCAGCGACATAAACTATTTTGTCACCGGGCCTCGGACTTTTTCCATCGCTGAATTGTATGATTTTTTGGGTCGTTGGTAAAAATTGGGAACATCCGGTCCATGGACTTCTCGCTGATCTGTCCTGTCCCATGCTCTTGCTTGGCTCGCGATCAACGCTGTACTCGCTGTCACCTTGTCTAAAATGCTGACGAGTCATCAGCAACATTCGACCCACGAGATCTGTCGTTGAAACTCCAGCTGTTCTCTGAACTTCCCTGTGAGCAAACGAAAAATAATCATTTTTTTCTTTTTTTTTTCATCAACTCGGTTCGTTCTGTAGTAATTTTTCCAGCGCGCTGGACAAACGATCGAGATATTATTAATCGTTTGTCACGCTATTCGTGACGCAGTTTTATGACTTCTTATCAACTTCCTGCATGTACAACGTACTTTTCTAATCAGGCCACTGTGATTATTTCAAACCCACGATTTTGATTAAATCGATAATAATAATTCGCTGAAAAATGAATTCTTCGAAGCTCGAATATATTTTTTTCTCACTATTTTCTTTAATATTCCGACACAATATTTATTAAACGTTTTTTTTTCTTCAAAATATATTTCAAAATCAATAAAATTTGAAACATGTACAAAAAAATATATATATATATATGTAATACATAAAAATACTACATAAATGAATAAAAATATGAAGAGAAATAAATGATATAAAAAATAATTAATTCATCACGAGACGAAACAGCGTTTCGACGTCAAATAATTAAAAAAAAAAGTTAAAAGTTTACGTACAAAATATATATATATATGTTTTTGATGCCATTTGAATCGATAAAATTTAAAATACTCAGAATAAATAAATAATTTAAACTTAAATTAAATTTTTTTAGAATAATAATAAAAATATGAGATAGTTTCGGTGTTTTTTTTTGTGTCTTACGTGCTCACCTGTACCGTCCAGCTGCTTTAACGAGATGATAAGTATCGATACCGTCTGCGGTCGTTGTAATGTCATCGCCGTGTACGCAAAAGTCGCATTTATATTTGTCGAGGGTATCGAGAGTCGTGACGTAAGGTGCACCCTCGACAACTTCGTCGACCCATTTGATGCCTCGTACCATTTTGTACCTGAAATTGAGAATGTGCATTGTGATAAGAACAATCGAGTTGGTAGTTTGAGTTTTCGTTCTCAACAGAGTGTTGATCAAATTTCAACTTCAAACTCAAAATCAAATTTCAAACAGTTGATCAAATTTCGCTAGAGGAAACTTTTTCTTTATTATTATTATTTTTTTTTTCAAGTCGCAATCGACTATATAGCTACGAGGCTTCTATTGATTCGCGACTCTTATTCTTTTCTTCTTTTCGCTCAGGCTATTGTCCTCTCATATTTCACGTTTTCATTCGCTGGAATAATACGAGGATAAAATTTCCATCGAGCTAAAAAAAAAGAAACAGTTTGATCATTCCTCTCAGATCAAATTATACGAGTTTAAAAACAAATTTGCTACCTCACAAGTTTCATTTACGTGAGATCGTTCTTTAAAAAAAAATAATAATAATAATAATAATTTATGCCTCTCGATTTTCTCTATTTTAGACGGAGGAAATTGACCGGACAATTATTGTAAAATTATTTAATATAACATACGACTAATATACAACTCTAAAAACAAATTTGATAATTATTCTAAAAAAAAAAAGGGGAAGAATAATGCCCATTAAATTATGAGACTTTTGAATAAAAATTTCCAAGACCGATAAGAATATTTTTCAAGCAAGGAAATGACTGGAAATATATGCTCGATCATTGCGCTGATATTTAAACGAGTTTCCTCGAACGTTTTGTGACTCGTGAAAAAAGAGGGAATGAAAAATGGAAGAAAAAATAAAATAAAGTTGATTGAAGGAAAAAAAAGTGCAACTTCTTGTTGCATTAAAAAATTTTTTTAAAAAATCCAGCAGTATCAGCACGCAATTGGCATGAAAAAAAAAACACATAAATATACAATTTTTTCATTCTTCAGAGAATATAAGATGAAAAAATTATATAATTGTTTTTTTTTTCATGGCAATTGCGTGCTGATACTGCTGGATTTTTTTTTTTTCTTAAATGGAACAAGAAGTTTCGTTTCTTGCTGAGGAAAAAGTATTTAGTATGACGCAAGGCTATAAATTTTATATACAGGCGAGTATTGATCAATGTATGCTAAATGTATAGCTGGAGACAAGACAACGTGGCAACAGTCCTCTGGCTCTGATGTTTATAATTAATGAGGGAGAGAAACGATCAAGGGTCAAGGAGCCAGGACAGATTTCCGGCTGAAACTATTGGTGATATTTTTCATTTATACTCTTAATATATCTCATCGATTTCATCGAAGGATTTTCTTTTTTTTTTACCACTCGATTAATTTTTTTTCTACATATCGACGAGTTTTTTTTTTTTTTTCATACCTCTCATCCTGCGTAAAAACGGGTGGCCCTTTGTGTTTTGATATTTCCGCATCCGTATGAACTCCAACGACCAAATAATTGCCCAATGCCTTTGCTTGCCTCAGGGAATTTGCATGACCAAAATGTACCATGTCATAGCTGCAAATTAATTATTCACTTTATTATAATGATCAATTTTTTTTTTTTTTCTCATTTTTCGGTAACATTTTCATTAATTAAAGAAATATTTATTACGATATAATAATTATTCAAAAATGATTTAAACGTTTGGGTTGCCAGTTAAAATAATTAGGTATGATAATAATAATAATAATAATAATTCGTAACTCCAGATATAAAAAATCTCAAAAACCTACACTATAATGTCTTATCTTGACGAATTACGTAATTAATACCAAATTACACAAATCACGAACGCGAACGCGAAGATTAAAAAATTAAAAATAAAAAAAAAATGGATTTTCGAGAAATATACACGAGAATAGAGAGACCTGAAATATTCAAACACGGAAGAAGTGATTTTCCTTTTTCATTCATCATCCTCAATTCCACGTAAGCGAAATCTTTCGATAGTAAAAAAAAAAAGAAAAATCATCGAATCATTTCGTAACGTTAGGAACGTTGAATATACTTTTGAATAATTCATAGTGCAATTAAAGTCTCTGCTGGCATGTAAGCCCGAGTGCAAATCATCGTTACTCATGGAAAAAGTGTAATTTAAATTTAATTTGCACATAAAACATTCACCGGCGTGTTCGAATGATTTGAATTTGAAAAAGAAAAAAAAAAGCAACGAAAAAAAAACGTAATTTTTTCCCGGTTAAATCGATCAATGCGCCAATTTTACGTTACACGTGAAAATGTCAATGTCAAGTGAGCGCGCAATCCGCACGAGCCACATTCACGGTCTCGTTCGATCGCGAAAAAATCCCAATTACTTCTCACACATGTCTGACTATAGTTGAAGATAAAAAAAAAAAATGAAACTTACCATCCATCGCACCACACCCTCACTTCCTTGCGTTCTTCCGTCATTCTTGTTAATGCTCTAAAAGTCTTTTCACCGTTTAACGATAATTCCGTATCACTCTCGTATTTTCTTTTAATCGGCACACGTCAAACAACTTTACGGAGCTTCCTTTTTTTTCTTATTTATTTTTAAATCGCGCGAATAAAGTTAACCGTAAAATTAAAGGTGACAAAAGAGTTGTACCATCCACGGTGGACTGGCGTGCAATGCGCACGTCTCCGCGCGCCATGTACATTTTAATCACTAAATCCTCCTCCCCCCCCCCAACCCGCGCTCCTCTTCAGTCTCGCCTAGCGGCCGACGCGTGAACTAAAACCGGAGCTAGGAAAATTTTCGTGGAGATGCGCGTGTTTTATACCGAGACGTATGAGAAACCGGTCGATAAAAAAGAGAAAAAAATAAAATGGATGACAGACACGAGAACACTTTTGTTGAATTACGTCAGTAGAGTGTGACGAAAATAGATTATTTTTCGGGTATTATACAGCTCTCTAGGTCATTCTGGGATATCAACAATAAGGCCATGGCAAAATAAACCGGCTCTTTCCTCTTGGCGTCTTTGTGCCGAGAATGCCAACACATTTATACATATATCGATCTTCTAAAGCCAGAAAGGCTTATAAACACTCGATATTATATAAAGTAATAATTTGGCATTGCAGATATAAGCGTTTTAAGAGTGGAACAAATTCTGTCCTCCATGTTTGTTATTTTGATTTATATATATGCATATATATATATATATATATAGGTATACAATGAATCATATACGAGGAATTTTGTGTCCATTAATGGAGGAGACTCGGTAACGCAAAGTCATCACGTTTGTATGACGAGATGCAGGGTTATAGCAATGTAGACAGATATTTGGCAAGCCAGATATTTATCATAATATATATATATATATATATATATTGATCGATTATCTAAGAGAACGTGATCGATCAATGATATTATCGTGGCGTGACGCTATTTTTCCGGATATTATGAGTAATACACGTCGATGTCTCGTCTCGCTGATTAAAAAAAAAGGGGAAAAAACAAATTCCAAGACTGACCAGACATCGTACGATTTCCGATAAATGATTTTCCACCAATCAAGAGTACGACTGTCATCCCCACCGCGCGGCAGCGCGGCGAGCGCCACGATTTAATTTCTTATCAAACTCGGTTCTTTGCAATTAAAAAACGGCACGTTGAACGTTGCCGATAACGCTGAAATGAACGAAAATTTATGGGTTGAAAAAAAAAAGGATTTTTGATTTTTTTTTTATATTTATTTCTTAATTTTGTTAAGAACTACATCGCTCATTTTTCGATTATAGTCGCTAAATATCGTCTCACGTAATTTTTAAATTCTAGAATATATATTTTTTTTACCTTTCTTTAAGTTTTATCTTAAATATAAACCTGTTAGAGCTAATCGAGGGGGAAGAATCATTAAGGGAACGCGAATGAGCGCATTTGCGAGAATGTTCACGATCTACACTCTAAACGTTGGAGCAATTCATCCGTTTCCATTTCCTCCTCCTTGTCGTGAAATCCAAAAATTACTCTTTTCAAGCTATTTTTGTTTCTTATTTCTCTCTCTTTGTTTTTTCTTATTCTGTCAATTTACATTAGTGTGTACATTGAGATCGCTTACTATCCATCATTTGTCAATAGCCATTTCGTTGTCCATAACTTCCGCTTCCATATGAATTGCCATTTTGTCCATAGCCACTTCCGGTACCGGAACTCGAGCCATAGCTACTCTGTTGGAATGGTTTACTGCTGCTACCGCTGTAGCCACCGCTCATTCCACCTTTTGGATTAAAAAAAAAAAACAAAAACAAATTGAAAAAAAAAAACCAAAACAATTTTACGAGGAAAAGATAATAAATTCGATTCCACGATATCGCATGTAAAATCGATGACGAAATCAGATTATCGAGTATCACTTTTTTCTCGTTTGCAAAACTTTTGGAAAAAATTACCGCTATTGCTGCTGCCCCATTTGCTTCCGCGATCACCGCCACGATCGGATCTTCCACGATCGCCCATGTCACGACCACCTCGCGAACTTCCCCGGGAACCACCGCGACTGCCAAAGCCACGAGAGCTGCCCCCACCACCACCAGCGCTACGTCCACCGTATCGGCCTCCTAAGTTATCAATATTATCTCATTTTTAATTACATAGTTGAAGAAAGAAAAAAGTTTTAAACGATTTATCTGTTGACGAAAAAATTACGAAATTTTACATTCTTTGTGTAAATATCTCGTATAATCATTGGCCAAATTTTTATCTGATAAAAATGTTCTTTGATGTTTTGAGCTAAAAGCCATAAAAAAAATTATCTTTATAAAAAGATTTTTTATTTATTTATAGAATATTTATATTTTTAATGCAAAAGTGAAATCGATTAAGAAAAAATCTTGAATTCTTTTTTTTCTATTTTATAAATGTATTTTTCATCAAATGAGTCTTGATGAAAATAAATGCTCATTCATGAAAATTCTCACGATTTTCAGGGTGATATATTTATAGAAGTGGCCAGTAAATATGAGCTTGTAGCTTTTCGAGCGTAATATTAAATGTCTCTATGGAAGAATTTCTAAAAATTCATAGCTTTTTCTATTTTTTTCAGCTCCAAGCTATGAATTTTGCAAACACAATGGCGTTTATAAATAAAATTTGTTAACAGATTTATTAACACTTTGAATTCTGGAGTAGAAAATTTCGTAAAAAAAAAATCCTTAAAAATTCTTCCAAGTTTATAATTAAAATTTTTAACGAGTCGTGTAATGAATGCTCATTAAATGACCTTGAAATTTTGCGAGTGTAATGTCAATCATATCTATGGAAATATTTCCAACCATTTATAGCTTTTTCTGTTTTTTTTTGTATTTGGCAACTCTGAATGATCAAAAAAAAAAAAATCACAAAAAAAAAGAACAAAAACTTTTATAAACAAAATCTATAAATAGATGATTCAAATAGTATAACCGTGAAATGGCGATCGATACGTACTCTTGAAATTGCCCGGATTCCTCGATAGTTCGTAGAGCTTTGGATTAACGACTTGCTTAGCTTCTTCGAGAACTTGGATAAGGTCGTTGGCCTTGTGCGCATTGCCGGGTGTGAAAAAGGCGTAAGCGGTTCCCGTCCGTTGTGAACGTCCCGTCCGTCCAATACGATGCACGTAGTCCTCCGAGTTTGACGGATAGTCCAGATTAATGACAAATTTCACATCCTCGACATCTGTGGGAATGAATTTTTTAGCCAGACAGCGAGGAGGAAGTCAAACTTGATTCTTTGTGGCTCCACTAACTTACAAAGCAAAATATATCAGAAAAGCGTCAATATAGCGGCGAGAATAGTTTTTTCTTTTTAAATCTCAGCATCAGCGATATTCAAATGGAATTATCTCAATTGTATAATTTTTTTCAGCATGATAATTAATGAAAACATAAAAAAATTAAATAAAAATAACGATAAGACAATTTGGATATCGCGAGACTCTCAAAAATTCAAGTGAGTCGACCACAAAGAGCAAGCATACGTTTTCTAATTACCTGTCTTTCTCAAATGCTGGAAATGCAAATATATTTCTTTGTTTTTTTTGGTTTTTTTTTTTAGTTTTTTTTTTTCGAAAATGTAGAGGAATCAGAGCTCAGATGGTTCTCATAAAAGTCTCGCTCACATGAGCTTTTGTTTTTTTTTGTTTTTTTTTTTAATGCAGCAAGAACTAGTTGTTTTTTTTTAATTTTTTAACTTTTTGTTTTTCACACCCTTCTCTCCCGCAACCAAAGTATGGATCATTGCTGGACTTACAAAAATATGTGCGCGCGGTCGTCTTTTTCGCCCATTGCTTCGCCGAGGAGCAGCCGGTTGGACCTTCGGAGGTTGCGCCTTTTTTTTTTCTATTTAATCTTTTTTTTTGTTTTTAAGATCATTATCAGGGCACTCTCCATCCAAGCCCCAGTAAATTTCACTGTCGCACGCTCGGCACAAACAAACGGAGCGCCTAATTCTTTTTTTCGTATTTTTTTCTACAGCTTCCATACTTTGGACCGTGTGCAGGTACAGAGAGTGTGTATTTTTTTTTTGTGGCTTTGTTTTTGTTTTTTTTTTTTTTTTTTTTTTTCGAGTGGCACGGGTGTTGGGCCGAGGCACAGCGTAACGTTAGCTTGTTGCGACGGGGACGGCAGACCAGCAGTCAAACGCCCCGAATTCAATTATTTATTCCAAAGCAAGCTCTCATCCAGAGTTCTTATCATTGATAAAACTCCGTCGCATGTGCCTCTGAAAACACATAGAACAGCACGTTACTACCAGACTGACAAGACTCGTCTCGATCTGAGGAAAATAAATCGACAAGAGAGAAAGAGAGAGAGAGAGAATAGAGAAGAGTTTGATAGTACTCTTTGCTAAAAAAAAAAAAAAAAAAAAATCACACATACAACCTTACCTGTTTTTCTCGTTCTCACATTATTAAAACCTTAAACGCATCACTTTCGAGCTTTGTGCAATTTCAAATTTTGATTTTTTTGTTTTTCTTCATTTATTTTCGGGCTAAATTTTAGAAAGATTTTTGGTTCGTTTGTTTTTTTTTGTTTTTCAAGCGCAAAAGCTCGAAAGGTATGAGACATCGCTTATGCTATTTTAGCAGCGATCTCTATTTTTGTTATTTGGCTTTATTTTATTTCATTTGGTTTCTAGTTTTGTTATTTGTTGTTTTATTCGATTTTTTTTTTTTTAGAGAAAGTGTTAAAAAGATTTAAAAGATCACGTAGCAACGGGGTAATCAACGTTACGTACAAATCGATCGTATCGCGTTTCGTATTAATTTAATTTTCGTTATGTTTTTGCTTTGCGTTGCTTGTTTTTTTTTTTTTTTTTTACGATACGCTGATAAAAATTAATTAAAAAAAACCAAATGGTCATTTATAAAAATTGGGGAAATTTTGAAAATTGTCTTGGGCGAATTTTGGTTTTCCGTGTGAAAAATTGGAGCACCAGTGTCAATCAGTCTGGCACATGCCGTCTCGTCCGTTGCCACATTACAATACCATAGACTGTTGTTACGACCGTGAAATAACCATCGCAGCCTGACCCTTACATCGTCTTATCGATCAATTTCTGAACGTTACAATCTTACCTAGACCTCGCGCGGCCACGTCCGTTGCGACCAGAATTGACCCTCTGCTGCTACGAAATTCTGCGAGAAAGTAAAACAAAAATTGGTTTTTTTTTTCATACCTGCGATAAAAATAACGATTTTTAATATTCAAAAATGTATAATTTATCGGAAAAAATTGTCTCGTATGAAAAATAATCTTTTTTTTTTTCTATTGAACTATTAAAAAAATGTAAATGACGATCTTTATCCTCAAAAAAATGCCTAATCGGTAAAACATTCTTGAGGTAAAAAAAAAAAAAAAATAACAAAAAATTGAATACTCACGATTGAGAACATAATCACGTTCCTGCTGGCTCTTGTCACCGTGAATACCGATTGCTTGCCATCCGTATCGATTAATAGCTCTCGTGATATCATCAACTTTTCTCTTAGTCTCGACAAAAATGATTGTCTTATTTTCCGGCTCGTTTGAAATTTCCTCCAGTAATTTCATCAATTTTCCCTCCTTCTCGTATTCCTCGCAGACATCGACAATTTGCAAAATATTATGATTTGCGGCAAGCTGAAGTGAGCCAACATTGATCTGAATGTAATCGGTGAGAAATTCTTCAGCCAAATTTCGAACTTCCTTTGGCCAAGTCGCGGACCACATGAGGGTTTGTCTGTCCGGTCGTATTTGTTCGATGATTTTTCGTATTTGGGGCTCGAATCCCATGTCGAGCATACGATCGGCCTCGTCTAGAACGAGATAAGTGCAACGACGCAAATTTGTCGTGCCGCGTTCGAGAAAATCGATCAAGCGTCCAGGAGTCGCGATGCAAATTTCAACTCCACGCTCGAGATCCCGAGCTTGAGGACCTTTCGGTGCTCCACCGAAGATGCACGTGTTTCGTACTTGGGAGGAGATACCAAAATCAGCAGCAACTTGTTGAATTTGTTGCGCCAATTCTCGAGTTGGAGCGAGAACAAGAGCGATTGGTCCATCGCCACGATTCAAGCGTGGCTGATTATTTATATGAACGATCGCCGGTAAGATATAAGCGAGAGTCTTGCCCGATCCAGTTTGTGCGATTCCGACCATGTCGCGGCCTGACAGAGCAATTGGCCAGCCCTGCGCCTGAATCGCAGTTGGCTCGCCAAATCCTTGTCTTCTTATCTCGGTCAAAACGTAATCGGGAAATCCTCCCTCGTTGAAAAAAACAGCCGGACCAGGAATTTGAGTTCCCTTTACCGTTATTTCCTTGTCTGAACGATAAGTCTCGATCGAATGGGCACCTCGTCCCATTACATTTGCGTGCGGAACGTAAAAATCTTTTCGAAATGGCTGCAGCGAGCTCATGTCCCATCGAGGCTTTCGGAGGCGTTCACCAGGCTGACGATTCTTGAATGAAGAATCACCGAAACTTCCGGTATTGCGGCTTCCACCACCTCCGCCGCTGCTGCCGCCAAAACGGGGACCGTTGTCGCGGCTGCTGCCGAAACGGCTTCCACCTCGTCCTCCACCGCTGCCACCGCCACCTCCACCTCGTCTGTCGTTACGATCACGATCGCGAAATGCCCTGTTTATTTTTCAAAATCATTTTTAAGCGTGACATTTTTATTTTTCGAGAAAATCTCTTCAAGGCTTTTTTTTTAGAAAAAGTTTTGTACTTTAAGGGAAAAATAGTCCACTTGGTGGATTTTTCAAAAAAGTATATTTATTTATTTTTTTTAGTTACAAGCAATATGCATAATAGCGATATGAAAATAATTGAATATTACTAAACACGATGTAGAGAAAATTATTGCAAACACTCTATTTTAGCATTGTCGTTCTAAATATTCCTAAACTTTTATGAATACAGGAAAATGTAGCAATAATAACAATAACAATAATAGTTTTACCAAATATTAATAGGACTTAATATTATTGCACCTGACATAATTATTTCATTTTTTTATATGATTATATTATGAATACAAGTTGAGTATTATTATTTTTATATTGTTTCATCATCTTCTCACTTATTTTTCGTAATATTTTGGACAAATTTTGTTTTTGATAGAAATTGGTAATTCATTATTATTATTATTGATGATAAAATTTTTATGATTTTACGATAAGTAAAATTTATGAAAAATATTACGAATAATAATCGATAATATTAAAAAGGCTAAAATAACCGTTCAGCGTGTATAATAATAATAATAATTCTTTTTGAAGTCAGCAACGATACTTGATGGTCATGTACTCGATTTTGTTATGCATAAGCATCGGAAATCAGAAGGAGAGACAAAAGAATTTGCATTTTTTGAAACCTGCATCGATTAACGATTAAACAGGCGAGACGGCCGAGGGCATGATTTCATAATCGAGTATATTTCATACGATATTTATACGGGCAAGTATGATCCAAAGTACACTCCAAAGCATATATATATATATATGCAAAACACAAACGCGAACGTCGGCCGCCATTACGGTACGATAAATTTTCATAACATTGAAATGATAAAAGATCTCGGAGGTAAATTCGTTACATGAATCAATCGCACTTTTGTGGCGTCGCAATGTTCCGCGTCAAAACAAGCGATGAAAATATTTTATGTACACGATCCTAACTCTCTCGCGTATTACGCCCGAGGCAGTAACAGAGAACAGAGATTTTTAAATAGCTTTCATATGGATGACATCAATATTGACCGAGTGTGTTTCAATATATTTTACTAATAAAAATGCTTGACTTACATTATTGTGCAAGTTGACTCGATGAAGACAAAAAAATGACTCTTCCTTTTACTGGATCCAATTTCTTCGTGTCGCGAGGATGAAAGATGCAAACAAGACGCGTCGTCAGAGCCGCGGACAACACTTTGCAAATGGCGACTGAGCGTCAATGGCGGCAGACAGAGCTAACAATTCAGACGCCTAAGCGTATTCCCCCACCCCTGCATCGAAGACAAACTTTTAGCGAGTAAAAGTGCCGTCTGATGGCGCTACAGTATTTGTCACGTAACTATATATGCATGTTCGGCACTGGAATTCTGTTGTGACGTCAACTAATGCATGGCGCCACCTCTCTCGTACCGGAGCGTTTGTTTTGAATCGCGGAAATAATAGTCGTTGGGTGAACCGACAAAAACCGTAATAAAACCCGGATAAACTGGTACGAATTCCAAGCATTGCTCTACCCATTTATTTACGATAAAGTTTACTAAAAGGGTCGAGAATAACCGAGGTGTGGCTCATCGGGCTGGCCAGCCGGGCAATCTTTTTCTTTTTTTTTCGTTTAAATATTTAAGGGGGAATAAGAGAGAAAAAAAAACATATAAGGTTCACTGTAGGACATTGCGGGATATTAATATTCCCCGATGTGTAATTTATAATAGGTATACATTGCGCGTATAATGATGTTGAACATTCGCTTTAACAATTACCACACCGAGAAACAGGCTTAAGTAATATAAAAAGAAATTGATGGTTTGAATTATCTGAATTCCGCGGTTGTCGACGTTATAGAGTCGTCGGTAATAACATATTGAGTTTTACGATTCATATTAACAACGAAGATTGATAGACCTCAATCTTCGTTGATATTAATAAGGTAATGTGCTACATGTGCTCGGTGTGTCTCTCTCGCTCCTCCATGGACCACCAATCGAGCTATCTCTCTCGCACTTGCGTAAACTCCAGCTTGTAGCACATCACGTTAAATATATTTAATTTATTTTTACAATTAGCTTAACATTTGGTCTTTTTGGGACTGAATAAAAATAAACAATCGGCATTCCACTATCCTGCTTGATGTATGCTGTGCGCAGGCGCAGGACGACATTGATAGCTATTACGCTCCACTCACTAGTCAAATGAGTGTTAAATTTTCACGATGGTTTATGCAAACTTTATTGCGAATATAAATGTTAAAAAAATAATATTTAAAAATAAATTTTACATTAAAAAAGAAAAAAGATTTTCCGATAAAATTGGGCAAGTTCACTTACGTCTATGGATTGTTAAAACAGGAAGTTGGAGAGGGAGGTTCTAGGATAACAGGAATAAAAACGCGAAAATTGAAATTCAAATGAAAATAATGATCGATTTTATGATATAATAAAATCAATTAATTCTAATGTTGCAAGAGAACGAGAACATAATTGTTTATTCGTGTTATTAATTACAAGATAAACTTATAACTACCAAATACTCAACGAGTCAATTAATTATTATTATTATTATTTTTTTTCCTTCATTTAGTCAAGATCACAGATTATATTTAGTAATTCGTCTTACAGAAGGCCAAACGATATTTCAATCTGAAGATTTATCGTAGCCGAAAAACAATAAAAATAAATAAATAAAAAAAGAAAAAAAAAATACTGATAACGTTCAATATCAGAGAGGGAGAGAGAGAGAGAGAGAGAAAACAACAAAATAATAGTAGTATCACATCTAGATAAAAAAAAAAGAAAAAAAAAAAAAAAATTAGGAACATATCGTATTGTGCACGAGAGAGATCATTCTTTGCGACACTCGTCGCGTTTCTTTTCTTTTTCCTGAAAGTAACACACATGAGAAAAACAAAAAAACAAATCATCAACGACGTTGGTCCTGCATTTTTTCATTTTTCCTGTTCGCACGTTACTGAATTATGATAACAATCTCCAAAGTCACCGAAACTTCTTTTCGCTCGTCGATTCGATATTTTTATATCTTTTACCATCATCGATCGTGCCACCGCGCGAAACGAAAAAAAATGTGTCGTTATGATTAATTAGGGCACGTCTAAAAAAAAGGGAGAGGGGGTACACGATCTTGTACATCAGTCTACGTATTTTTGTCACGCACAAAGGAGGGAATTTTCGTATCGAATTTTTTTTTTGTTGTTATTTTTTCTTTTCATTTTTTCATTTTTTTAAGGGGTTTTTTTTAATACGCAGAGCCTCGATACTGATAACCGCCGCTTCCGTAAGAATCGCCACCGCCACCGTAACTCTGACTGGCGTTAGTGCGCTGATTATTATAGCCGTAGCTCGACGAGCCACCCGATGGCTTTCCCGATGAATATCCGTTATACTCGGAACCGGAGAAACCACCCGAGTTCGAGTGATAAGAATTTCCGCCTCGTCCACCGCCGCTGCCACCTCGTCCACGCCCGGAATTTCCACCACGACCGCTGGCACCTCGGGAACCCGGACCGCGATCCGAACTTGACGAATTTCCATAACGTTTTCCACCTTAAAACAAACAAAAAAATATTAAAAATTGTAGAAATAAAAAATAATTATCAAATATTATGTAAAATAAATAAAACGTATAAAAAAAAAATATGTTAAAGTAGAAATAAAAAATAATTATCAAATATTATGTAAAATAATTTAACGTATAATTATTATTTATGAATTGATTCGATAATTGAAATATTAAGAAAAATAATAATAATTCTCACTTCGTCCAGCGAAGCTTCCAGACTTGGCCAATTCGGCCATTTCGCTCAAGCGCGGATTGATCGTTTGTCCGGCTTCGCGAAGTACCTCAATGAGATCATTGGCATGCTTCATATTGTGAGTCGTGAAGAATGCATAAGCAGTTCCGGTCTGACGTCTTCTGCCTGTACGTCCAATACGGTGTATGTAGTCCTCGGACGACGAGGGGTAATCAAAATTAATCACGTACTTGACATCGTCGACATCTGAGAAAAATCATAAATTTCACCATAAAATTGAATTATTATTAAAAAAAAAAAAAAAAAAAAAAAAAAAAAAAAAAAAAAAAAAAAAAAAAAAAAAGAAAGGAAACTAAAAAAAAAAAAAAAACAATTGAAAATAAGCTGAACAAAATGAAATATATATAAGATACAAAATCGATTTAGTATGAAATATTTGCAAAACAAACGAGTCTTCTCAATCTTCCGAAGCGTGAAAAAACGGGTAATATAAGTCAATTTTTTTTTTTTTTTTTTTTTTGACGAATGAAATTTTTTGATTACACATCACCCACCTTTCGGCTCTGAGAAGACATTGAGTGTGTACATTGCGCGTCGTTTTCGCATCGGGTTTTGTTTGTTTGTTTTTTTTTTTGGTTTTTTTTTGTGGTTTTTTTGCTTTTTTTTTTTTTTTTCATATGGAATAACCGTGACCGGCCTAAGGATTAGACAGACACAGCGGTGGTGTCTGGGGACGGGATAAAGGCAGCATTTTTAGGGTTTAGGCCCGAGTGCATTTTTTTGTTTTTTTTTCGCAATTTTTTTTGTTTTATAGTTTGTCAAAAAATTTAAGAGGCAATCAGATGCAACAGAATCTCAGAGGTCGATTGGAAATGAAAAAAAAAAAAAATCCCCAATTATGAAAAAAAAAAAAAAAAATCACGTGACGAGAAAAGAAATTTTGATTTTTTCGATACATTTTTTTCGTTTTTTGTTTTTTAATGTAAAAAATATGAAGAGAAGAGAAAAAAAAAGTCACTGTGTCTGCCCAATACTGGCAGTACACCGCGCTGTTTTAGGGAGGACCTCTGTGCCTCTGAAAACAAAGAAGAAAAAACCAGACAGACTGAGCTCAGGTAGCTTTAAAAGGTGTGATATATAATTTAAACGAAAAGATCGATAAATACACACACATTTTTTTTTCGCTACGTACACAGTAGGCTGCTGGGCTTGTTTGCCAACTATATTTTTGTTTTTTATTTGTTGCTTTTTTTTTTTATTTTTTTTTTTTACGCATCACTGGCTAATTCCAATAAGTGTTGCCAATTCCCAGTCGTGACCGATGAAATTTTGTTGAATTTTCATTAAATTTTTTTGTTTTTTTTTTTTAATACGTACCCAATCCACGCGCGGCAACGTCAGTGGCGACGAGAATCGGTGCTCGACCGCTACGAAATTCCTGAAGAACATGATCGCGTTCCTGCTGATTTTTGTCACCATGAATGCTCAGAGCTTGCCAACCGTCGCGTCTAATATTTCTCGTGATATCGTCAACTTTGCGTTTAGTCTCGACAAATATAATCGTCTTGTTTTCCTTCTCACCGCCAATTTCCTGCAGCAATCTGTGCAATTTCGTGTCTTTCTCGTATTCCTGACAAACATCGACGATCTGAAGAATATTGTGATTCGCCGAGAGTGTCAGAGAGCCAATATTGAGATGAGTGTAATTAGTGAGAAAATCCTCAGCTAGCGCTCGAACTTCCTTCGGCCACGTTGCCGACCACATGAGAACTTGACGATCTGGCCGTATTTGTTCGATTATTTTACGTATCTGTGGCTCAAATCCCATATCGAGCATACGATCGGCCTCGTCGAGCACGAGATATGTGCATTTTCGCAAATTTGTCGTTCCGCGCTCGAGAAAATCAATCAAACGACCAGGTGTCGCGATGCAAATTTCAACACCGCGCTCGAGATCCTGGGCCTGTGGACCCTTTGGCGCACCACCGAATATACAAGTATTTCGCACGGATGATTCGCCAAAGCAATTTGCGACCTCTTGAATCTGTTGGGCCAATTCACGGGTCGGGGCGAGGATCAGAGCTATCGGTCCATCACCAGGATTCAAACGAGGCTGATGAATTATGTGCATTATCGCCGGCAAAATGTACTGAAATGGAGTGATTTTTTTTTTTTTTTTTTAATCAACAATTTGGATTTTTTTCGTTTGTTTTAAATTGAGGAAATTTTGGGTCGGGCGAATTATGGGCATTATCGCCGGCAAAATTTACTGAAATGGAGTGTTTTTTTTTTTTTTTTAATCAACGATTTGGATTTTTTTCGTTTGTTTTAAATCGAGAAAATTTGGGGTCGGGTGAATTATGGGCATTATCGCCGGCAAAATGGACTGAAATGGAGTACATTTTTTTTTGTCAACAATTTAGAAATATATATATATATATATATTTTATGAGGGAATTTGGGGTTTTGGGTTACGAGTTTGGGATTTGGAGTAAAGTTTTTTTACCCCAAGAGTTTTTCCCGAGCCCGTTTGAGCGATCGCAACGAGATCTTTGCCACTGAGAGCGATTGGCCAGCCTTGAGATTGTATAGCAGTTGGCTGAGAATAGCCCTGATTTCTTATACCGTCCATCACGTAAGCGGGAAAATTTCCCTCCTCGAAGTACTGAATGGGATTTGGTACATTTTCACCCTTCACTGTTATCTCGGCAGTCTGACGAAACTGCGAGACTTCCTCACTCGTTCTGTTGGACATTATTTCAATATTTTACAAGTATCGTTCATCTTGGTTTTTTTTTTTGCTTATCGACAAAAAACATTTTGTGAGGGTGCAAAAAATTGTAATTTTTTCGATTTTTGTTCCAAAATTCTTACAGTCCCAATTCATGTAAATTTGCATCTCAAAGTGGTGCATCTTGATGTGAAAAAAATTTGAAAAAATTCGTGTAATCAATTTTTTTTTAGCATTAATAACAATTGACAAAATATTTGTTAATCGAATATTCTAGAAATGTATTTTCATTTTTGTTAAATAAATTTTAATATCTAAAATTTTCTAATAAAAACAATTTTGTAAATAAAGTTTGGCTTATTATTTATTTGTTAAATCGTAATTTATCCTGTTAAAATTTGTTCACACAAGCAAAAAATAATTCCTCCATTGTTGACCATGACTTTTATTTGTCAAAATTATTCAAATCAAATTTTACGAAAATTTCAATTTAAAAAAAAGTCCCACAAATTTGAAAATATCGAGGCGAATTGATCAGTGGCCAAATATTCTTGATATTTAATTTTTTCCATGAATTGTTGGAGTTACAATTTTTATAATTTATTTTTTTACTTGTTTTTTTGTAAGAAAAAAAAAATTGAAAAATTTACCTGCTCCTGACTGCTGGATGCTCGACATAAAAATCTTTTCTTATGGGTTCCATGGATCGTGTATCCCAGTGCAGTTTTTTCAGGGTATTTCCATGCTGTTTTCCTTTGGGTGGACCGCGATTTCCGCTATTCGCACTGGTAGAATCTCGACTGTTAAATCTACTGTGGCTGTCTCCACCACCTGAATGGCCATTTCTGCCACTTCCTCCCCTCCTAGATCTGCTCTGATCTCTGTCCCTGTTGAACCTATCAAATTTCAGAATAATTAGCATAATTTAAATTCGAGATTATCGATATACAAAATACTCGATGATAACAAAATTTCGATTTTTTTTTTTTTACATTTAACAGAAAAATTTCCAGTTCGTCTAAAAAAAAATTTGAGACTCCACAATTAGATTGAAAATTGGCTCATTATGTAAATGCTCTGAACTCCTTTTCGAACTTAATAAAATCACAATAGTCAACATAATTCTTACTATCACCCTAGATCAATATATAATAAAATAAAAAATCATAAAACTCAAAAAGATTTATCAAGATTTGATTATAATTTTTCATTATAATATATAAAAATATTTTATACAATAAAAATCAGGCTCAAAATATTTTTTTTTTTACATCAACAAAAAAATTTCCTGTTCGTCTAAAAAAAAATTTAAGACTCCACAATTAGATAAAAAATTGGCGCATTATGTAAATGCTATGAATTCCTTTTCGAACTTAAGAAAATCACAATAGTCAACATAATTCTTACTATAACCCTAGATCAATATATAATAAAATAAAAAATCATAAAACTCGAAAAGATGTATCAAGATTTCATTATAATTTTTCATTATAATATATAAAAATATTTTATACAATAAAAATCAGGCTCAAAAATTTTTTTTTTTTACATTTCACAGAAAAATTTCCTATTCGTCTAAAAAAAAATTTGAGACTCCACAATTAGATTGAAAATTGGCTCATTATGCAAATGCTGTGAATTCCTTTTCGAACTTAAGAAAATCACAATAGTCAACATAATTTTTACTACAACCCGAGATCAATATATAAAAATTCAATTCATGCAAAATAATTTCAGAATTTACAGTATATATATAGTATATATATATATAGGATCGAGAAATGATTGCAAATTCAAGCAAAAACGTTAAAAAAAATTATCTCCGATCTCACATCGTAATTTCAGCCAAGAGGATCCTTGCAATGAAAAACAAAATGACAAATACGCGTCAAAACAAAAAAAAAAAAAAACAACCGAGAAAACAAATCGTTGGGTATTGATTGCGAGTTATACATATCGGGGAGAGGCAACATAGGCGAAGATGGCCGTTCCGTCTCGTATTAATGAACAAACGTATCGAACAATTCATTATTTGCATGAGAAATAAAATAGCGATCTTATTATCGAGAGTAATGATTAATTTTTTACGAGTCGTCACTCGATACTTACATGATTAACGAGTCTCTCTTTTTCTCTCTCTCTCTCTCTCTCTCTCTCTCTCGTTTGGGGACGATGTGTGAGATTCGCAGATACGCGGATTGGATCTCACGCACACACGTTAGAGTCGTGCAGGCACGAGGAGGAGAACAGCAAAAGGGCCGGTACGTCGGTGAGTTGAACAATCAATAGAGTGCTGTTATCGATAAGCGACTGCGTCTATGCACGTCTCTTTAAAATGAATTTACAATTCACCAACAAGCTCGAAGATTAACGCTCAATCAGCACTGACAACGAGCAGTGAGAGACAAAACAATAATCGTTGATCGTGCAAAACTATCGTGGCTAAAGTTGACGAAACGACGTAAGTTTGGATTTGCCGGTATAGCTCGCGGGATACTTCACTTGGAAAAAAAAGTGAACTTCCGAAAGTAGTTCCCGGTAAACTGTTGCCATGCCAACGGGGCGTAGTAATATCTCGCAACACGAACGGGGTGGGGGATCCATATTTGGCATTTAAACGCTCTAGTTTGGCAAATTCTCGCACAGATGGCGCCACGATTAACATCATGGAGAATTGTTTTTGTGTCACAAAAATAAGACGATAGCGTTTTTTTTTCTTCATTATTTAACACACAAAAATTGTGTTTTGCATCGATCATTGGATTGTTAAGAACGGTTAAACAGTGAAATAGATGTGAGATACGGTGAATTTTAAAGGTGTCACAAGCGAGAGAGGAGACAAGCACAAAAAAAACAACATGGTGAGTGATTTCATCGCTCTGCGCTCGACCTAACCTCAAATTTTCATCGGAGTTTTGTTTTTTTTTGTTTCGTTTGTTTCTTGGAGCAATTGCGATGTGATGATTTTTCAGGCGTCCGATACACTCAGAGTTCTTCATTTGCCGTCTCATTTGTCGGACGAGCGTCGCGAGGAATTATTTAAAAAATACGGAGCGGTAAAAACTCGAACTGTTCGGCGATCGGACAATTATAGCTCGACTTTTGTTAAATTTCCCTCGAAACAAGCGGCAACTGATGCATTTTTGCAGTTGCATCAGTTGGCAATTAAGGGACGTTATCTTTCCGTCGAATTTGCTAAAAAATCCTTGTCAACTGAGACAGCGGAGAATGAGACAAAGAATGAGGAATCTGATAATGCTAAAGATAATGAAAATGACAAGGAATCTTTTGATGGAAAGCATTTTCAGGCTTTTTTGAAGAAATTAAATGGCTGGACAAGCAATGAACTCTTATCACAACCACCTCATCCTAATGTGTGGTATAGATATGCCCTACCAACGAGAAATACTTTGCTCAGGATAGCTATACAGCTCATTAAGGAACCCGCTTTTTATACACAGGTTTGCTAACATTTGACAAATTAATAATAAATATAATATTTAATAATAATAATAATAATAAATATAATATTTAATAATAATAATAATAATAAATTTATAATAAGTATAATATTTAATAATACTAATAATAAATTTATCAATATAATTATAAAAAGTTTTTAAAACTGCAGGTATTGCATTTGATGAATAAAATGAATCTACCTCCTCCTTTCGAGGAGCTTGAGGAAGAATTTCCAATGTTGAGAGAGGCCTACGACATTGAAAAATATCGCGACATACTCGGTCGAGTCGGTGGCGACAGAGATGAGGTAATAATGCCAGAGGAAGAATCCGAGGAATCGGAGATCGAGTCGGATGGTGAGAGCAGCGCGAATCCACTTGCAAATATTGCCATAAAGCGCAGCCGACCACAGTCGAAAAAACGGCTGAAAATTCCAAAATTTGCGAATCCCGCAAAGAAAAATGTGACATCATCGAGTGGTGCGTCAAGCCGTGTCATAAGACCCGAGGATATGTTCGAGTCGGTCCAGCGTGGAGAAACAAAAACGCTAAAGATCGAGCTCAAACCGGTAGAAAAATTGGAGACGGAAATGAGAATTTTGGAAAGTGGAACGAGTCAGGGGGTGGAGGGTGTCGAGGGTGGTTTTGGTCTGATGTTCCCAGCAAACAGAGGAGACGGAGCTGAAAACGAGGAAACAGAGAACGAGGAGATGAAAAAAGATCAACAGAGAGATTTCATCACCACTGAAGAATTGGAAGCGAATAAAATATCTAATAATGGTAATTATTCACTTTTTTCTTTCATCTCAAAAATGAAGAAAATTTATATCAAGTTTTTTTTTGTCTCAGATCAACGAGTACTTCCGGTTTTCAAAAATTATCACGCTGGAAAACCCTCCTGTCGTTTGTACATAAAAAATCTCTCGAAGCAAGTCGAACCGAAAGATTTGCATTTCATTTATCGCAGATACGTCAATGAGAGACTGGACAACTCGGAGTCTCAGTAAGTGGAATTTAAAATTTTGAAGATAAAAAAATAACGAATGGTCAGTCTTGAGAAAAGTTTAACGATTACTTGAAACTCGATACTTTCAGATACGAGGTGCGTCTAATGCAAGAGGGACGTATGAAGGGTCAAGCTTTCGTGACCTTGCAGAACGTGGGTCAGGCTCAATTGGCACTGAACGAGACAAATGGCTATATACTCAAGGATAAACCGATGGTTGTACAATTTGCTAAAGCTGCAAAAAGCTAAATCTTTTACTGCCAGAAAAAAAAAAATTAACTCATCAATTGTACATAGTGTAAATTATTAATAATATTTTTTTCTTCATTATTTCATCATTTTCGTTATAAATAAAAATAAAAACATTTATTCGTCAGAGTTCAAGCTATATAAAAAATTTGCCATTCATTTTATTACGATCACACTAATGTTGACTCAGTCGGTAAGAAAAATTGTAAAGAATGTCATTAAATGTACGAATTTTGGAAAAAAACAAACCAATTTGTAAATGGAAATCAAAAATTCTTGCTGCCTCTATCGCGCTTAAGGATGTTTCATATTTGAAATTTGATAAATTTTAAAGCTGCGAGTGGAAATGTCAATATCAGAATTTTCGCTATGAATTCGAAAATGCTCATTATTTGCAATTATTAAGATAACGCTATTATGACTCAGTCGGTAACGTGAAAACTCTGACGTCATAAACCTTACAAATTTGAGGAAAAAGTGAAATGTCCATTTGTATGTAAATAGAATTCAATAATTGCAGCAATCGCATTTATCATTATAAAAGATTGGACGGTATTCTGTACTAATGAACGAAGCGATTTCGATGATCGATGCGGCTAACGAGTCAAAAGTGTTTTTTCACTTCCGTTATATAGTCGCTTCGTGTTTTCAATTCCCCTCCAAATGCTTTAGTTTCTATCCTACAAATTGCCAATGTTTTCGTTCATTAAAGAATATCAACGTCTCGCAGCTATTTCCGTCCAGACTCAGAAATTATTATATGCACTGCGATCAAAATATTTACGACATGAAAACGGAAACGGCATTTTTTAGTTTTCTCGCTGACTCGCGTAGTGAGCGTGTCAGCAGCCGCGTCAGCCGGGGTCGGCGCCCGCCTGGCATTCGTTAGTTCGCAAAACGACCGCCAGGCGCACGAATCGTGTTTTGGAGCCTTTGCCGTGTCAGTTCCGTCGCGCCTCACTCCTCGCTTCCCCTCGTCCGCAGTTTGTGAGCTCCGCTCTGTCGACGCGAGAGTTGAGAGCTTACACACAAAACACACTTGTTCGGGGCAGCTTACTCGACGTTTTGCAAGAACGCGTGTGTGTAAACCTTTGCCACCGTGTGCCCGTTTTTTTTCCGTCCGTGTCATTCTCGTCCCCTCATAGCATACATCACACATATACATATATATATATATATATATATATATATATATATATATATTTAGTTATAATTTCGCATTCGTGTCGCTTCAAGCTCGCTATCTCTCGCCCCGCGCGCGCTTCGTCACGACGTTTTTGTGACTGAACCTTGAAACGTTTTCCGGGAAAATTCCTATTGCAGATAAAAGAATAACGATATTAAAAAAAAAAAACGACTGAAAGATTTATTTATCAAGAATGGACGTGAGCTTGTTGCTGCAACAATTTCAATACGCGATACCCGTTGGTATCGTAATAACGTGCGCTATTCTCGTGTTTGCATTTGGTTTCAAAAATGCTGAACAGCCACCGTTCGCTCAATTGTCGACGATCACAGACGTCGACCGGAAGCAACCTGGCAAGAAACGAAGCGGCAAGATCAAGGAAAAGGTGAGTGAGCTTAAATTTTTTTCGCGATCGAATACGTGTATATGTATATGTATATATATATATATAGGTGCTTGTATGAAAAGATTTTTTTAAATTTATTTCACGAGGTATGAAAAATTGTTTTGAGTACACACGCGCTCGTGTGGCCGCGAAAAGCATTCTCTCCCTGTCGTGAGAGTGCCATATGGTTGCTCGTGTCTCACGAACCCCCTCGATATATGCCGTATATGCGCTCTTTCAAACACAAACACACACATAGTCGATAATCAGCTGTGCCGTTCCAGAGGGCGCTCACGCACGAGCGTGAGCCTACCCTTGAACCCTTCATGACGTAATTCACACACAGAACTCGTGCTTAACACCTTAATATTGTGTGAAAATACTCCGTCGGTAAAGAAGACACACGCAGTGATATATTTTTTTCACTCACCCTTAATTTTGTTTCACCCTCGTGGCCCTCGAGAGATTAATTCTTCCGCGCTGATGCTCGGATGAATTTTCGAGAGATTTGAAAATGAGTTTCCGCTTGGCGCTCGTAGATGGCGCAATTTAAAACAAAATTTGCCGTGCGCGGGAA
Source organism: Dyspetes luteomarginatus (assembly GCA_963669185.1). NCBI lineage: Eukaryota > Metazoa > Arthropoda > Insecta > Hymenoptera > Ichneumonidae > Dyspetes > Dyspetes luteomarginatus. The sequence continues at coordinate 6,101,127 of OY769905.1, forward strand.
ATTCAAATTTTTATTGGAAATTTTGAATTTTCACGTGTTATTTTTATAGAAATTTTACAATTCGTTGATTTTATGATTGTTTTATTCATATTTTTGTGATTTTTATGTTGAATTTTGTTGAAAAATCGATTGATTTATGCGAATAAATAAAATGATGCGGTAAGCCCGAAAAAATTGACCGGTTTAAAGTATTTTTTTTGAGTAATGAGGATTAATTTGAGATAACGATTGATTATTTTTCTTAGCGATCGAGCAACTCACAGGTGACGAACGAAAAATCAAGCCCTGCCAAAAAGGTTTCGCCCGTCAAGGCCGAGCCTGCCAAAAAATCTGTTGCCAAAATTACCGAGGAAACCGATGGCAAATTAAAGGAGAGAAAACAGGATGAGAACAAGCCAACAATCCCTAAAAAGGACAAAAATCAAAGCGTTAAATCCGGCAAGGAGAATAAACTCGAGCAAGTCAAGAACAAGAAGAATCTGAAAAATCCAGTGCAAGAAAAGCCCCTTGACTTTGATGATGGTAAGAACTCAATATGGAAATTTTAAGGATAATTTAATTTTTTAAGGATTGTCTCAAGTATAAGTTCTGATGAAAAAGTTGGATATAATAAAAACAGGATTGAAAGTCATCAATGTATAATTAAAGTCGGCTAGAAATGCAAACGAGGCCAACGATTATATTTCGCAAAAAAAAAAAAAAGTTTTCTTATAATTTGGTAAACAAATTTGTTGCTAATTTTTTTCATTTCATTATTGTGTGAAATAAATTCTTTTAGTATTTTTAATGTGCTCGATTTTGTAGTTTATTTTAATTTTATTGTGATCTATTTAGATTGAGATGAGATAAAATTTTGGAGGTTGTTAAGCATTTTTAAGCATGCTTTAATGATTATGAGATTAAATTAAATTAAATTTATTTATTGTCAATTTCAGGAGATTGGGTAGAAGCTCCATCGAGAAAGGACAAGAAGAACAAGAAGAAGGAGGACGAGACTCCGTCAAAGAAGAGCAAGAAGAATAAAAAAACTGAGCAGTTGATCAATGAGAACGTTGCCAAGGAAAAGGATCATGAAAGAGTGGAGATCAAGGATAAAATTGCTAAGGAAACGGAAAATAAGGAATTGAAGGAGAAAAATCAGAAGGACGTTGTGCTCGAGCCGATCGTCATTGATGTTCGAATTGAAAACACCGTTGAAAAAAAGGACGAAGTGACAAAGGTACAAAAAATCCAACAAACGATTAAATAATTTTTTTTTTATTAAATAAATAAATTAAATTGTTAAAATCGATGAATTTTGCAGGTCGAGAAGATCGAGAAACCTGAGAAGGAGGAAAAAAAGACAAAATTGAAGAAAGCAAAGAAAGTCAGTGAGGGAGAGAATGTTCCCCCTCCTGCCTCGCCAGCTCCAGTGATTGAGAAAAAACCAGCGGAAAAAGTGAGCAAGAAATCCGAAGAATTGAAAAAAAAGCCGGAACCTGTAGAAGTTACAACAAAGATCGTGGAGGATGAGGGACAAAATGTTCCGGTATTCGACGAATTGGGCGGTAAGTTTAAAATAGCGAAATTATATTGAAAACAAAAATTGAAAACAAAAATTATCGCGATGAAAAATTGAAAAATTTCGCGTTTTCATCGATGAATTTTTTTTTTTCAGATATCTGGACAGAAGCAAAACCACAGAAAAAGAGTAAAAAGAAGGCACGAAAGGACAATTGAGAGTAAATAGAGAGTTTGGAGAAGAAAAAAAGAGGGAAATAATAAAAAGGAATTGTTCCTCGGGACGGGGAAATCGAAGTGGACGAAAAAGTTTGGAGTCAGACGACAAATAATTTATTCATCAGCCACTTTTTAGTCAAATGACGAATGTGTACGCGTGTCTCTGCCTCTGTTGTGCGTGTGTGAGTGTGTGTGTGTGTGCGTGTGGAAAGTTGACGAAAAGGCTGGCCGACGATTAAACGATTCGTTTCCCCTGTAAATATATAATATAAAAGAAAGAAAAAATTAAGAAGAATGAAGAAAAATAAGAATTTGGCCAAATTTTTGACCTCGTAGAGCTTGCAAGATACATCACATCAATTCACCTAGAACGTTGGAAAAAAAAAAGTTTATCACAAATTTCTTCGTTCAAACATTGTCAATTTCATGAGAAAATGAAAAAATCATCGTGAGTTTACAATTTTTTTCGCTCAAGCAATTTGCAAATTATACATTCGGGCGCGATTTTCACAAAAATGAGAGTACAAGATCAGAATTATTTTTTTTTCTTTTTTTTCACAAATATACAAAAGAGAGAAAAATTCCTTTGACAAATTGTATCGAGGGGAATTTTTTTTTGTCCCATTGCAGGCGATAATTCGTTCGTGTGAAGCAAAAATAAGTCTCAGAGATGAAAAAAGTGAAAGAACTTAATTTTTTAAGATAAATTTTTCATTCGCGACTCTCAAGTATTTTTTCCCAAGTTCGTTCAACTCGACATAAAATATAAAAATTGAAAAAAATAAAATCGAGGAAAAAACTTTGGTCAGAAAAGTGAAAAAAAAAAGAGGAAGAAAAATGAGACGTAAATTCGAAGAATCGTCCGCAACAATTTTCAACGTGTACGATTATCTTATCCGAGTGATGGAAAAAAAAAAAAAGATTGACCCAACCAGTCCGGTAAGCGGCAATCGTTCAGATAAGTGGGCAAACAATGTGATAAGCGTTATATTGGATACCTGGGAGCACTCACGACTCGAGAAACAAGACACGACAATGTCAATCGAACGAAAAAAAAAAAAAAAAAAATCACTCGAGACGGTCGAAATTCAATAATTCTCCGTAAAAAAATGAATTACAAATAAAGACAGATTGAATTTACAAAAAAAAAAAAAAAAAAAATGGATCGAATGGAAAAAAAAGTTCCTGAGCTTGAATCGATAATTCATCATTTTTTCATCATAAATTTTCATTAATCGTGCCAAATTGACCGTTGACCGTGCAAAAAACTCGCATTAATTATTTTTCGTCTATGATCGATCTGCCTAATGCATTTCATATTTTTCCGTCAGCGATTGATCAAATTTCTCTTGAAATAATTCAATTTTTTTTTTTTTTTTTGTTTCCACTTTAAATATTTCATCAATCTTTCAAAGTCAATCATCAAAGTAACTACTGATCAATGCAATTTGTTATTCCTGGATTATTTTTGAGCCAAAATGTCTCAAAATATTATTAAATGCCAAATGATCTTTCTCTCCGAGTGGACGAAAAGTTTGTACTTAAGCAAGAGAGAGAGAGAGAGGGGGGGGGAAATGCGAGAAAATAACGAGAAACGGTCAACGGTTTGCCGAAAAAGTGCCGAAAGCCTCTGCGTTTTTTTTCTTTCTTTCGATCATTAAAAAAACAAATATATGTGATACAATATACATATATTTTATAGCCATTACAAGTCACATGATATTCGACAAAATAAATCCGCGTGCGGATTAATGTACTAAAATGTACTATCGATTCTCACGAGTTTCTCGAACGAGTCTGTAGCGATTGTAAATTGTTAGAAAAAAAAAACGAAGAAGGAAAGAACAAGAAAAAAAAAACAAAAATTGCATATTTTGAATAACTTACATTTGTACATAATTGTAATCATGTTGTATAATCGTAAATCATCGTCTTATTCGTGTGATTGAATTCCATCCGAGAAGAAAGAAATAAAAAAATAATAATAATATCACGAGAAAAGATTGAATAAAAAATCATGAGAAATTATTTTCTACGAAAATTACGAATAATTGTTTGAAATATATATATATATATCAATATTCATTATAGTAGAATAATTGCTACAAATTATTCGATGAGAATATTAGTTTTTTTTTCTCACAATTATGAATTCTTTTCTAATTAAATATTTTTTTATGGTTTTTCAAAATGAAATTTTCCATCACCATTTGCGAGTACGGTAAATTTCACTCGGCCTAGGTCGTGTCACATTTTCGAGATTCATTGCAATTGAATAAAATAAAAAAAATTAAAAAATCACAGAACAAAAGAGAAAAAAAAATGTAAACGTACTCCGAAAGACTCGTTATATATTTTTTTCCTGGCTAAACTGACAAAATACACGTTTATTCGAGAGAAATTTTGGCAGCCGATAAACTCAGATTTTAGGTAATAAGAATTATATATATATAAAAAAAAAACAGAAAAGAGAAAAGAGGAAAAACAGTCAAATTTGTTGTAATGAAAAATATGAATATTATATTTGTGTACGATGCGTGTTTGTTTAGACTTAAATTTAGGATCATTGGGTAGACTTGAGTATCAAAGTAAAATATTATTATTATTATTATGCGAGAAAAGGCACATAAAAAAAAAAATAAAGACAAAAAAATGTGCTATCGAGAATGAACGAGAGGGACGATTTGTGCGTTTCAGTTTCGATCATTGTGAGCGTGAGGAGGGCGTGCCGGTATAAGATTATGTGGGCTACGAGAGGAAGAACAATAAGAGTGAGAGATTAATTAATAAAGACTATATATATATATATATATGTCTATATATATATTTTTCCAGCATTTACGTGCGGCCACTCACTCTGCCTGCCTCTGCTATTCAGCGCATTGTGCATCTAGGCAATTTGTACATAAGTGTCGAATTATTATTATTATTATTATTATTATTATTATTATCATCAGAAACTATATAAATATTACTAGTGTTTATGTAGGGCAAAAAAGGATTAAAAAAAAGGTGAAAAATCGCTATTTTGCTCTGTTGACGTTTAAATCATTTTCATTGTCTATAGTAATTACATAGATATATATATATTATTTTTCCTGTCGATTAGGATGGTTTTTCTTTTGGGTTCACGTTGAATTGGAATGAAAACAAAAAAAAAAGACGGTTCAGGATTCTCGCAAGAGTCTCATTTTTTCTTTTTATTAATTTCCACTTTCCACATCGTTTAAATAATCTTAAGAGATATTTTGGAGAGTTTATCTAACTTGGATTGATCAAGCCAAATATTTTTTGTGCATTCGTTTAGGCAATTATTTATAGATATATAATAAATAATAAAATTGAGGAATTAATTATTATTAATGATGAAATTTGAATGATTAATAAAAATTAATTAATCAATTATTATTAATCATCGAATAATAATAATAATACAATTGTATAAAATGTTTAAATTCACTTTGGTGAGTGTCCAATTTTTTTTGAATATTTGCTGCATTTTCGTTTAAATTTTTTCACCTTTGTGCCAGCTTCTTCGTCGTTTTCTTCATTTTTCGAGGCTTCGCTCTTTTTGCTTCCTTTGATACGTGAGGAAATGCGAGCATTTTTTTTCACCGATACGCCAATTTTTATCCGTTTTCCTTTTTTCTTTCTCTTTCTCTTTCCACCGTTCATTGCTGCAATTATAGCAGCTGTGTCGCCTGATACTTTCACCTTTGGCTGCTGCAGTGTCAGACTAACTCGCGTGAATGATTCGTAAGCGATGTCACCGCAAGATTCACCAAAGCAATATTCCTCTCCGCACTCGCCGCATATCTTGACACTCGATTCAATTATTCCAGAACGATTTTTACTACGTCTTATTGGACTCACGGATAATCGTCTTTCTCGTGCCAGTGTCTTCACCTCGAGCTTTCCCATTTCAACCTTTTAAAACAAAAAAAAAAATATCCTTGTAAAATTTTTATTTTCCCATTTTAGGGAAGTTAAATATTTACGAAAAAAAAAAGTACAAATTTAAAATTTAACAGCCAGACACAAAATAGTGGAAAAGTACATTTTTTTTCTCGATAATTAGCAAATCGATTTAAAATAAAAAATAGTCTTGTAAATTTTTTATTTATTAGATATTCAAATTTAAATGTTCGACTTTAAAAATAGGGACGACGTCAAAATTTATCAATATTTATTATCTGGATGAAAACAAATTGATAATGGACTATAAGTCATATAAAAATAATTTTTTATTTTGCTATTTTAGGTAAATTAAATATTTGCGAAAAAAAAAAGTACAAATTTAAAATTGAACAGCCAGACACAAAATAGTGGAAAAGTATTTTTTTTTCTCGATAATTAGCAAATCGATTTAAAAAAAAAAAATAGTCTTGTAAAATTTTTTTTTATTAGATATTCGAATTTAAAAATATGGACGACGTCAAAATTTATCAATATTTATTATCTGGATAAAAACAAATTGATAATGGACATGGATAATGGAGTCATATAAAAATAAATTTTTATTTTGCTATTTTAGGGAAATTAAATATTTACGAAAAAAAAAAGTACAAATTTAAAATTGAACAGCCAGACACGAAATAGTGGAAAAGTACATTTTTTTCTCGATAATTAGCAAATCGATTTAAAAAAAAAAATTAGTCTTGTAAAATTTTTTTTTATTACATATTCAAATTTAAATTTTCGAATTTAAAAATAAGGACGAAGTTAAAATCAATATTTATTATCTGGATAAAAACAAATTGACAATAAGTTATATCAAAATAAATTTACGAAAAAAAGTACAAATGTAAAATTGAATTGCCAGACACAAAATAGTGTTATAGTATATTTTTTCTCGATAAAAAAAAATTAGGCTAGTGTAAAACGTTTTTTTTCTTATTAAATATTTAAATTTAAATATCCGGATTTAAAAATAGTTGCAAAGTAAAGATTTATTAATATTCATTATCTGGATAAAAATATGGTCAACGCGGGCTATAGTTTATTATAAAATTTACCAGTCTGGAAAACATTTCCTCGTCCTGACGAAGTTTTGGTCTCAGAGACGTCAGCATTCTCCAATCAATCGCGACTTGTTGCAATTCCTGAAGATTCAAAGTTCTCATATCCGGTGGAATTGGATCCCCGTAAAGCCATTCACGATCCATTGTTTTTAATTCTTTCTTGGTCGTTCTCCATGAAAAATCCTTGTCCCTGACTTTCATGTCATCTTTTTTCACCTTTGAGAAAATTATGCAAGTTTTTTTTTTGTTTTTATTAACTTTTTTTTCTCGATAATTTTTTTTTGTCTGACGAAAAAATAAAATAAAAAATTTAGCATTTACTTTTTCTGGCTTAATTTTGTACTCGGGACATCTCTCGTGCAAGCGACGATATTCTTCCTGGGAATTGCAAGTTGCCTTGCTGAGATCAGGTATGAGATTGCCATCCTTCTTGTCGTCCTTCAGTAAATCATCCAGCTGGAAGGCCATTTTATTCAACTAGACACAGTGTAGTTCACTCTGTAATTCGAGAAATGAGCGTTTCGTCATTTTCTCGATAATTTTCATTCACACATATATTTTTTGTTTTTTTTTTTTTTTTTTTCGTATCATCTCGAGAGTATTCAATTTTTTTTAGCCCACTTCTTCTCGTTCCAAATTTTCTCTAAATTTTCTACGGTCTCAAAAACTGAGTAGTAAAGGAAAAAAAAAATAAAAAATTAACAAAATTTCTTTTCCGGGGATTTCCGGTCAATCCTAGTAGAAATCGGCGCTGGGAGATACCAAACATCGTTGAGGATCCCATTCTCTTTGCTTCGACAAAAGACCCTGAAATAAAAAATAATAAAATGATACGAATTGTGTAAAAAAATCAATTTTAAAGAATTCATTTATTTATTTAATTTTGAATGATTAAATTGAAACAATTTATTATAATTTTTTCTCACGTTTCTCAACGAGGCGAGCTGGGAAAGAATTTCCTGTCCACACCATAAATCCAATTTCTCATCGTTTTCCTCTTTATTATCATTTTCTCGTCGTGATTTGTTTCTCTTTTTCGTGCTATTGCCAGGCAATATATTTACACGTCCATGTTCGTCGATTCGTAATGGCACGACAGAATTTAGACTGTCCATTGATAAATCAGCGTCGTAACTATCCAGCTTGACTTTTCGTCTATTCGAATTGCGATTCTTTGATTTTTGGCTGCTGGACTTTCGTCGATTGGGCGATGGTGATCTGGATTTTTTTTTATTTAAAATTCAATTTAAATGAGATATTAAATTCAATTAGAAGAAGAATTTTTTATTTAATAAAAATAAAAAAATCAATTTAATTTAAATTTGAGTTTAATTTGAATTTAGTATTTACCTCGATCTCTCATCGCTTGATTCAACGCGTCGTCTTCTCAGTCTCATGCGTCTCTGATAATGAGGATCCTTCTCGCTCTGGGTACGATAACGCGTGCCAGGCCTAAGGAGATCTTTCCATCACTTTGAAACTTCTGTTATCCATTTCCATCCATCATATAAAAAAATCATCACACGCTAAGCGGTCAATAGTAATTTTTTTTTTTTTTTTTTCGTCATTTGCTTTACCGATTGGCGTTCCAGCGTGGTCTCGATGCCAGGGTCGTACGTGGCTGGGACTTGGATCTAGCCAGTGATTTCATCTGTGACTCGTCCCCCGGTCCAGTATTCGTCGATCTGTGCATTAACAATGTTGACATTCCTTAGCAAAATCAATCAGTATCAATCCTCTTTTCATCGGAGACAAATCATTTCCATTCATCTAATTTTAAACGAAAAAATAAAAATTGAATTAATAATTAATTATTAATGTTGGCATTCCTTAGCAAAATCAATTAGTATCAATCCTCTTTTCATCAGAGACAAATCATTTCCATTTGTCTAATTTTTAACGAATAAAGAAAAATTAATGAATGGAAATGAAAAAAAAATCAAGCAAATATACAAATTGAATTAATAATTAATTATCAATGTTGACATTCCTTAGCAAAATCAATTAGTATCAATCCTCTTTTCATCAGAGACAAATCATTTCCATTTGTCTAATTTTTAACGAATAAAGAAAAATTAATGAATGGAAATGAAAAAAGAATCAAGCAAAAATACAAATTGAATTAATAATTAATTATCAATGTTGACATTCCTTAGCAAAATCAATCAGTATCAATCTTCTTTTCATCAGAGACGAATCATTTCCATTTGTCTAATTTTTAACGAATAAAGAAAAATTAATGAATGGAAATGAAAAAAGAATTAAGCAAATATACAAATTGAATTAATAATTAATTATCAATGTTGACATTCCTTAGCAAAATCAATCAGTATCAATTCTCTTTTCATCAGAGACGAATCATTTCCATTTGTCTAATTTTTAACGAATAAAGAAAAATTAATGAATGGAAATGAAAAAAGAATCAAGCAAAAATACAAATTGAATTAATAATTAATTATCAATGTTGACATTCCTTAGCAAAATCAATCAGTATCAATCTTCTTTTCATCAGAGACGAATCATTTCCATTTGTCTAATTTTTAACGAATAAAGAAAAATTAATGAATGGAAATGAAAAAAGAATTAAGCAAATATACAAATTGAATTAATAATTAATTATCAATGTTGACATTCCTTAGCAAAATCAATCAGTATCAATTCTCTTTTCATCAGAGACGAATCATTTCCATTTGTCTAATTTTTAACGAATAAATAAAAATTAATTAATGGAAATGAAAAAAAAATCAAGCAAAAATACAAATTGAATTAATAATTAATTATCAATGTTGACATTCCTTAGCAAAATCAATCAGTATCAATTCTCTTTTCATCAGAGACAAATCATTTCCATTCATCTAATTTTTAACGAAAAAATAAAAATGGATGAATGGAAATGAAAAAAGAATTAAGCAAATATACAAATTGAATTAATAATTAATTATCAATGTTGACATTCCTTAGCAAAATCAATCAGTATCAATCTTCTTTTCATCAGAGACGAATCATTTCCATTTGTCTAATTTTTAACGAATAAATAAAAATTAATTAATGGAAATGAAAAAAAAATCAAGCAAAAATACAAATTGAATTAACAATTAATAATAACCAATTAGCAATGTTAGCCATTATCAAACAATTACTAATTTAATTACATTAGATTGGCAATGAATTAAAAATATAATTAAACGAGTAAATAATTGCTCTGAATTACCAATTTAATTAAATGAATAAATTAATGATCCGGTATCGATTAAATTTTTTTCATCAAACCCTCAAACAATCAAAAAATAGAGACGATGTCGAATTTTACATTTGGATTAATTCCAAGTTGAAAATCAATGGTAAAAAAGAAAATGTTTACTTTTCAACGTCTCTTCGATTATTGTTGACTGTATCTTTGCGATCCTTGATCAGGCTTTCCTTACTTCCACAATCGTGAATTTCGCTCTCCCCATCGGTCTGAGTACCAAAATCACGTCCATTTCCATTAATGATGGAATTTCTGTACTTGCTCGGTGTCAGCAGACGATTTTCAACGAGTCTCGGCGAGATCGTCGAACGTGGCGATTTTCGTAAAAGAACTGGCTTGGCCAGACTTTTCATTAACGCACTTAGACCCTCGTTAAGTGCATTTGACGATGAATTATCATTTTTTCGTGGACTCGGCGTTACGACGAGATTAACGAGTTGTAAATTAGCCCTGTTTAGAAATTCCGGATCTTCGAGTCTTCCGCTCAAAACTATCGCGATTTCCTTTCCAACCGGAACTCTCATGGTATTTTTATCCTCCTTTACCTCCTCGTCACGACAACACTCGACCTTGATCGAATTTTCACAATTGCCAATTGATTTTTCGTCGTTTTTCAAACGTTCGAAATTTTCCACGACGATGCTGCTCTGACTGTTTGAATTTTCACAGGTAAAATTGTCCGACGATTTCTCGACGTGTGAATCATCACTTAACGATTTTGACGGGCATTCGGGAGTTCGCAAAATTTTCGGGGATTCCCAGCACGTCGATTCTGGATACGTTTCTCTCACTGTATCTCGAGGTTCTTCTCTCTGTCTTCGTTGTCTTTTCTCTTCACGTGCTTGTCTCTCTGCTGTTTCCAACGATTCTCTCATCGCCTCTTCCTTCTTCAACTTTGCTCTCTCTCTCTCGCGTATCCTTCGCTGTTCTTCTTCAAATCTAAAAACAATTTAAAAATCAATAATAGTAATAAAATAAAATGGACAAAACCCAATTTAAAAATCATGAAATAAACCGATTTAAAAAAATCAAATTCGATTAAAAAAAATGGTGAGAGAAAATAATTGAAAGAAATGGGATAGAAAATAATTGGCAAATGATTAAAAAATTATTAAACAAAAGTATAATTTTTTTTTTCACCTTTCTTTCTCCTTATCGCGTTCCCTCTTAATTCTCTCCTCCTCCTCTCTCTCCTCCCTCAGTCTTCTTTCTCTCTCCGCTTTTCTCTGTCTGTCCTTCTCCTCTAATTGTTGCTTTATCGCTTTTTGAAGCTCCAGAGCTCTCTGTCTTCTGACCTCGCGTTCTTGAAGCACGTGAGCGTCGACAGGAATATTTTGACCCCTGATATACGTCTTTGAATCCGAGCCCGTCGAGCCAGTTGTCGAGCTGTCCGGGCTGCTCGCACTGTCGTGATTTATCACGAGAATCTGACGCGAATAATTAAAAAAAAATAATAATAATAATAATAATTTTAAATTGCCTTATAATTTAAATGATAAATCGATAACTTAATCGATTAAATTATGAAATTATTGGTCATTTAATGGCTTTATTTAATTTTTCCTACCTGACTTGAATGATCCAAACGTGAGAGACCCCTCTCGAGCCACGAGGGTGGGGGTGGATCTGTCTTTCCGCTCTCAGCACCCCAAACGCTTCCCCAACGTGGCCTGTTGAGCTCACCGAGACGCGTTGTCGAATGTCTTCTCGATGGTGGCAGCGAAGTTTCCGGTGTCTCACAATAAGGATTTTGCCAAGTTCTCTCGGACATTTCACTCTCTATACGTTTACTATCTATCAACGGTCCTGAAGAATTTTTCACACGATAATTAATAACCGATAATTTTTCGTGGAAGAAAAAATATTAAGGGTAAAATTTCACACTGACACAAAACTTAAATTCAATTAAGTTATTATAAATTATGAGTTAAAGGATCATAAAATTCAATTACCATTTAACAGATTAGTAAATTCGACAATTTATTAATTGATTGATAATTTAAATTATCTATAGATTTATTATTTTATTATTATTATTATTATTATTATTATTATTGGGTAAGGGAGAAAATATTCAAGCAACAAAGAAAATATTTTCACGTTAGTTTTTGAATTTTTATTGTTACCTGGAGGCAGAGGTGCCTCGACAGAGTCACTCCCGTAACCGGAAGTCTCGCCCTCGCGTTCCTCGTAAGGGTGCTCGAGAGCGTGCCCACCCACGAGGTTCCTCTCGGCTTGACGGTGGTGTAGCTTCTGAGGACGTGGATGATTGCTGTAACGCGAACCCTCCACACCGAGTTCACTCGCATTCTCCTTCGTGATATCGAGAGGGAAAAAAAAAAAAACATGCCCGACAAGTTATAGTGTCAGTAGTACAAGTCAAGCGCTGTGCTGGCGTGATCGTGGCGAACTTTTCTCATTCCCAGTAAGCCACTTTTTTGTTTGCCCCCGCGGCAATTTCACAATTTGATTAGCGTTATTACGTTACACGAGAACAAAAGTTTGCGAAAGATTAGTGGGCCAGATTTTCTTGTAAAAGGAGTTTTATCGCAAAAAGTAAAATGATTCATCGTAATTAGTAATTTTTATCGAGAATCTGGGCAATTATCAAACGAGGCCTCTCGATGAGGGTGAAAAAACAAAAACTTTCATATTTTTTAATCGATCGAAACAAAGATAATTTTTTATTCAACCCCATATTGGAAAAAAAGGGGGTAGTAATTATTAAATAAGGTCTCGAGAGACTGGGAGATTTTTTTTTTAAATTAATCGACGAAAGATTTTTTTTTCTTTTTTATTCAACCCCCTGAGAGAAAATAAGGGATGCAATTACTAAATTAGGTCCCTTGATAGATAAAAAAAAACGACTAATTTGGATTTATTTCATCGATCGAAATTCGACGAATGAGGGGAAAAAGAATGTTTTATCTCGTCTTTCGAGTGATATTTATTTCTTTCGACCCTTTTTATGGAAAGACCGCGAGGGCGCGGTACCAGGGTGCGTGCCAAGCACACTTCTAGGCAATTCCCAGACTTTATCGTGGCGTCTGTGTAGGACTCGTAAGGTGGAAACCTCTATATAATGATGCTACAACCCTCCCCTTAATAGTGTAGATAAAAAAAAAAAAAAAAAAAATATATATATATATAGTAGAATAACGTAAACGATCGCGAGGATCAGTGTATATAAGAAGTTTCCCCCGAGAGACTCGTAGGGTCGACGAACCATGACCGTATAATGCGAATCGATCGAGAAACTGTGTCTCGTATCGCGTGTCTCTATCTTTGCTTCGTGTTAAGCCACAAGAAATTCAGAGATTTTTATCACTCTGGCAATACAATTTTATTCTCTATTCAGGACCTCGTTCTTGGAAAATTCCATCTTTTCAACAAATTTTCTTTCACAAATTTTAATTTTGTTCACCCCTATTTTGTCAATTTATGGAAATAACCCAATAACGGGGTTCCAGTCTTTTCGTAATTTTCACTCTATCAAATAATATCGAATTTTCGAAATATATTTTATATTAATATCCAAATATATTTTCTATATTTTTGAAAAAAAATTGTTTAAATGTTTATATATTTTTGACTTATGTGTGCTCAAATTGTTCGTAATTCACGTATTAATTTGTATGAATCAGCAGGAAATTTTTAGAATTTATTTTGGTGGTCAATTTTTTCTTTCTTTTTGGATTATTATTATTATTTTTTTTATTCGAGCACGTACTTGGGTGTGACGTGATTGTTGTTGGTTATCCTTTGGGTAAATCGGTGGTAGACTCGGGCTGCGTCGTCTCGTCGTGCCTGAAAAATCCGTACCCTCGAGAAGATTGACCAAACTTCCGGTTGAAAGATCAAGCGTACGTAGGCTCGTCGTAGTGTGTGTAGAATGTTGATCGACGAGACTTTGAAGGCTCGTCGTACTCCCGTAATGTCCAACAGCACGAAGAGGCTTATTCTTGACGGTACCACTCGCTTCCCTCGACGACAGTCTCGTGTTTGTCGGATACGTTCTGTGTATATTTGAATTTTTTTTTTTTCCTTTCGTTTTTTCGTCTCATTTTTCCAACCCCAATTTATTCGACTCCTTCATGCGATCATAATTCATCTTGGAAATTCTCACGTTCGATATTTTTCATTACTCGTTTATGTCAACTTACCGAATATTCGTTCGCGTGCAACTCTGCTGATGCTTCGAGGCTTCCCAGTGTCCATTTAATCGTGCAATTTCCTCTACTCGTATAAAATCCGAGACAAATGACATTGAAAAAATAAAAATTGAAGCTTTTTTTTAATCAAGATTTTACTAGATATTTAATGATTATTTTATGATGGAAATATTCTTATTATTATTTAAGGGGATAAAAAATGATTTTAATATTGAAAATCACGATAAGAAAAAATAAAAATTGCATATTAGAAATTTTCATGTTTTCCATTTTTTTTTCTACGTTGTATGGGGTAGTGAAGACATTGCTTGATATAATAAATAGTTGGAGAAATTATGTAAAATTAATTAAGGGGGTGTTCTCTGTGGCACGCAAAGAATTTAATTTGAATTTCTCGTCTGCCATTTATTTCAAGTTCCAAGGTATTTCATGGGGGGAGAAACATTGCTTCGCCATTACGACGACCCTCAACGACACAATATGGGGTTGCAAAAACCCTTCGAAGAAAAACTCTGATAGTATATTATACCTCTTTCCTTGGCCCATTGAAGCTTCTTCTGCTCCACCAGTGATATCTTTGATGTCATTTTCTTCTTGAAATTTTTCAAATTATAAATATCAAATCACGTAATTGTCAATAAACTTTATTGAGGATCTCGAAGAAGTAGGTTTTCGTTATTATTGAAATTTTACACTCGAGAGGATTCATAAAATAATAATTATTATTAATAATGCAACGAAGAAATTACTGAATTATATCATATAATTGATTAACGAACTTTTCGTACCAATTTCTGAAAAAAAAAAAGTCACGAACGACGTGGAAAATGAATGTAAAATATTACATTGAATATTATTCGAAGGTAAATTAACGCGAAAGTCTGAAAAAATCGCGTGCTTAATTAAACGAGTAACAGTTGAATAAAAAACAAAAACCACCCCTAAAACAATTTCCCTTGAATTTACTCTCGACGAAGATATTCCGACCAATGTCAAAAGAGATTAGAGAGAGAGAGAGAGAGAGAGATCTTAATTAGACGAACGTAATTACGAATCCAGAGGGTGGGATTGAGGTAAAATTGTCAGGCAGGGGAATGGGAATGGTCCGAGGAAAAGGGAGTGAATTTACTCAGCATAAAACTCGATTATTCCTCTATCTGGTTAATACGATAAACGAAGTAGAAAACCACGTAGAAAACAGTTCATTATGCTCTCTGGGTTTGGAAACGAAATTTCAAACGTCTACAAAATCCATTTATGGCGAACTTCCCTTTCAGTCCAATTATCTAAACGAGGACAAAAAAAAAAAACAACTAAAAGAAATCGAAAATTTCACAGAGGGCTTTATAGAATAAAACAATTATCGTTAAAACTCTCTGCGGTTTACCCTTAAATCCCAAAATATCAATTTAGTTTCGAGATCGATGTCCCAGTCATCGAGGGGGTTGCGATTTTTTACGATTACGTCGATTTTATAAATTAAAAAAAATTCTATTAAAATAAATAATAATAATAGAACAACTTCGAGCCCTCTATTTTCACTTATTAATCAAGGCAATAATTTTCATAAAGTTCACTTTTTTAATCTGATAGATTTTTTTTTCAACTCAAAAAATAACACAAAATATAAAATTTGGCATAAAAAATAATTTTTACCGCGTTTCCCTTCGAAGGGCTGGCACAATTTTTTGTAACACGTTTTACCAACACTCTTGTCGCGCAACGACTAATAAATGCGGAAGGAACGTGGCACGATTGGGGAAGCACGAGGGTTAAAATAAATAAAAAAATAAGAATAAGAGGGGAGAGGGAGTTTGGAGATAATTTTTCGTGGGTTGAACGTTCGTATAAATATTTGAGACTGCGGGGGATCGCCCTAGACCGGTGAAGAAATGCGGGTGGACGATCGCTCGACCGATATATATTTCAGAGTTTGGGGTGCAAAAGAGAGAGAGAGAGAGAGAGGGAGAGAACTACGAGTGAGAGAAATAGAGAGAGAGAGAGAAAGGGAGAAAGCAGAGCGCGCGCGCCTTCGATCTATAACGTTCTGCGGCTCTCGTGACGACGTCGCGACGACGACGCTGATATGGCAAAAGCGAAAACCCTTGGCCGCCACTTCGATCGACAACGCGCGCGTACCAGTCCATATTACCACGTTTCCATAGGAACAATCGTGAATCAGCCTAAAGCCTATAGCGTTTCACTGGTTTTTTCTCCATCCCCTACTCATTCACCCCTTACTTTTTTTTTTTTTTTTTTTTTTTTTTTTTTCGTCTTCTCACACTTTCACGGTCGATATTATCGAACTCATATCTATATGTTATAGATGCGTGTGGATGCCTCGACAGAGGATGCATTCAAGGAACAAACATACAGCAATGAGAGAGAGAAAGAGAGAAATAGAGAAAGAGAGAGAGAGAGAGAGAGAAATAGAAATAGAGAAAGAGAGAGAGAAAAATAGAGAAAGAGAGAGAGAGAGAAAGAGAGAGAGGGAGAAATAGAGAAAGAGAGAGAGAGAAATAGAGAAATAGAGAAAGAGAGAGAGAGAGAAATAGAGAAAGAGAGAGAGAGAAATAGAGAAATAGAGAAAGAGAGAGAGAGAGAAATAGAGAAAGAGAGAGAGAGAGAGAAATAGAGAAAGAGAGAGAGAGAGAAATAGAGAACGAGAGAGAGAGAGAAATAGAGAAAGAGCGAGAGAGAAATAGAGAAAGAGAGAGAGAGAGAAATAGAGAAAGAGAGAGAGAGAGAGAAATAGAGAAAGAGAGAGAGAGAGAAATAGAGAACGAGAGAGAGAGAGAAATAGAGAAAGAGCGAGAGAGAAATAGAGAAAGAGAGAGAGAGAGAAATAGAGAAAAAGAGAGAGAGAAATAGAGAAAGAGAGAGGGAGAAGACCTGAAGGGATAATGACCTCCGTAGAGCAAGGATATGCACGAGTGCATGTTACGTTTGTCACGGTCAGACCTCTATCGAACAGTGGCGTGCTGACCATCGTTATTCCCGCTGTGCATCAGACAGGAAGTTATAAAGTTCAGGCTGAAAAATTTATACAGCGATAGGATTGATTTTTAAAAAGTTCATAAAAATTAAATAATAATTTATTGAGTTAATTGACAATTAAAAAGTACATTGATATCAAATAATTTAATTAATGATTTTTTTACTATGTGATTTATAGGGAAATAAAAATTGTTAATTATATGAATTTTTTGACAATGAAAAATGAGATGAGGTGAAAAAAATGTCAACAAGCAAGTGGAGAAATGTAGGCAACACACAAAATTGAGTCTAACATTTTTTTTCGTGACAATTATTTTCCATGATGATTGACATTTTGTTAGAAAACAAATTCAGGCCACATCCGTCCATCAGCCAGGCATGTGACCTGATTTTGCGTTTTGGCCAAATGTCAACCGTTCGAGTCGACTATTATTTCAGAATTTTTAGCTATCTCTCTCGCATTAGTGTACGGATTTCCCATGCTCGAGGGTTAACGAGCACAGTCGAATATAACATTTTAAGTTTATTTGACAATTAAATTGTATCGCAGGTAATAAACTAACAAGTTTTCCCGTCAAATCAATACTTGGCAGCCAAAATAACAGTTAAAAAAATAATTAATAATTCTTAGTCTAATCAACATATTTGATTATTCATTTAATTATTTTTATTCGTTCAATTCAGCTCACACGTGGCAAAAATATTTTTTTTTATCTTTGCAAAACTTGTTAACTGCATCAATTTTTTATAAACTTGGAAAAAAAATTAAAGTCCTCTATGATCATCAATTTAATGAAATTTCTCATTTTTATGAGGTAAAACAATTTTAAAAAAATAATCCTCGTATAATTTTCATCCGCAAACATAATTTATAAACGAATAATCCGTAAAAATCTTTCGAGACAAAAAATACATATGCTTAATTACAAAAAAAATAAAAAACATTTATTGAAACAAAGTTTCGATAAATCTCTTTCGATGTCCTTGAAAAATTGTTTTATTTCACGAATAAACGGATTCAATTCTCCTTTATTTCACATTTGTAAATATAACTTTCCACTCTTTCGGTTTCGTATATACGCGTGGTTTCCGTCACGCATCTTGCTCACGTGAGGAAAGGTGGGGGGGAGGGGAGAAATTTCGAGCTTGCGTATCTGGTCCTCTACTTCGTCCATCTCTCTCTCTCTCTCTCTCTCTCTCTCTCTCTCTCTCTCTCTCTCTCTCTCTCTCTCTCTCTCTCTCTCTCTCTCTCTCTCTCTCTCTCTCTCTCTCTCTCTCTCTCTCTCTC
The DNA here is from genome assembly GCA_963669185.1 of Dyspetes luteomarginatus. NCBI lineage: Eukaryota > Metazoa > Arthropoda > Insecta > Hymenoptera > Ichneumonidae > Dyspetes > Dyspetes luteomarginatus. The sequence continues at coordinate 6,119,574 of OY769905.1, forward strand.
TCTCTCTCTCTCTCTCTCTCTCTCTCTCTCTCTCTCTCTCTCTCTCTCTCTCTCTCTCTCTCTCTCTCTCTCTCTCTCTCTCTTCTCTCTCTCTCTCTCTCTCGCGATCGTTTATACCGCGAGTGCTACCAAAGCTGTTTCTACTGCCACCACTACTACGACTAACGGACTGACACACCACCCTCGCACATCGCTCTAAGCTCTTGCTCGCAGTCTCTCTCTGGCTGTGGCTGTCAGTGAGCGACGAAGCGTTGACCCTAAGTGATACCACGTTTTGGTGATACGCGGAGCTTTTTTTTCTTCTTCCTATTCTTCTCTCTATCATTCGTGATTAAAAGTGAATTAGTGACGAGCTTTGCCACGAAAAAGTTGATCTATAAATACGTGCTTACGACCAAAAAATAACCATCGATCGAACCAAAACATCAACGAGAGCTCACGAAGAAAAAAAAAAAACAATTGACTATGTACGTTAAAAATTGCAATTATAAATTTTTCGAAAAAATAATTAATAATTTTTCTCCAGTAATGATAATTATTAATTTGGATTTAAATTATATGATCAATTCCTCATTATCACCTGTTTTATTCTGTTAATCAATTAATAATTATTTGTTCTATAATTTATTTTGATCTAATCGATAATTTTGCATTTTATAATTATATCGATCAATTATTAGATTTATTTTTAGAATTGTTATGTTGACAAACAGAATGTTTGTCAAACGATAAGGTGAATCAAAGACCCCGGGGTTTATATACATGCAAATAGATCCAATAGAACGAGAAGAGTATCGAGTTATCACGAAACGCTTGAGACGTGTCTGACCACCGAGGAAATTTCTACTTGACGCATCTCTGACATACTGTGCAGAGCGTGGGTTGCGTGACGCCGATGATGATGCGTCGAGACGATGCACAGCTACTGAGTAGCGGGGGGGGGGGTTGTCTATGGTTGATATATGTATATATAAATTCATTTATATATACGACACACGTATTTACATATACAATATAATATATACATAAAGGATACATACATATATATACATATACAATATAAAATATACATAAAGGATACATACATACATACATATATATACATATACAATATAACATATACATATATATATATATCTATATGTATAATGGAGTGAATATTTTTAACAACATTCAGGCCATAAATACTGCATTCATTTTCATATTTGTTGAGCAAATACGACTAATTCTTTGGAATATCAAGACAAAAATTATTTCATAATTTTTTAAATCAATTTCAATGACATATAGTTAATTTTTTACCTATCGCGAATTATTTAGCTCTCATGCATTCTCCTTTGTAAGGGGGTCAGTTTCACTATAGAACTATATAGTTGTATATATATATGCATATGTGTCGTCTATGTCAGGAATCGAGAGCGAGACACCCGAGGAGAGATAAACGCGAAAGGCGACAAATAGAGATCTGGCCACTCTTCTACCTCATCTGTTTCTATTTGCGAATACGAATGAGCCTGAGGCCCAACTATTTTTGCATTCAGTTACTCGTCTTACAACCGATGCTATTTTAAAGAAAAGTTGTTGGCTCGAATATTTTTCAATTGACAATTATTATAGACAATTTACGCATATATTTATTGTTAATTTGAGAATGTTGATGAAAATTGTTTTTGGAAAAAATGTTTATGGGCTTTTATGACCATATACGTGTAGATATATATATATATATGGTGTATATATGCTATTCGGAATGGAGACTTGTTGATCTCGTCTCGCGGGGGACACTGACCACAGTTCAAAGCTCGAAATATCTTCAAAGCGACAATTTTCTCTCTCTCTCTTTCTCTTTTTATTTCTATCGCTCGTAATTCGTTGAGACTTCTCGAATCGTTCTCCGACTAAACAGAGAGAGGGAGGAAGGTAACAGACCGAGTGCTACGTGAGAGTTTTATTTTTGTGCCTGAAATATTTTCGATCGTGTTATTCGTATTTTTTATCGCGTTAATTGTAGAATTTTGGCACGTATAATTAAATTTTATTGAATGAACTATTTAAATATTTTTTGATAAAATTTCGTGAATAAGAATAATAATATTTGAGTGGTAACTGCCTGGTTTGTTCTCTGAAATAATTGAATTCTACTTGTTGAACTTCGGGAATAATTTTACAATCAGTATATATATTAAGGGGACAATACACCTAACAATTCGACCCCCCTTCGACCCCTTGAAAGAATAATGTTACCGGGTTCTAAATTTTTTTCACCGCATAATTTTCGATCGGAAAGAATACTAAAAGTTGAAAGAACAAAAAAATAATAATTGTGAATAGTTAGAATTTCTATATTTTATTCTAATTTGTTTACGAAAAATTCCCAATGACATTTTATTCGGAATACCTGCCAGAATATAAAAAAAAATCGGCAGCCTCTTCCGATCATATTTGTAGGAGTAGATACATTTTGAAGCATATCCATAGCCGAAAAATAATTTATTTTTTATTCATAACTTATGATTTATACTTGTTTAAAAAAAAATTGCCAGAAGTGAAACAGTTAGAATAGAACTGCGAACAGTGATCGGCAAAGAGCAGCTTGCAAAAAGAAACGAGCTGAGGCTAAATTTCACCAAGCCAGTCGAAAAAAAAAAACTGGCAAGACTTCAGAAGGAACGGGAACTTCAAGTACAAGAAGGAATAACTTATGGTCCCGGGTTGTTTTAACCCACAGAATTCAATAAAATTTACCTATTTAATTTTTTTCAACAAGTACCTAAATGATAAGTTATGAATAAAAAATAAATTAATTTTTGGCTAAATGTGCTACAAATGTGATCGGAAGAGGTTGCCGATTTTTTTAAATATTCTGGCAGGTATTCCGAATAAAACGTCGTTGGGATTTTTTTGTAAAGAAATTAGAAAAAGTGATAGAAATTCAAACTCTTCTAAATTATTATTTTTTTGTTCTTTCAACATTTAGTATTCTTTCGAATCGGAAATTATGCGGTGAAAAAAAAATCGAGAACCCGGTAAAATTATTATTTCTAGGGGTCGAATTATTGGGTGTATTGTCCCCTTAAGCTCTTAGCTTCACTCCTCGTGGCGTTGAATACATCGTTTTTATATCGATAAATTTCAATGTCCTCGACTATAAAAATGCAACGTGAAGAGATTTTATTGTCGAAAAAGTGTTCAACTTTATATATAGTATAAATATACTATATATAAAGTACTATATATATACGTTGATAGTAGCCAGAATTCGAACTGTTATAGTTATTATTATTGTTACATTTCGTCTCGTCTCGAATCGTCGAAAGACAATAGAGAAGCTATTTACGAATACTTTTAGGAAAAAAGATAAATGACTTTTAACAGATTGGCACGTGCAGCTTGTAATAAATGAGCCGATAACAATACACCCCCGCTTCTGGTTCATCTCGACCTCTCTATTTTGTGCAATATGGTACGTAAAATATTTGCGACGATTCTGCTGAGACAATCTTGAGAAAACGTTGCGCTTGTTTTTTTGGCAGCATCCGAAATTGCTTGAGAAAATTAAATCGTCTGTAACGAGACAGCAGAAATTTTTGAGACACAAATAAGATTGAATTTTTTAAAAATTATACGCATTGGCCACTTTATAAATACTTTAGGCTGTGTAAAATAAAAATTTATTATATTTTACGTATGCCATATTTTTTAACATAAAAAATAACTAATCATCAAATTTATTCAATTAAATATTTGTTAAATTTTTTTATTACTGAAATTTATTCGAAAAATCTCTCGTAGGCAATTTTTCTTTTCTCAAATAAAATACAAATCAGACCGACAGCACAGCCGATATAATCCAGAGGGATAAATATTTTCCCTAGGGGCGTAGAAAATATCGAAGAATTTTCCCATTATCGAGAATAATGTGCATAAAAAAAGGAGGGAAACGCCAGAGATTTATTGCTTCTTTGGGTACGAGCTATAAAGCATATACATATATATATATGCGCGTCTATTCACTAGAAAAGTCAACATTAAAGGTCTGTATAAATAGTGGGACCAAAGGGGCATAAAACGAGGTGGGTGGGCATGGAAAATTGAAAAAAGGCAGTGGCGCGTGTCAGCTATGAGAAAGCCCAGACGATAGGACAGACAGAGACAGAGAGAAAGAGAAAGCGAGAGAGAGAGAGAGAAAAGAGCAATTCCAATAACTCGAGTGCTTTTCTAAGAGAGGCTTTTCCGAGACTCGTCGAAAAATTTCCAATGATAAAAAGTCGATAACGATAACGATCATATCATTTTATATTGCTTATATTCTCATTTTGTTTATTTATTCATTTATTCATGCACTTTTTTTCACTTGTTGTTTTTTTTTTTTTTCACACTCCATTATTTTTACTCCAATCTGCACGTAACTTCGATAACAGATGAATACTTTTTTTTTTCGTCTAAACAAAAACAAAAAATAACGTCTGTTAGTCCTCATTCGTATGACAGCAGCGGCCAAAAAATTCCTCTCTCGTCGAAAATTCTGTCCGAGATTTCATCAAACGTCACGAAAAGACAATTCGAGATCGACTGTTTTAAAAGCCCGTAGGATGCCAAAAAGATTTTGTTAACAGAGAGAGAGAGAGAGAGAGAGAGAGAGAGAGAGAGAGAGAGAGAGAGAGATAAAGATTGGGCGAGATTCGAGAAATGCAGCGTTTTATCTCGTCCGAAAAATCATGCAAAGTGATGCTTCAACTCACACAGTAATTACACAAATTTTTCGAAACGGTGAGTCGAGAGAATCTTTCACTCGCTTACTATTTCTCGGGATTTTCATTGTATTTATACCGTCCAAGAAAAACATTTGACTTTAGCGATGTGAACTCTGGCTGAGTATTGTAAAAATAATTAAACAAGAGTTCTCTCACGAGACTTGAAGTTTATAAGTCATTATATACGATGTATATACATATATGTATATATATATGTATATATATATATGTGTGTGTGTGTGTGTGTGCACATATATAATGTATGCATATAAAAATGTGAGAAGTTGAGCCTTTTCAACATTTTTTTTTTCCTCCCTCGATCTAAAGATATGTAAATATGTATATATAGGACAAATTATGTCTATATGAAAATTTCGCTCTCTAGAAAATCAAATATTTCAACTATTATAAACGAATCGGACTAAACGAGATGAAACGACTTTTTATTTACATACGAAACGTTATTTTTTTTTTACTTTTCTTTTCTCTCCAATGTCTCCATTTGACAGAATTAAAATCTACATGAAAATGTTCATAAATGTGTAAAAATATTTGTTAAATGTTGAAAAATTTTGAGAATAAATGTAGCTAAATTGTGTGTGACATATATTTTCCATGAGGGAATTTTAAATACAAAAATATTTAAATTTTTTGCCTCATGTAAAAATATATTTCACATACAAAACGAGTTTTTTTTTCAGTCACATGTTATTTGTTTCTATCTATGAAAGGCCACGTGCAAGCCATTCCCAAGTTTTCCGATCATTGTGAGATATTTATAACGGTCTGGGGATCTCGCATAAGAAATATTTTGTCTGATCTGTAAGCAATTCGACCCTCAATTTCCGTGTTTTAGAGTCCAGAACGTGATATATATTATATATGAATGTTGGACGATGCGGATTTGCGAAAAGACCAAATATTTGGATCTTCGTCTCGGGACTTTCTTTGAAGCTTTATCTTCGCTTCCTCAATATATCCTCGATATTCTTTTCTCCCTCCTTTGTGTGACACACGTGGCTTATACATGACGAACTTGCGTTTAAGGACGATCTGTGACGCATCAAAATTTCACGTATCGTCAGCTTTATATATATATACATATATGTCCTATATAAAATTACATAAAGGGTATTTATATTTATATTTATATTTATATTTATATTTATATTTATATTTATATTTATATTTATATTTATATTTATATTTATATTTATATTTATATTTATATTTATATTTATATTTATATTTATATTTATATTTATATTTATATTTATATTTATATTTATATTTATATTTACACACAACATAATTTAGAGGGAATAATAGGATATACAGGAATTAGAAAGAATTCTCAGAATAATTTGTTTCATCACATGCAGAGCGAAATTAGATTGAGTATACTCAATCATGTCGAGAAAACAATAAGATAAATTATTTTCCAAAGATATCGATCTCGTGACAATTCTCAGCAAATTATAATTTTGTTTTCGTCTTTTGGCAGAGACAAGAGAGCTCGTTATTGTCACAACAGAGCCTAGTATTTTTCTTAATCTCATCGTAAAATCGTATTGTCAACTCAGAGTGATAAATGATCATCGTGAAGATCGTGAAAAAAAAATTAGTCTAATTTTTCATGCATTTTATTTCGACCGATTATTTTTCCAATCAAATATACATGGAATTGAAGTAAATATTACTCAGGTCAGGATTTATTTAGGTCTTTATTGTGATTATTATTATTATTATTGTTATTCTTATTAAAATGAGATAAATCCATTCTTAGTGTGTCTCTCGCGATTATTATAAGTGAGTTTATACGTTTTGATAAAACGTGAGGGGTAATATGAGGCTCTCGATTATGTGTTGGTAAATTTATGGCAAAGGCTGACTCGCGCACTCGTCTCGTCATGTGCTCTCGAAAAGATTATCATTTTTGACACATCGTAAAGTACCAGACGAATGTATGAGATACTCAAGACTCGAAACACTCAGAGCCAAGAAATTACGAACATCATCTAGATCGAGGGTGTAAATTTTTCAAATTACCCGTGAAGCTTTTCCGGCAGGCCCAATCATACATTTTCTAATTTAATTATATATTAGTCTTCCTTGGACTATTTATAATCGATTTAGTATATCTGTTTAGATGGCAAGTAGGGGGGATAATTTATTGGTTCCTTCTCGACCGTTTTATGAGCAGTCTCACTTTGACATGTCTGACGAAACAAATCAGCGTGAAAGTTGGACTATATATATATATATATATATATGCTTGTATATATGTATATATCGTTAAAAATATTTGTTACTTTGTTAGCAATCGCACGTGCAACAATTTTTGTCACTTCTATCTCCATTGCAAATGAGAAGTTAAAAACAAAATTCTTTGACATATGTATATATATATATGTATATGTATGTATATAATACACATTTGATTGCTTCTTTTATGTACATGAATAATTTCGAGTGAAATTGTGACCACTTTGAAAATGGTGGCAACAGATGCTGGCCAAAAATCAAAGACCCATCGATGACAAGAGATCGACTAAACATAATATAAATATACATACATATATATATATATATATATATATAGTATAGGAGACTCATAGCTTAGTTAGAGTCATGCATATCCCAGCGGACTGACGATGCTGGGGGCAGACCATATAATTTCGAAAGGAATTTTTGGCTAAGAACCAAAAGTCTGGGCAAATACGAGACATTTGGAATCCCTTGCTCGTTCTCGTTCATAGCGTATTTCATCCCGGGGGGGCCTATGAGATCGTGGGATAGTCAATGAGCGTCGTCAAATATTTTTTTAACGACATTCTAAAATGATATTAAAATTATTCTTAATCATCGAAAAAAAGCGAATATTTTAATTTTGATTATTATTATTTTTTACAAATAGCGATTTTTCATTTTCTATTTGTGATTTTCACGATTTGCATAGTGTTGGAAATAGTTGATGAGGTCGTGAAAAAAAAAAAAAAAAATTACGAGAATACGCGCCTTATTAATGGAACGTGGGATTTTTTTCCAGTTGACCGATTTTTCACGATACTCTTGTCAATAGGGTCGCACGTATATGCATGTAGGCGTGAGATATGAGAAATAAAAAATAAAAAAGTATTTAAAAAATGACGAGGGTGTATGGAAAATGGTGGTAATCGCTCAGGAAGATTACGAAGGGTAATATTTTTCAACGACAAACCATCCAATAAAGCCCTCTTGAACGACTCAAGTTCAAGCCCTCTATTCATCGTCAGAGACGACATCGCGCTGGTGAAAATATCTCAAGAAACGCCACCTGCGCTTGTATATTATTACCACCAATATTATTATTATTATTATTATTATTATTAGTAGTTTTTTCACCCAAGAAATACGAATGAGATATTTTAAAGAAAAAATAATCTTTGAAATTATTGCATGGTAATTTCTGTTCCAATAATCAGGACTAATAAATTGAGCATTGATTTTAAATATCAATCATTTCATTGCTATATTCTGTGAAGGAATTTTAGTTTAATTGAAATTATTCGAAATAAAAAAAAAGTCAAATGAATATTAATACATTAAGAATTAATTAATTACGATGATAATTTGAAATGATTTTTTTACAATCAAAATTAATTAGCCACGTTACGAATTAAGGTGAGGTCATTGCGTGATCGCGTTTGCCGCACCCTGAACTAAAACTCACATAACGTTTATTACCATTTTGTATCACGAGAGGGAAGCCTTTTTTTTGTTTTGTGGAAGCTTTTTTTTGTTGTCCTTAATTTTAATATATTGAAGTCTGGCAAAAGTCCCCGGGGGAAAAAAAAAAATTAACCACGCGAGAGCTACACACATTCGAACTGCACCGGGTGTGTATAAAGTTTGTCGGGTCAAAAAAGTGGAAGACCGAGAGGGAAAGCAACGATGTCGAAAATATCTTCGAGATAAAAGAAGAAGAGAGGATAGACGGAAAAAGAACGAGTGGATAGTGAGTGAAAGTAAAAAAAGAAAAAGAAGATAAAAGCGCTTATCGAAATAGAGCTCCGGAGACTGAGCGTCTTTTTTCCCTCGAGACAAATTCTCTCATTTTCTTTTTCATCGAATTTTCACTCTCTGTAAAGACAAATATTATAACTGAAATTATGCCTTTGCTTATAAAATAATTTTGTTTAAGAAAAAAAAAAAAAAAAAATGTCTATGCTGACCATGTACAAAATTGATTAGCCTATAAAATTATTTATGTGACTTGGTCGTTAATGACCATTTTAAATAGTATAAAAATCTTTTTATAGACTTCATATATTTTTTTATTTCGTATGTATTCTCGCAACACGAATAGAACACCATTTTTTATTGTACACGTCAGCTCGTATATCAAAATTACTCGAAATTATATATATCGTGAAAGCTTCGATGTTTTACAGTTTTAGCTCGCGTGGCGCTAATAGTAGCTCTGCGAAGCCGGAAAGCTCGCGAGAGCTCGATTAAATAAACCGAGTGTCACTTCAGGCCTGCTGGCTGTGATAAAAAGCGATCGGCAACGGGAAGAGGAGGAGAAGGACGGAGGAGGGTGGGGGGGGGGGGGTGGATTTTGAAGCATAGACAAACGGAGGATATAAACGCCGAGAGAACGAAGATAAAGTGAGACAGAGAGGAGGATTGAGCGAAAAGAACGTCGAAACTCTCGATGTTCAAATAGAAATTCTCGTATTTTTTGGATCCGAAGAAAAATTGCATATAAGTCAGCAAGATTAAAAAGAATGGCGTTTGCAGTGAAAAAAAGGATGGGATTTTCTGTGTCAGCTCGAGTTATCGAAAAATACGAAAAATTAAGGAAAAAAATCTTATTTTTTTGCTAAAAAAATTATTGAAAAAAATAATTTTGGAACAAAAAAATATTTTTTTAAATATTGAGTGAGTTTTGAAGAAAGATCGAGACTGTAAGAAAATAAAGAAATTCAGTAACAGTCAGCATGGATTAAAGAATGGTGTTTGTAGTGAAAAAAAAAATGCATGGGATGTTCTGTGTCAACTCGAGTTATAGAAAAATATGATAAATTGAGAAAAAAGCTGATTTTTTTTTGGTAAAAAAATTATTCAACAAATTAGTTATGGACTAGAAAAATATTTGAAAAAATATTTAGTTAGCTTTGAAGAAAGATCGAGAGTATAAGGAAATAATGAAACTGAATCGAGTTCGTCAGGGTCAGACGTTGGTCAAGATGGCATTGAATGCCCCATATATATTTATTTATGTATGTGAAGAAACGATTGACGTCACTAAGTTCCATTGCACATCGTGCGAGATGGCAAAACCTCGAGGTTTTCAGGATGGAAAATCATTCTGTGTGTGTGTCTGGCCGAACAACGACCGTAACCCCTTTGCGAAGAGTTGAATTCGCGCGTGGGAGTTTTGGAACGTTTTAACAGAGAGAGGGAGAGGAGGAAATGCTGCGAGAAAAGCTCATTGGTTGACACACGAGGCCTTTGAATTACGCTCGTATCAACAGGGTCGTCGAGAGTTTTGACATGAGCCCTCACAATGACGTACGAAATATTGTTTCAGCTGAGAGAATCATTGACGTAATTTAAATTGTCAAAATTTCATAAATCTTACCCAATTCTTTACGTAAATTTGGTGGCCTTAAAAAAATATCTTCGACATTAATTTTAGCTTGACAAAAATACAAATGGAAAATTAACCTAAAGTTCAATAAAAAATTGAATGTTCAATAAAAAAAAGTATTAATACCAAATTGAAATGAAGTAAAAAAAATGCAATTAAAATTTTATAGTGATAAAAACGAATAGAATAATAGAATAAGAGTGGAAATATTGATTCAATTGGTGAGAAAAATATTGGGAAATTTGTCCAGTAGAGACATTTTAATAATTGTTTTTTTTCACAATATTTTTCTTCTCACAAATGGCGTCTGGCACGATCCGTAGTGAGAATTCAATGGTTCGTAGGGTGAGGAAAAAAAAATAAAAAAAAAAAAACGGTGAATGTTATGCCCATACCAAGAAGTTTAAGGTGGAGAAATAGTTTAAGGGCCACACGAGAGTACAGTAGCGAGAGCTTTTGTTGGTCGATTGGAGTGCGTAGTTTGCTTAAAAGCACAAAACAAAACGCACACGCATTGCCAAGTAGATTTCGTTAAAAGCTTTCGTAATAACGCCTTCAGCGTAAACAGAGCTTTTCCTTATTTCGTATAAAACATTATAGTCAGACGGTATCATTTTCCCCCTCGTCATTTCGTTCTCGTTCAGTTTGTGGGACGTAATTGTACGTTACATTATACTCGTGTATACACATAGGGTGTGTGTGCAGTATCGTTTGCCTTGGGTTTACATTACGTCCATGAGCTTGCAGCCCATGCCCATGCTTGGATGATCATCCAGAAGAAAAAGAACTTTCCTTACAACCTTGTCAGCTGCCGTGTCCTCTTTCTTCCGTTCATTCTCGACATAGTACGAGGCATTCTGTCTGAAATTGACCAATGATTGTTTTTTCCCATTGTCTTTTCACCCTCAAAAATAAGGTCAATTTTTGATTAAAATTTTTCAGGTCATTATTATTTTAGTTTTTTTTTTTTTTTTAACTTTAACGCTAAAAATAATCGCACGTTATTTGGGATTGTGACTGAAAAAGAATATTCTCAAATGAAATAAGGAGAACAAAAAATTGACAAATAATTTTTTGATATTAAAAATTTTTTTTTTCAATTAAAAAAATATGTGGCTAAATTCTCGTAATTTTGCGTACACAGTTTTAGCACTAGAGTGATAAAAAATAATGTAGAGCATCTCTGGCACAAAGGCAAGCCGAGCTTGCTGATCGTGAAACAAGAAATTCGGACGTTTGAGATATCATCTCGTCTTCTGTATCTAGAACTTTTATGTATGTCGAGATGGTTTGAATACCGATGTTGTCTCGGCATCGTTTACACTCGACGTTGAGGCTCAGCATTGTTCCCCATTCGTCCGACGAGTCTTGTAAGCCAAGCAGCAAAAAGCTCGATATATATATATATATATATATATATATATATATATATATATATATATAGAGAGAGAGAGAGAGAGAGAGAGAGAGAGAGAGAGAGAGAGAGAGAGAGAGAGAGAGAGAGAGAGAGAGAGAGAGAGAGAGAGAGAGAGAGAGAGAGAGAGAGAGAGAGAGAGAGAGAGAGAGAGAGAGAGAGAGAGAGAGAGAGAGAGAGAGAGAGAGAGAGAGAGAGAGAGAGAGAGAGAGAGAGAGAGAGAGAGAGAGAGAGAGAGAGAGAGAGAGAGAGAGAGAGAGAGAAAGAGGGAGAGAGACAGAGAGTTTGGTGGCAACGACAATGTAGTATTAAACGGCGAACAGTTGACTGCCAAAGGCCAGTCTTACTCTCCTGTCGAAAGGCCAAAGATACGAGTATTGCAAGAGAGCATAAGTGTCGAAGGGACGCAATTATATCGTTAAAATCTCCGTACACTTTCCAAGCCAGAGCAGCATCAAAAGGAAAACTCTCACATAGTGAGTTTTATTTTTTATATGCTAAAAAAATATTTAAAACAAGCAAATTTTTTTAAATTTTCGACGAATAAACATTCCAAATAAGTGAGATTCGAAGTTATAAAATATATTTTGTCGTCACGAATTTATTCATAAAATGAATTTCCAATTTATAATATCGTTCAAATAAACGACGAATGAAGCTGCGGTTGTTCAATGATTAATTACTCTATACGAGGACGTTATTACATAAATACAAATAAAATCGTCGAGCTTGCGATGTGAAAAGAGTAAAAAAAAAAAAATTACGATCGTTCACGTCGACGGTTATTCATTTAAATTCTGGTGTTTTAAAGCTCTTCCCCACTCTCTCGATCGCCCTCTTTCTCCTTCTCTCTCTCTCTCTGTCTCTCTCAAAAGCATTTTGTAAAAGTGGGCAATAAAAACATGATATTTGCGGTACTCGAGCTTTTTTTCGACGCGGCAATTAAACTCGAGAAATTTTTGCTTTTTAATTTTTTCTTTGCACGAAATATATATATATACTCGTGCAAAGAAGATATATATATACTGGTGAGACTCGTTTCTCAATGCTCCGATATCAATAAATAATGATGATTTATTGGACAACGATTGCGCGAAATGAGGATTAAAAAAAGAAATTGAAAATTTTTATTTTTTTAATAGACATCTCAAAGCTCTTTTATTCGTTTCGTTATGTATTTTTATATTTTTATTCTGACGTTTCAGAAAAATTCTTCCTCGTACAAATCCGATCAACGTGGGCTAATGGAGTGAGGCACTCGCGTGCCACATGTTGGCGCTCCCGAAATTATTATAACGTATCTTCTTCTCATTCGTCTTTTCCCTCTCCGGTTTCTTCGTCACGCATCGGCCTGGCAAAAAAAAAAAAAAAAAAAAAAAAATCTGGCATAACGCACCGCATAACGAGAGACCCGAAATTTATATTTGACTGACTCTCGCTGCTGGGATCAAAACATCAAAGTAGAAAGGACAAAAAAAAGCTGCGAACGAGAACGAGACACATTTTTCACAGCCTCCAGAGAAAAGAAGGGACATATAAATCGTGAATTTCTACGAAATTTTTTATTTTTCGTTTTGTTTTTTTTTTTTTTTTCATTTTCATAAAAAGTTTTGCGTTTTTCGTTCAGTGATTTTTGAAAATTTATTGTGCGTAAATAAACGGCACGAAAATGTGATTGAATCGAGGGAAATTCCCGGTTCAATGAATAAAGCGTTACGCTCGATATGTGCCGGGGGCTGCGATAATAATCCAACAAGATATAGTAACGAGAGTGACACGAGTATGTTCCATCAGCATGAAAGGCCACTCGATGCTTTTTTCACTCACTAGTTAATCAAATTGAGCCTCGATACTGATAAAAAAAAATTCTCGCGTGTCAATTATTGATAATAAAAATTAGCAGTTCAATCGATTTGATTGGAATGATTGAATTTATTGAAAGTAAAAAATGTAAAACGTGAAATTCCAGTGAAATAAATAAGTGAAATAAATTATTATTCAATGATGAAAAAACTCGATTTTAATGATTTGTAAATCTGTTAATTAAATCGATAAAAATAATAAACGAGTGTGACGGTGGACAAATTCAGTGAAAATAAATAATTTATTAATTCACAAGTGTAAATAATTATTTTTTCAAGTCGATTATCCTTGATGGGATATTTTTTTAAAAATAAATTCATCGCCAATAAAAGGGGGAGAAGATTTTTATTTTTTTGCGTCACTTGAGAAAAGTCTCGAGAATTCACCGAGACGAAATGGGGAGCCGCATGAAAGCTTTATACAACCAGGTGGGTAATGCGAGAAACGTTCACGACGATAAAAACGACGACTATACATGATGATCCGATGCTTCTTACGAGCCGCCGCACAACAGAAGCTTGTAGTCTCCTTCTTCTCTCTCTCTCTCTCTCTCTCTCTCTTCCTTCTTTCCGCCTTCTACTATTATTCGATTTCCCTCGAGAGCTTTTATCCTGCGTGGACCGGAGCTTTTCCGCACCCCCTGAAAACAGCACTTTTGTGCTTTGGAGCTACGAGAACTTTTACGCGTCTCGCCCTCTCCCTCCCCCTTTATATCCCATATCACGCCAATTTTACCATGAAAGCTATTTTCCGATCGACTTCTCCTTCTTCTTCTTCTTCTTCTCCCCCCTTTTTTTATCTTTTCTTATCTCGTAAGGCAAGTTCAACGTTGACAAATAGTTATCAATTTTTTTTTTTTTTCGTTCTTGTCATATTATATTTTCGATCATACTTTACTCATTTTAATTTTTTTTCAAATTGCATTATTCAAAATTATTAGAATTCTTCTTATAGCATAAATGGACGCAAAAGAGGACATTTTTTGTTGAAAATACATTAGAGAAAAAGTTTAAGTTTGATAATTTATTAAATTCAATAATCTCTCGTATTATTTATTATTTCTTGCAATTTTTTTATTTTTTAGATAATTTCAATATTAACAACGATTCGAATTTTTCTATGCATTCCAACTGTATGGAAATGGGACAGAAATAATTAAAAAATATATAAAAAATAATTCAATTTGGATTGTTTTTTTTTTTTAAACGCCATTTTTTAGATCGTGTTCGAGCGAAGAATTTTGCTGGGATGCACGATTCTCGTTGGCCTCTCAGTCTGTATATGGGCAATAGCAATTGGTACCGATCATTGGTTCACTGTCACAGCCCCAATTCCCGAAGATGGTTTGCCCCTCGCTGATGCTGGTAAACCAGGCAGACGTCTCGTTTACAGGCATCAGGGATTATGGAAGGGTTGCATCGAGGGTCTCGTACCATCGGAAAATAATTCGACGAATCCAAAGACTCTCGTCTCATATTGTAAGTAAAAAAAAAAAAAAAAAAAAAAACTAATCGATTAATCAACGATTTTTGATCGAGCATTTTCTCGGGGTATTTTTTTTATTACGCAGTTTTAAAATTTCAGATGAGTGCAAAGACAAGGATATGTTTCCTGAACATCCAAAAAGCTACCAGGACGAAACGAGCCTAAGTGAGTTTAAAAATTCACCCTCATTAAATTTCTTTTCCATCAGAGTTATAAATTCTTAATTATTTTTTCAAATTTTTTTCTTTCCAACTTTCTTGTATCAATTTATGAATATACAAAGCCTTGATCTCTCCATGGATAAGATTAAAATATTATCATTATTCACAGGCTACGCAAGGACCGAAGTTTCCTTCGCTCTTATCAGCATGTTCGTCATGCTGATGGGTTTTAGTTTTTCGATCTACACTTTTAGAAATCCTCGATATATGTTCAAGCGATTGGCTGGGGGAATTCACTTTATCAGTGGTAAGTTGATAATTTTATATTAATAAAAAAAACAAATTATTATTAATTTATTAAAATAATAATAATAATAATAATTCAACAATTTTGTTTAATATCTCAGCTGCCTGTACGATGGTCGTGATTCAGGTTGTCCTCTCATCAGTTGAGTACGAGAGCAAACACACTTATCAGACTTTTCCAAAGGGAGCAGAACTCAAGTACGATTATTCCATCGTTCTCGCCTGGTTCGTCTTTCTTGGCAATTTATTAGCTGGCTGTTCCTTCATTATATTCTCAAAAAAGCGAAAGCGCGACAAAGCCCCGAATGACGAAATTGCAATGGCGGACGAACCAACGATAATCGGTCGTTGAAAAAAATAAAATATTAATAATAATAAAAAAACGAATCTTCGTTTTTTCCTCGCTCTCTTGCGCTCTATTTTTATTACTGCGATTATTACGTATATTTAAATGAGAATCGCCATTGCCTCGCTCGACGTGGACGTTAAAAAGAAAAAACTTCCACGACTAAAAAAAAAGACACTTGTAAATAAATATTAAAAAAAAATTGCTTTCTACTCGAAAATAAAATGTACGAATGCGTATATTATGTAGAATATATCATATGCAGTGAAACTTCCAATAAGTTAATAATTTACAATTCTTAAATTCCCTTGCATCAAATTTTTCCTCATCATCATCTCTTCTTTAATGTTTCGTCCTCTTAAAAAATAACTTATTGGACTTTCGACTGTCTACGTGGAATTATTCGTATGGATGATGGTTGTGTGATCGCATTGGGAATTTGCCCAATTTTTATTGTATAATTATTTATATGTATAGATCGAGGAGTGAATGAAAATAAAAGAAAAAGAACCATGTGATACACTCAATATGATTATTGGGTATTTTTTGGCGAAATGCTTCATCTTCTTACAAAGTACAAAGTTACAATATTACCGATTAACAGCGAGTCGTATTAATAAAACGTAATAAAACGCGCCCAATGTCCCGGAAAGTTTTTTCTTTTTTTTTTTAAGCATTATTATACAATATATATATATATAATAAAATGACATATATATAATGTATAATAAAGCTAGATATATTGTATATATAATATACCATGTATTTATATATATATTTATACATATTTATGGTAAATTATATAGCGAAGTATCTTCGACGAAAATTTTATTATCTCTGTACGCGAAAATTTTAAAACTTCCTTGAGTTCTCGTCGATATTGTGAATTACTTTTTTTTCCCTCAAAAATAAAAATAAAAAAAAATCTTACACATTATCATATACATATATATAACAATTACATACAATATACGTGTACATATTCACCACATTGTGCGTACGATCGAGAGTAAGAATGAAATTTTATCGTCTCTGATTATTGACCATAATTGGCGAGAATACTTTCCGCAAAGAAATTTCACTTTCTTCGCTTGGGATATGAAAAAGTTTTTTTTTTGTTTTTTTTTTTTTTTTTTAGAGGAATAGAGCGAGTTTTAAGATACGATCAAATCGTTATTAGTATTATAGCAGTCTCGTAACACTTATCGATAGTGGAAGCGATTTTGCATTAAAAAAAAAAAAAATCGCTTAGAATTAACGTCAATAAAATATAATAAAAATTTCCTTCATTTTTCTCGATGAACGATTTTATATATATGTAAATATTTAGTCGAACAATATATCACGACTCGCGTTAAATTGCGAGTTTCAATTACAATAATCGTCCTATCGTGTTTATATACACAGAAGAAGAAGAAAAAAATGTTTTTTCACTCACACACAGCGAGGATTAATTTTTTTGTTTGGTATTTTTTTTTCGTTCTCTTTTTACAACTCATCGAGTTCCTCGTATTTCTCGTGGCAGTGATTAAAAAAATGTCCTGTCTTACGACGTATATACGTTGTTTTATTCTTCTGACGAATCGATTGGCATTGTTCTCGAGAATCTGCTCTCTCTGGGAGTAATTTTTTGATCGTAGGCTCGTCGAGCTCGTCATTGAGTATCAAAGTATTATTATCGATCAATCGATTTTTTCCATCGTAGCAGCTCCAGCTCGGCTCGATAATGCAACCCGACGCGTTATTCTCGTTCGTTGAGTCTCCGTTGATCGTCATACTTTCATCGTCGCTATCTGATTCATCGTAACTCGATTCACACCCTGGGTACTCGACAAGCTTGGCGTACCTGAAATACGAGAGTGTAAAATTAAACGGTATTTTTTCCAGCGAAAAAAGCTCGAACGAGAAAAAAAATTGTTCATCAATAATTCAAAATAGAATCGAGGCACAGTATATATTTTATAATTATAACGGGCTTTAATAATTTCCAAAGTATTGACAGCCAATACCTTTTAAATAATTGACGTCCGATACTTTTGACACTGCTTTTGATTTTAATTTGATTTGCGTCTGCTATTATTATATTTAAATCATTGGTCATCAATACTTTCGAGAATTAGGGCCCAATACTTTCGAATATTAGTGCCCAATACTTTTGAGAATTAGGGCCCAATACTTTAATACTTTATTGAGAATTAAGGCCCAATGCTTTCGAAAATTAGGGCCCAATACTTTTAAAACTATTGACATATAATTCATTGTAAAGTATTTGTATCGAATCCTTTTCAAAATATATAAAATGCTCTTGAAAGTATTGTCATCCGATAAAATATTTATTTTCAAATTACGTGGCTTAACTGACCTCACGGTGTATCAGACAGGAGTGGTACGTCTAAACGCTTCGTGGGGCCATTCGGGACCTCTCACTGGAGGGGCAGGAGGCGATGGAAAAGGCGCCTCGAGATTGAAAGTGACAAACTCGTGTTGAATACTCGAACTCGACTCGTCCTGAAGAACATCGGCAGTAGTGCTGACCTATTCCAATGAGTAAAAAAAAAAACAAATCAGAAATAGTTAAGAAAAACGAAAAAAAAAAAAAAAAAAAAAATGCTAATGCAGGATAATGAAAGCTCTTCGTCGTTGAATATCGGAAACGGAGGTTTGCTCGGTGAACTTTCAGAGACTCTACAGCACTTGGGAGCCTGGAGAGAGAGAGAGAGAGAGAGAGAGAGAGAGAGAGCGAGAGAGAGAGAGAGAGAGAGAGAGAGAGAGAGAGAGAGAGAGAGAGAGAGAGAGGCTCGGTTGGGGCGTATAACCCTTATAAATATTCATACAATTCTTATCCAGCAAATCTTATTCATGACTGATGAAAGACGAACGATTAAAACGTTTTTTTTTATTGGAGATGCAAAAATGCCATTGACTTATCATTCTGGCTTTGGATTTATGTTATATTTTATATATATGTTTTTTTATTGCTAACCGTTTGAGCTGTCAGATCTCGTGGAAATTGTCTCGGATAATCGTGATAATCGAGGCTCGGTGGTGGGGGTAAAAAATCATCAAAATCCACATGATCGATGGAATCTCTGCCGAAAAAATAACGCTTCTGATGTCTCTCGCATATAAAACCTCCCGAGTGTCCGGTATCGCTCGATGGATGAAGATTTGGATGATGACGCACGTGATTCCTGAGATGATAAACGTCCTGTAATAAAATTTCAATTATGAAATTAAAAAAAAAAATAGATATATTTGAAAAAAAAAGACAAAAGACAAAATTTTCGAATATTCGAAAAATCGAGACTCAACAGTTCGCAGAAAGTGTACTTTTTTTTTTCCTGGTCTGCAAGATGAGCTAGTTACACACGAATGGATAAAATGCGGTTCTCTCTATATGCGAAATGTTACGCCGTTTGCCTGACCAGCCACCGACCGTAACTACTGCAGCGCGGCTGTACCCACTGCGACGGCTCGACCGTTGGGAATTACTCGCTCAACGAAGCCGCTCGTCCGTGCATGCTCGAGCGTAATCACTTATCGACTTGGGAACTCGCCGACCAGCCATGGATTTAGCCATATTCTTTATTTATTAAATTTTTTTTATCTTGCACTTTACTTGAAAAAAATAAATTTCCAATGAATCAGCACGAATGTATAAATGATATAATTAAAAAATAATTTATACACGAAAATATTTCGAGCTTTTTTTTAAATGGAAGATTAATAAATAATTGATAATTATCAGCCAGAAATTTATAGGAATTTGACGTCATTTGGAAAATTCAACAATCAATATTGGAGATTTTTTTTTTGAGTGTTGCACTAAAAATTTTGTTCATTGTAACTTGAATTTTTTCGCTCAACATAATTATTTTTGGGCGTTTGGAATGGTGGAAAAATTCATTGAATTGTTAATATTGGTTGCAGTTTTATCATGAAAATTTAGGGATGAAAGTTTTCATTATTCACTCAGTGAATTGAAATTGTCGATTTTTCATTTCGTGATATTTACCCCACAATTTTTGTGTCTGTGATCCCGTCTATCGTGGTCCCTCTGGTGCCAGGATATGTACAGAAATATCGCCGAAGTTCCGGCAACCTCGGTCGTGATGAAACCGCTGACGTAGAGCAAAAATGAAAAACCGTATCTGTAGGTGAATGGTGGCCCCTGAAAATGAACAACCGAAAATGTTTTCTGAGAGGACCAGACGTCACAGAAAAAAAATGTCCACGATTCTACAACTGAAACGAGAGACATTTTACTCGCTGCTTTATATCGGAGAAAGTCTCGGAATAAAAGCGAGAAAAAGGATATTCTCGTTGCGGCTTGGCAACGCGGTTTTATAACTTCGTCTACGTTCATTCCCTTTCGACTCTTTCCACCAATCACTTTATACAGATCTTTTTTTTCCTTCATTTTTTATACGATAAAAACTCGGTAAGATAATCGATCGTGAATTTTTTTTTCCAGGGGTGATAAAAATAGATTTTTTATTAATTAAACAAAATTTATCTAAATTAATCATTTTTGTTGTTGTTGTATTTTTTAATTAAATTCTTACTCAACTGACCTGAAACGAAGATCTGGGCCTTAATTTGCTTCCCACTTCTGCCTTGAAAACAGATATATACATGACCATCCCAACGAGCATCAAAAGACCTGTTGAGTTGATAAAAGAAAAAAAATATATTTATCCACTTTTTCTTCCATCCCCTTTTTAAAATAATTCGTCTCTCACCGCATATGGTAAAAACGACCCCAGCTACAAAGATGCACAGCTGGTGACGTGGTCGTGTCACATGTGCAGTGAAGTAACAAACTTCTGCTACTACTAGAAGCAGCGTAGCCACGAAGAAGAAAATAGCCGACTTGGTGACAGCGTCTGATGGATTGTTGGAGAAAATAGAGAGACATTCATGATAAAAAGTGAACGCAGAATTTTTTAAGTATTTTTTTTTTTATCAGCCTTAAGGAGAGAAAGACTTTCCTCCAAATTGTTGGTGGACATTATCGAGTTTTTGGAAAAATGACTAGTGAATTCGTGACCAGCGAGAAAAAATACATCGACATAGAGTTCTGGAAACAAATTAATAAAAACATTTTTTTTTTACTTTTCGCCCGAAAATCAGTTGGTTCAGGAAATTGGCAATAACTTACTTTCTCAATGGACTTTAGGCTCCATTTTGAGGTCATTTTGTTCGTAATCGATTAGGCTTTAAAATGTCATTTGATTCACCGAGCTACGATTAAATAAAAAAAATCTACAGATTTTTAAAAACAGAGAATTGATTGTTGCATTTTTTTTCATGCCCTTGCCCTTTGCCTTCGATTTTTATGATTTTCAAAGTGCTGCAACAGCCATAAAAATAATGATATCGGGATGAATCTAACGGCATTATCTGAGTCTACTCTCGGCGTTTTCAAAACCCTCCAAGTAAGTCAAGATCCGTCAAATGGAAGCAGAGTTATGGTGACTTGAAAATGGGCATTTTTCTACTTTTTTGAATTTTGAGGATTCGAGTTGGAATTTTTTTTTCTTTTTTTTTACTCTTTCACCACTCTACCCAAACGGAAATTTCCAGCTGATTACAAATCGTGTCTGGTTTTTATCGAAAACTCAAAAATTCAATGGAAAAAAGTGACAAATTTGTTTGTATCTTTGAAGATTTGTTCGTTTTTCGAAAGTTCGATCCAAGAGAATTCGTTAGTGTACCTGAGATTTCGGTATTGAACTCACATGGTATCGCCATCGTCGAGTCGCTTGGGTCGGGGCTGTATTCCTCGTTGGGAAAGTAGTCGATACTCGAACACTCGTACTGCATGCGAGAGCCTGGAGCATCGAGAGTAATGATAATTTTAGGAATCTCTAATGCGTAAATGTCCACTTGTCGATTGTAAATAAATAAATAAATAAATAAATAAATAAATAAATAAATAAATAAATAAATAAATAAATAAATAAATAAATAAATAAATAAATAAATAAATAAATAAATAAATAAATAAATAAATAAATAAATAAATAAATAAATAAATAAATAAATAAATAAATAAATAAATAAATAAATAAATAAATAAATAAATAAATAAATAAATAAATAAATAAATAAATAAATAAATAAATAAATAAATAAATAAATAAATAAATAAATAAATAAATAAATAAATAAATAAAACATCCACAACGACGTTAATTAGCCATTTAATCAATCAAAAAAATCCCACCATGTATGCTCGGAATTACTTGTTTGATACAGGTGAGAATCGTCATACATAAATTACACGTTGAATTTCGGGTCGTTATAAATGCATATTAAAATATAAATATATAATGGATGTATTTCAATAGCTTCATCGACTATAGGGTGAAGCTTCATTAACACACATTAACGTTGAATAATGCAAGTGAATGTCACGTACAACGAAATGTAATTGAGTCCTCTCCGAAGTACTCTCGGAATAATAGAAATCATTAAATATAATTGTCCAAATTTTGGGCCACATTTCTGTGATTTTTCTTCGTCAATTATTCTCTGTTTATAAAACAATTACTGAGATCGACCCTTAACCGAATTTTCTTGCTTCATCCTTAATGTAGAATTCGTTACATAAGTCAAAAATTTTGTGAAATACGCCTGTAGCGTTGTGGTGGGAAAAATCTCAAAAAATAGAGGGGGAAAAGCTCGAAAAATTGTTAAAAAAAAAACGTGGGAAACACGCCATCACGTTTTATGGACGAGGCTCGTCCACTCGTCATGAAAAACACGCCCTTGGCCGGAAGTTGTTGCGGATTGTATCTAGCGAGTCTGGCAGATGCGAGGTCTGGGAATAATGTGAGCTACGCGTCCTCGGCCCTATATATATATATATATATATATATAGGGCCGAGGACGCGTAGCTCACCTAGCTATATATATATATATCTTTATATTTCGACAAAATGCTCAACACGCGCAAACCCCTACGAGAGTCTGGTGCTATTTTCCATGATACATATTTAAAAAACGTGTGTAAAATTTTTCCACCTCTTGCGAGAGAAATGCAAACGCAGAAAAATGGCTAAAAAATTATTTCTCGTGTAAAAAATAATGTTATATTTTTTTTGTTGGGTTTCTAATATTAACCAGAGTTATTGAGTGGCCAAATTTACACGATAAATTCGATGAAGCAATAATCTCAATGTGTGTGAATGGCAATGAATGTTCAGTAACCGAGATTTTCTCCATTCTGTTGAGCCTCGACGTTATTCCTTCTGCCCTCTGGCGCTACGATGATAACCGGTGGAATCGGGTTGGCAAGGGAGGAATGCTCATTTCCGGGACGAGCCGGAAGTCTACCATATTGGCTCTCCTTCAATAATCAAGAATCGTGAATACGAGAGAACGTACTGGGGGTCGCATCATTGAAAGTACAGGAGAAACTATATATATATATATATATATATATATATATATATATATATATATGTATATGTATATATAAGTATAAATGCACAAAATGGAATGAAAATGGTGTAGAAATGTTCCATGCTAGATCCGAGTGAGCGAGTCCTTGAATCTCATAGAATTGGGGATGCAACATAACAACTTGTTGACACTTTGAACTGTCAAATGATTAAGAGTTAAGATATCGAAAATATAAAAGGGTGAAAAGGTTCGAAAGGAAAAAGGTTTTTTTTTTTTCTTTATACACTCTGTGAATCGTTATATAAACTATCGAATTTCCCGAAGAATTGGTCTCGAATCGTTGCTACTCGTTCGTCCTGTCAGACTCGTTAGGTTTGAAAATCGACGACAGGAAACGTTAAAGGAAAGACGAGAATGGAGACAGAAACGAAAAATAAAAGGCTACAAAAGACGTCCACCAAGAACGTTTTCTCTTGCTCAATTTCTCGGCACTTCGAGAATCACAAACGAGGGCACAGAGTGTCTATGTGTGTACACACGATAGCCAAGAAAATTTTTCGAGCTTGAGATTTTTCGATCTCGAATGCCCGAAGGAATGACGAAATTGGCAATTCAAGGGGGAATACGAGAATGAGGGAATGGGGCACAGAATTTTCTCTGAGTTAGGGCCCTCTAGGGGAGTGGAGGGGGAGGAGGGCAGGAGGGGCATGAGGGGGAGGGGACTCGGAAGAAGAGGGAGAGTGGTTTCCGGTGCGCCGAGTAACGAGTCATTTCCTCATACCCTTCGAGTTCCTCCTCGTCTCTCCACCAAAGTGGATATTCCCCATTTCTCAAGATCGGCGGAGTTTCTCAACGTCAGCAGCCTTTGCCAGTTTTAAGCTCTACACCCTGAATGATTTTCGTCCTTTTTTCCAAAGCAAATATTTTCCAGCTGTCTCGTATTTTTAATTAAGACACGAAACTTTTGATTCTCTCAATTTTTATTATTTTCAAATTTCATTCTGTCAATTTTTATTATTTTCAAATTTCATTCTGTCATTTTTTATTATTTTCAAATTTCATTCTGTCATTTTTTATTATTTTCAAATTTCATTCTGTCATTTTTAATTATTTTCAAATATCATTCTGTCAATTTTTATTATTTCCAAATTTCATTCTGTCAATTTTTATTATTTTCACATTTCAATCTGTCAAATTTTATCATTTCATTTCTACATTCTGACAAATGAAAATTCTCGTAGACATTCATTTGATTATATAATATCTGGCGATTTAATTGAAATTTTGTCATGTCTATTCATTGAATTTGGTCGATTGTCAAACTGTCAATTAACATTGTGTCGAGCTTTGTTCTGTCAATGTTAGCGGGCAGGGAGTGAGATAACCCTTGAAACGAGACACGATATCTCTCTCTGTTTTAGAGAGTAGATACACCGTGTTGTTTTCACAAGCTAATGCATCTTCCTGCAGCTTCGGTGCTGCTGCAACACGATGCTCTGGTCCACCAAGAGTTTCCATGCGGGCCATCCGCGTGCAGTCCCCGAGAGTAAAATTTATCGGTCAAGAGAGGCCAAAACTTTTCTCTTCGTACTATTCTCGTCCCGACATAAAAACATGTGTGTATATATATATATATATATATATATGTATGTGTGGGTGCATAGAAATGTTTACACACATACACATCGATTTACCACATACATAGAAATTTGTACACACGGTGATTCGACGAACGGACCAGCCCCCGATGACCGAGATGTGCTCGCATAAAAACTGTCTCGAAATTACAATACTTTTTCGTTACTGCGAGTAATACTTTTATACGGTGGAGGATATGGTGCACTCTGGAAATTTTTATTTCTACTTTTCTCGAGCTTGTAAAATGGATAACAGAATATCACGAGGAGCTGCAGGACATATTTTCACAGAAAATAAAATGGTAAACAAAGCAAAAACCACTTTGATCATTTTCGTCACTATTTTTTTTCTGTCTGATGGTCAACAATATTTGTTCCCAATAATTTCTTAATAGATGGAAGAATTCAGAGATTTATAAAATTGATAAGAAATTTTTTTCGACCTATGAAATATCATGAAATTTCAAAATCTGTGAGGGAAAAGAGCTTCGAAATCTTTCAAATTTATGAACGAGCAAAGGATCGAGAGGACACTGAGAAATAAACATCAGAACGCTTTTTAAATTTAATTATTACATTATTTGATATTTGATGTTTTTACGAATTTCTGATTAGATCGATGAGACACAAGATTGACGTTAACTCACTTGTTGCAACGCAAACTCTCCAAAGCTTTTCGTTACTGCGAGTAATACTTTTATATGGTGGAGGACATGGTGCACTCTGGCAATTTTTATTTCTACTTTTCTACTTATTTGACACTGAGAAATAAATATCAGAACGCTTTTTAAATTTAATTATTACATTATTTGATATTTGATTTTTTTACTAATTTCTGATTAGATCGATGAGACACAAGATTGACGTTAACTCACTTGTTGCAACGCAAACTCTCCAAAGCTTTTCGTTACTGCGAGTAATACTTTTCTATGGTGGAGGACATGGTGCACTCTGGCAATATTTATTTCTTCTTTTCTACTTATTTGACACTGAGAAATAAATATCAGAACGCTTTTTAAATTTAATTATTACATTATTTGATATTTGATTTTTTTACGAATTTCTGATTAGATCGATGAGACACAAGATTGACGTTAACTCACTTGTTGCAACGCAAACTCTCCAAAGCTTTTCGTTACTGCGAGTAATACTTTTCTATGGTGGAGGACATGGTGCACTCTGGCAATTTTTATTTCTTCTTTTCTACTTATTTGACACTGAGAAATAAATATCAGAACGCTTTTTAAATTTAATTATTACATTATTTGATATTTGATTTTTTTACGAATTTCTGATTAGATCGATGAGACAGAAGATTGACGTTAACTCACTTGTTGCAACGCAAACTCTCCAAAGCTTTTCGTTACTGCGAGTAATACTTTTCTATGGTGGAGGACATGGTGCACTCTGGCAATTTTTATTTCTTCTTTTCTACTTATTTGACACTGAGAAATAAATATCAGAACGCTTTTTAAATTTAATTATTACATTATTTGATATTTGATTTTTTTACGAATTTCTGATTAGATCGATGAGACACAAGATTGACGTTAACTCACTTGTTGCAACGCAAACTCTCCAAAGCTTTTCGTTACTGCGAGTAATACTTTTCTATGGTGGAGGACATGGTGCACTCTGGCAATTTTTATTTCTTCTTTTCTACTTATTTGACACTGAGAAATAAATATCAGAACGCTTTTTAAATTTAATTATTACATTATTTGATATTTGATTTTTTTACGAATTTCTGATTAGATCGATGAGACACAAGATTGACGTTAACTCACTTGTTGCAACGCAAACTCTCCAAAGCTTTTCGTTACTGCGAGTAATACTTTTATATGGTGGAGGACATGGTGCACTCTGGCAATTTTTATTTCTACTTTTCTACTTATTTGACACTGAGAAATAAATATCAGAACGCTTTTTAAATTTAATTATTACATTATTTGATATTTGATTTTTTTACTAATTTCTGATTAGATCGATGAGACACAAGATTGACGTTAACTCACTTGTTGCAACGCAAACTCTCCAAAGCTTTTCGTTACTGCGAGTAATACTTTTCTATGGTGGAGGACATGGTGCACTCTGGCAATTTTTATTTCTTCTTTTCTACTTATTTGACACTGAGAAATAAATATCAGAACGCTTTTTAAATTTAATTATTACATTATTTGATATTTGATTTTTTTACGAATTTCTGATTAGATCGATGAGACAGAAGATTGACGTTAACTCACTTGTTGCAACGCAAACTCTCCAAAGCCCACTATACGTCACTTTGCTGTCAGGCTCGGCTGACGCGTTGGCTGAATAAGGTTTTGGCAATTTCTCTTCAGTGAGTAGCCACTGGCCCGTTCCAATTGCGACTGACACGATTACGAGAGACAGCAACGCCGATATACCGGAAGTTATGCCAAGACCGTTTCCGCTCTTTCGTCCTTCACCAATGACAGGTGAGATTTCTCTGGCCGAAGATCTCCCGTAATTATTACCAGCGCGAATTTCACGTTCCTCTTCGTCCTCGTAGCCACAGCAGCAACAGTAGTAGCAAGACATCACGAGCAAGAGAGCACCCTCTGTCGCCGGAGCATCCCTGAAAAAAAAAAAACGAAAAAAAAAACTCGATCAAAAGTTGAGAAACTTTTCTGGCAACATTGAACGATT
Source organism: Dyspetes luteomarginatus (assembly GCA_963669185.1). Classification (NCBI taxonomy): domain Eukaryota; kingdom Metazoa; phylum Arthropoda; class Insecta; order Hymenoptera; family Ichneumonidae; genus Dyspetes; species Dyspetes luteomarginatus. The sequence goes on from OY769905.1 coordinate 6,147,255, forward strand.
AACAGAAATCCTAATATTATTATTTTTTGGATGCTGTGCTAATGTCATTAGGTTTTTATTTATTTCTCACAGTGCATGAGAAAAATATATTTTCGTCCATACTGGATCTTTAAAAATAAATCCATGACTGGATTTGTCTCTAATTATTATTTTTTGGCTCGCCATCTTGCCAAGGGACTTTGAGGGTCCATCAAGTAGATAATATACATTGAAGGGGTTGAATAAAATTTAAATGATATTGCTCAGAAGTGTGACAGTCTGTATTTACATCATGGCGAGAATCGATATTGGCAAAAAATTTCGAAATTTGTATGTTACATTTTTTTGACTTTGTCAAAATTATTAGTATTAACAATGAAGGTTTTTATACTTCCTATAGTGTGTAAAAAAATGAAACTTTCCTTCAGCCTGAAGCTTAAAGAAAATATATTTGTTTACCTCTTAATTTATTTTTTTAGCTCGCCACTTTTCCAAGGGTCTCGAAAAGTACATCAAGTTGAGTATATATAGAGAAGGGGTTCAATAAAGTTCAAATATCAATGCTGAGGCGTGTGAAAGTTCGCACTAGAACCGATATTGGAAAAAATATCGAGCTTCGTTTTTCACTTTTGACGTTACCGAGCAGCCTCGCTTCTTCTTTTTCTTCTTCTTTTTCTCTAGTTCAAGGAGTCTTAGCAGTCTACTTAGAAAGACGCGTGGGGTCCCTGGCAGAGGGAAGATATAGAAGAAGCTTCTTGTCGTACTACGTGGATACGAGAATGCGGGTCACGAGCTACCCGTTCGATATGTAAGTCTCTCTCTCTCTCTCTCTCTCTCTCTCTCTCTTTCTCTTTCTCTTCTCTACTCGCTCCAATCCTTTCACCCTTCCATTTCGTTCCATCGTCGTTCGCTTTTCGAACTCTCAGAGGAAGCTTTTCTCACCACAAAAGAACTTTCTCTTTGGGAAAAGCTCGCACGAGTAGAGACGACCGAGAATACAGGCAGACTTGGAACAAGTATTTGCTGTCTGACTCCTGCGGTGCAGCATTCTCTGTCATTCCGCCATTCTGCCATCCTGAGTGCGTCGAGATGCCTTTCTATTTCACATATATTTGTCCCTCGATGTATTGAACGCTGACTTCTCGATAAATTCGTATGAATATAAATCGGATTTATTGATTTGCATTCTTTCTTACTCGAAGATACAAAAATTCTTCCAAATTCTCTGATATTTTTAAACTTTCTGATTTTTTTTTTTACAATAATTGACAAGCAAACCATTTCAATTTCAATAACCAAAATAACATTTTTCATTCAATAAACAATTCTAGAATTAATATTGAAATTTTTTGAAGAATTCATTTTGTGACCTTTGGGTCACCAGCAGATGGAACATTTTAAATCCTTTTTCGCCTATTCATTCTTATTTCCCCCGAACTCGATTTCTATTAACCCCAATCACAATTCTAGCGATTCGTATCTGGCTGGGGTGAAAAAAAAAAATATATCTAAATGACTTCTGGCTTTGTCATTTTGGCTCTGATCCAACGGTTTAATACGAACGAGGGCATTTAATCATTTTTCTTCCGCTATAGAGAGAAGTATCTAACACGTGAAAATGAGATTTAATTCTAAAACGAGAGATGGATAGATAGATGGAGCGATAGAGAGAGAGAGAGAGAGAGAAAAAGAGAGAGGTCTTGCCAGCTGCGAGATGATGTGCTTTGAGCAAATCTCCGTAGAATCTCTTTTTTTCTCCGCTTTTATTCGTTCGTTCATTTCTGGCATTAAGGATGCATTGGCCATTGAAAAAACGGCTTTTCAGCGAACCTTTGACTGCAGTTTTATCTCACTTTATAATGTGCTATAAGTATACTAGTTTGTATATATATAGATATATATATATATAGATATATATATATATATATATATATATATATATATATATATATATATATATGTACAGCGTCTAATATGTATAGAATATCAAAGAATCGAAGACGTACATGTACAGGGTGGCCTTTTGATTATCGGATACCTACCTTAGCTCGGTGCTTCGCTACTTCTCTCATACTCAATCGAAGCTGCTCCTAATCGGAAGGATTATCATGACTTGAGCTCCTGACCCGAACATATCAATTTCATAGCTATAGAAAGTTACCCGACAAAAAGTCAACTACTTCAATTTCTATACACATGTACATACACACACACACACATACACAGATATATTTATACGTAAATGTACATGTGTGAGTCCATTTTATTCGAGACCCAATAAGATTTCCTTTCATACCTCAGGATTTATATGGCGGAAGGTACGAAAAATAAATCTGCAAAGAACCGGAAATGGAGGGGAAAAAAGAACGTGACTACGTAAATAAAAATGTAAGAATGATTGGCACAATATCCATTTGTATTGAACCGTATGAAAAGCTGGAAAGACTGCGAGAAGCCACGAGCTTTGAATCGTAATTTTGAGAGAAGTAGACGAGACAAGAAGCTTGGAGAACTTTACTCACTGCTATCAATCAAGACTTTTATGAAAACTTCCAATACTGTGTGCGAGGAGAGGGATGATGAATTATTGATAAATTATATTGTTTCGATGCGAAAGAAGAGCTTTTGCAATACGATAATAATTGAACAAGTTTTTATTCGATTAATTAAAAGAAACTCAAAGAAAGCCGAGAAAATTGAATTCATCAATTAAGAATTAAACAAAAAATTAATATTTCATCATTAGACAATGCGAAAGAAGAGCTTTTGCAATACGATAATAATTGAACAAGTTTTTATTCGATTAATTAAAAGAAACTCAAAGAAAGCTGAGAAAATTGAATTAATCAATTAAGAATAAAACAAAAAATTAATATTTCAATATTAGACAAAGTTTTATTGGTTGCAGGCAGTTTAAAAATGCTCCAGGTCATCTCCCGAGATCAACAATTTCCAATTAATGCTACCAACTCTGAAACATGAGAGTGTCAAGTTCTCTCGATTCATCAATATCTCTCGTCACGTACAGGAGCAAGATCGGAGGGTATATTCTGCACGTTCGATAATAATGATCGATAGGGGTAGGAGATAGAGAGATGGAGAGGGGGGGAGAGAGAGAGAGAGAGAGAGAGAGAGAGGGCTATCCGAGTCTGGCAAATACGCCGGAGGGGTCTCTTCGGTGCTTCTCTTCACTGCATTTGTGTATATCACACATTTGGCGAGCAATTCGCGTAGAGCACGTGTATCCTTCCTTCCCATCGAATGTCATTGCAGTACAAGAGAGAGAGAGAGAGAGAGAGAGAGAGAGAGAGAGAAAGAGAGCGAGAGAGAGAGAGAGAGAGAGAGAAGGAGACAGAGAAAGAGAAGGAGACAGAGAAAGAGAAGGAGACAGAGAAAGAAAGGGCGAGGGGGAGAGGGGCGGGGGGGGGGAGACACGTTCATGTAGTGTGGTATCGGTAAATATACGAATCGGCTAACTCTACAGGATCGTGCGGCGGTGTATACAACCCCACGACATTACACACAGTACAAACCCTCACCGGAAACTGCTACTGCATTCTCGACGCACACGGTGAATTCAACCCCTTTGTAGAGGCTGGTAATATGAAATGCACACAAACACACACACCCTCATTTGACCCTACATAGGTAAATCGTACGCATATAGGACTCTGACGATATAATAAACACGAAAATTCAATCCTGTCGGGCAATTGTGATCGCCGGCTTGAAAGGGACCCGATATGTGCGTAACATTTGATATCAATAATGCAAAATGATACAAATTGTGGCAAAAGCATTGACGAAAAAAAAATGTATTTTTTAGGCCAGCACGGGGGGGATTAATTTATGAAATACGAAAATAATACTCGAATGAACTCTGACAATGAAAAAGAGGATCACGAAATATTTATTATTGACAAAATAATTGCTCATTCGTTATTTTGAAAAAAAATCATAAAGTAAAATATTTTTTTTAGCGGACTGGCGATTGAGTTGAAAAATAATATTTGTGGACTTTTTGGAAACATAAAAGAAGGGATGAAAAAATATATATTTTTTTTTAATTGAAAAAATAATTGCTTGGAGAATAAAAATGAATTTAATAAAATAGATTTGCACGTGAGGAATTTTTATTGAGCTGATAATTATTAAAATTAATTCTTTTCATGTTGCAATGAATGAAAATAATATAAAAGTAAGTATATATGTATAAAAGTGAAAATGTATGAATGAGTCATAAAAATAGAACGATCCTCATTTTCATTTGAGAAGCAAAAAATACAACTTTTTCCAGAATTGTGAATGAGCGCTATACGGATGTGTAATTGTTTGCCAGGGTGAGAGAATATGTAGGTTGATATATCCACATAAACCACACTGGATAAGGTTTTTCGTGATATAATGCGAGAGTCACTTCGTTAATGAAGCCTACGCGCATTAAAAATGGAGGCGAGAGCGCTTCGGTAATTTGGATAACGAGGCGGGAGGCTCGAATTGCACTATTAAAAAAAAAAAAAAAAAACAGAGTGACACTAATACGCGAGATTAAAGCAAAAAATATTCAAAAACTTCAAATTTGAAAAAAAAAAAATTTTTATGAAATTGCTAAATTTATTCAACATAAAATATATATAATTTTTATATATTGTATGTATAAATAAAATATATCAATATATAGTAATATAATATATTCGGAGCTGTGTGTAGAGATTAGCGCTACAAGTGCAATATATGCCTATAAGGAAACATATATATATCTATGTGCATGTAATATATATATATAAATCTAGGTAAATATTTGATAGAAATAAAAGGAGAAAATGGCTATAGATATTAGTTGAGTAAACTGAACGTGCTCACAGAAAAGGGCTAAAATAATATTACGACAATGGATAAATGTTAGTTGATATACATAGTAATATATTTGGGGCTGTGTGTGGACATTAGCACGAGTGCAATATATGCTCATAAGGAAGCACGTATTTGCATATGTGTACGTAATATATACAAATACGTGCTTATATATATATATGTATGTTTTTATATATATATATATATATATATATATATATATATATGTATATATGTATGTGTATATGAGCATCTCGTCGTCTCTATCGCGGATCTGTGTCGTCGAGACGACGTGGAGTCTCGCGAAACTGGCACCTAACTCAGCGCTGCAACTCTTCGCGCTGCCACTATTGGAGCCCTAATTGCAATCAATCCTTGCGCCGCGCTCGTTAACCCTCCCGTCTTCCGCCTCTACCTTCGGGCAACGAAATTAAGGGGGTGACTGTGGAGTTATTAAATTACCGTAGAAAGGCTCAAGTTGCCTTGCCTTGCTCTCTTCCTTTGTTAATTCATAGCCGTGCTACTTGTCGTAGATATTTCTCTCCCTCTCTCTCTTTCTCTCTTCCTTGCTCTCGTTGCGTACATTAGTGGGCTCAGCTTCAGTGTATCCTGATATGTAGCTCATACGTTGGGGTGGTGGCAAGTTACAAAGCTCTGAGATCTACGGTCAAAAAATTGGAGAGTTTGAAAAATTTATTCAAGACGTTGGAAAAAAATAAAAAATTACGAAAAAAAAAAAAAAATCACCTTTTTATTTTAATGTTAGAAAAAAATAAAAGCAGTGAGATTTTTTTATGAATAATTTAATTGTATGAAAAATTTCCGTTGGGGGTTGAAAATATAAATACAATAAATACCTCATATTTATTTTCTGATGTATTTTTCTTAGTGTGAATGAACGGGCTTATGCGATATATCTCTGGGAGACATTGAAAAATCGAAACGAGAAAAGAGTGAGGAATTTATAATTAAAATGTACATAATTTAGAATTTTTTACATATAATAAAAAAAAAAATAATAGCAGCGAGATTTTTTAATAAATGAATAAATTTTATGGAAATTAGCTTCGTGTGCGAGTTGAGAAAATTATTTTACCTCGTTGCTTCGTGATGAAAGATAATAAAATTTTCATCTATTTCTTTCGCTTTTTTTTCTGAGAGAAAAAAAATGTATACACATAGATGGATAAATTTGCAGTTAAAAATATTAACGTACAGCGACTTTGCTACACGCGAATATAATTACGAGAGTGCGTGGGCGCGTTTAAGAGTGAGAGTGCGGGAGATACGGGGAGATTAACTCTGGGGGATATAATCCGTACTTGCCGGGCTGCTGCACCAGCAGTAGATGAAAAATCTCATCAGCATTCGTATATCAGCAGGTACAGATGCCCGGTGAGTTTCTGATGAGTATTATACCCCGCAAATATATAATATATGTGTACATATATACACATCACATACACATGACTCTTCTCTTGAGCCACTACATAAAATAAAACAAATTTTTATCAATAAAATAATCGTCGAATAAGTTCAAAAATAATCAAGACTCATTTCTGAGCTCTTTTTTACTGATAAAGTGATTACATAAAATTATTCCTCTGAGTAAATTAATTTCTCAAAAATATTAACAACATCAGCATGCATAGATGGCCAGTGAGTTTTTAATGAGAATTATACTGTGTGAAGATATATATAAATATATATAACATACACATGACTCCCTTGAGCCACTACATAAAATAAAATAATTTTTTATCAATAAAATAATCGTCGAATAAGTTGGAAAATAGTCAAGACTCATTTCTGAGCTCTTTTTTACTGATAAAGTGATTACATAAAATTATTCCTCTGAGTAAATTAATTTTTCAAAAATATTAACAACATCAGCATGCATAGATGGCCAGTGAGTTTTTAATGAGAATTATACTGTGTGAAGATATATATAAATATATATAACATACACATGACTCCCTTGAGCCACTACATAAAATAAAACAAATTTTTATCAATAAAATAATCGTCGAATAAGTTCAAAAATAATCAAGACTCATTTCTGAGCTCTTTTTTACTGATAAAATGATTACATAAAATTATTCCTCCGAGTAAATTATTATTTTTTAAATATTAACCACATCAGCATGCATAGATGGCCAGTGAGTTTTTAATGAGAATTATACTGTGTGAAGATATATATAAATATATATAACATACACATGACTCCCTTGAGCCACTACATAAAATAAAATAATTTTTTATCAATAAAATAATCGTCGAATAAGTTCAAAAATAGTCAAGACTCATTTCTGAGCTCCTTTTTACTGATAAAGTGATTACATAAAATTATTCCTCTGAGTAAATTAATTTTTCAAAAATATTAACAACATCAGCATGCATAGATGGCCAGTGAGTTTTTAATGAGAATTATACTGTGTGAAGATATATATAAATATATATAACATACACATGACTCCCTTGAGCCACTACATAAAATAAAACAAATTTTTATCAATAAAATAATCGTCGAATAAGTTCAAAAATAATCAAGACTCATTTCTGAGCTCTTTTTTACTGATAAAATGATTACAAAATTATTCCTCTGAGTAAATTAATTTTTCAAAAATATTAACAACATCAGCATGCATAGATGGCCAGTGAGTTTTTAATGAGAATTATACTGTGTGAAGATATATATAAATATATATAACATACACATGACTCCCTTGAGCCACTACATAAAATAAAACAAATTTTTATCAATAAAATAATCGTCGAATAAGTTCAAAAATAATCAAGACTCATTTCTGAGCTCTTTTTTACTGATAAAATGATTACATAAAATTATTCCTCCGAGTAAATTATTATTTTTTAAATATTAACCACATCAGCATGCATAGATGGCCAGTGAGTTTTTAATGAGAATTATACTGTGTGAAGATATATATAAATATATATAACATACACATGACTCCCTTGAGCCACTACATAAAATAAAATAATTTTTTATCAATAAAATAATCGTCGAATAAGTTCAAAAATAGTCAAGACTCATTTCTGAGCTCTTGTTTACTGATAAAATGATTACATAAAATTATTCCTCTGAGTAAATTAATTTCTCAAAAATATTAACCACATCAGCATGCATAGATGGCCAGTGAGTTTTTAATAAGAATTATACTGTGTGAAGATATATATAAATATATTTAACATACACATGACTCCCTTGAGCCACTACATAAAATAAAACAAATTTTTATCAATAAAATAATCGTCGAATAAGTTCAAAAATAATCAAGACTCATTTCTGAGCTCTTTTTTACTGATAAAATGATTACATAAAATTATTCCTCCGAGTAAATTATTATTTTTTAAATATTAACCACATCAGCATGCATAGATGGCCAGTGAGTTTTTAATGAGAATTATACTGTGTGAAGATATATATAAATATATATAACATACACATGACTCCCTTGAGCCACTACATAAAATAAAATAATTTTTTATCAATAAAATAATCGTCGAATAAGTTCAAAAATAGTCAAGACTCATTTCTGAGCTCTTTTTTACTGATAAAATGATTAGATAAAATTATTCCTCTGAGTAAATTAATTTTTCAAAAATATTAACAACATCAGCATGCATAGATGGCCAGTGGGTTTTTAATGAATATTTTACCCTGTGAAGATATATATAAATATATATAACATACACATGACTCCCTTGAGCCACTACATAAAATAAAATAAATTTTTATCAATAAAATAATCGTCGAATAAGTTGGAAAATAGTCAAGACTCATTTCTGAGCTCTTTTTTTACTGATAAAATGATTAGATAAAATTATTCCTCTGAGTAAATTAATTTTTCAAAAATATTAACAACATCAGCATGCATAGATGGCCAGTGAGTTTTTAATGAGAATTATACTGTGTGAAGATATATATAAATATATATAACATACACATGACTCCCTTGAGCCACTACATAAAATAAAATAAATTTTTATCAATAAAATAATCGTCGAATAAGTTCAAAAATAGTCAAGACTCATTTCTGAGCTCTTTTTCACTGATCACATAAAATTATTCCTCTCAATAGAATCTCAAAAATATTAAAAACATTTCAATCTCTTTTCTTACAATCAAATCATCGCCCGCAATTAATTTTGTCGATGAAAATTTCTTTCAAAAAAGTTTTTTTTTTCAATTTCCCACAAACATTTTTTTTTAACGATAAAAAAAAAGAAAAAAAAATATCGGCAGAGTTGCCGAATCTCATTTGGAAGTCTCGTGGTTGGGCCTGACTTTGAGATTCGTTACGTAAACTCGTTTTCTCCAAACTCTCGTACAGTTTCCAACCGCTTCATCGTTATTCCTTCAATTCGTACTTCACAAGTTTCGTGCTTATCCGCGAGAGTTTGTGGTGTGAGCTCGAGACATTTCCGAGTGTCTTCGAGTATATCGCTGTACACGTTCCCGAGTAAATTAGCGGAAACCTCGTCGTCTGCGTAATCTCGTCACATCCTGCCTGATATCTCGCCATGGTATGTGCCCATTTATTGGCTGTTTAAAATCATAAGGGCGTATATTTCATGCTTTTGTTCAGAGTACATACGACCTTACGATTCAATAGATCAGATACATGGTATAATTTTGTCGAGAGAAATGGGCGAATGGAATGTATATATATACGCATCGCCATTGCTCGACGAAGCAGTGTGACGTGATGGTCCAAACTCCTGTGCAGGGTGACTCTCTCCCTCTCTCTCTCTCTCTCTCTTTCTCACTTACTCTCTCTCTCTGTGTCTCTTTCTCTCTCTCTCTCTCTCTCATCCTCTCTCTGTCTCTCTCTTCCTCTCTCTCTCTCTCTCTCTCTCTCTCTCTCTCTCTCTCTCTCTGTCTCGGGCTAAGTATATCAGTATCTGACAGATATGACAAAGTCTCGTGCTATACACAACCCTTGTGTGTTCCCATTGTGACTCATCTTTCATCGGATCTCATCCCTGCACAATTTATGCTATAGCTATATGTAGTTGGTAGTACATACCTATATGTAGATACAATATTATAATATACATTTTTATAAAGTTTATATATATATATATATATATATATGTATAGTATATATATTATATTTGTATATAGTATAAAATAAGCACGACTTTTCATCAAAAGCTTGAAAGACCACAACGTGCCCGAGCATTCGTGCTGGGTGATCATATCATAAGGCTTTTCAGAGCTGCGCTATTTTATCCTGATGTTCGTACTTGCAGGGTTAATGAGAATCCCAAGATTTTTCAATATGCTGTAAAGTTTTGTATGTAGACGAGATTAAATGGTGGTGAAAAATGAAGGTTTAATAAAAAAATAAATGTACGTGTGTAAAAATGATAATTTATTTATGATTTTAAAATTTAATAGAATTAAATTTAATATTAATTTTTCAAACCCCACAAAAGATTGTAAATTTTTCGATTATTTTTGATGACGAAAATTGTACATATTTCATTATTAATGGTAATTTAATGCAGGTAATTTTGCTAAATTATTGAAAGTAACGTGAGAGTGTCCATTGTGTGTTGAAACATTGTTCGAATTTCTAAAAGAGTCCTCGAATCCGTTTCTCTGTTCTCGTCTCGTTGTCAGAGCGAGATATATGTGAACGAAGGGGTGAGCAGAGAGGGATGAAAACCCAAAAAGGACCGAGAGCTGCGCCAAAGTTGGTCGAAATTCACCCCGTATATGCTGCATACTCGGGAAATGGTAATAAATGGGGAAATGAGCCAAGGACGAGACGAAGGGCGCAAGAGGGACATCAGCGAGTGTCCGGGTTCGTGCAAAGCGTGTAGGATTACGACTTCCTCCCATGCTTCATGAATTGCAAAGTGTCGCCGTTTATATTCAAAGATTCTCGTCGACTGTACCTTCATCCCTTTCAAGACCACCCACCCTTCTCGTGAAGTCAGGGGTAGGGGGTGGGAGAATCGTTGATACGAAAGTGGCACGTTCAGTGTTGCAAATCTCACCCCGAAAAGTTCGAGGGGATTGAAAAATATTTACAAACCGTCAAATGTATAAATAAATCGACTGAATATCAACCCTTCAGAATTTTTTAATATCTTTATACAGCATCTCGATTTTAAACTTTTCGATTCTTTTCTGCGCTGAGTTTCATTTATTATGGCGATCGTGATATTTTGATGGTAAAGAAAAATTCATGGTGAATGGAAAAGCTCATGGTGGGATCTCGGATGTCAATGTGGCGCTATCAGTGGGGCAAATCTTATCTCGAAAAGTTCGAGGGGGTTGAAAAATATTTTTAAAAAATTAAAAAATGAGAAGAAATATTTTTTAATATCAACCCTTCTGTTGTTTCAGATATTTTTTAACCCCTTTGAAAAATGGGATTGAAATTTTTATTTCTCAATTCCCCGTTACATTTCTGAGTTTATTCGCATTTCATATTCGATGATCACGATATTTCAATGGTCAAATAAAAATCCACCCCCTTTCCTATATACTCCACCCTATTTATTTCGCCTTGCGGCAAGAGTCTTGGTGATTTTGCGAATTGATTTACGACAAAAAGGGAAAAAAGGGATAAATAATGGTACTGGAATCTCAGATAGATGGACCAGATAGATATATGAAGCTCCTCCATCGTCGATCGAAAGACTTCGTCGTCGATCGAAAAACTTCGTCGTCGATCGAAAGACTTCGTCGTCGTCGTCGTCGTTCTGGTACACGTTATTCTCGTATTGCTTCAGGGAATTCTCTCTCGGCAAAGATGTGGAGAAAAAGTGTCTTGCCCAAAGGGGTAGTGAAGGATTCGTCGTGCTGAAGATATATATGGTGCACAAGGGATGAAAGATCGTGATGGAGAGAAAAAAAAATCAGAGTTGAATGTATTGGACTAAAAGTCTTAAAGGGATGATTTCGACTCTCGAATACGAAAGAATTTTTCCCAAAAATTAGTTGAAACTCACAAAATGAATTTTATGCCATTTTCTCTTAATATTTAATTTTTTAATCAAAATACGTAGTCACAAAATTTGATTAGGATTACTGTCAACAGGTTTGATGGATCGTGAATTTAGTTGATTAGATTGTAAATTATTTTCGTCATTCGATTGAAGTTCGACAGAGCGAAGAAATAATTAAATTAAGCTGACGAATTCTGAATTCTGTTTGACAGGGATAGATGGAGTGAGCTCGTGAATTTTTTGGTATATACGAGTTTAAAAATCTAAAACCAATAAACGATTGAATAAATGAATAAATAAATAAATAAAAAAAAACAAATTACTCTGATAAGCGATAAACATATACGTGAAACGTTCAATAATCTATGTTTATTTTACAAACAAGGATATCTATTTATAAAAAAGGGATACAGTAATCATTGATTTCATGGATAAAAGATTAAATAGTTGATCGGCTTGTGGCTTTTATCGTGGCCGAATAAATATGTAACTGTGTCCCCAGCACAATATATCTAATAGAGAATTTTCATTGTATCGTGCACGTGACGTGTTCCTACATACTATACATGCATATATATATATATATATGTATATATATATATATAGAAAAATAAAATTGCAATATACGTGTGACTTTCTCCCCTTTCTGTTGTCCATGAAGGGGGGAGTTTTTATCACACGTGATTCATCTCTTTCAACTCGAGCATTCTCGACTTTCTGTGTGTCACGACTATAGCGTAGAGTGGAGGATATTTGTACCCCGCTCACAGATCAAAGGTATCACGTACGTAATTTTGCACCGAATGCACGTTCGAACACCAGCTGCGACCAATATATTTTTCCTCATTCTTTCCTATAACTATAGCTAGTGCAATATCCACGCGAGCCATCAGCGAAATTGTTCTCCAAAAGGTGGCATTTCGTCTCGAAATGAGCTTTCGTACAAGGAGTTAATAACAACCCTCAGAGATACCACCCCTAAGAAATTCACCAACGAAATTAATTAACTGAACGTTCAATTGAACATTGTTCAACATTGAACAATGTTAAGATTTTCAGTTGATTAATTTTATCATTATAAATTTGCACAACCCTTTTATTCTTTCAGGGTTGAAAAAATTACTCAAAGTTTAACGCTAAGATCTTCAATTAATTTATTAAGTCATACACTTGTACTACTCCCTCAAAAGAATTTAAAAAAATCCACAAAATAATTAAAAATAAATCTCTCATTTGGGAGAATTAAATTGTTATGGAAAAAAGAACTTTTAAATTTGTTTCTTACCGGAATTGTCTTCCTTCTTACAGCCACAGTGGATGCTCCAAGTGAAGAATTATTGAAAACAAAAAGAACGGTGAAAAAAAAAATTCTACACTTGCGTGCGCGTGTGCGAAACGTTACGCGCGTATAGAATAATACACAACAGCACCGCGAGATGGCACACACGAGTCTGGACGGATCACACCGATCGATCGTAGATCGCGAGTTTAACGGCACGAGATATTTGCCTCACAAAGTTATCTCGCGTCCGCATATCTGGCAGGTTATAAACTCGTGGCAGAGTTCACCGCGTTTTTCAAAACTTTTTCATTCCCGTCCGTCACGCAGAACTTTATCTAAAAGTCAGCGAAAAACTTTTGCGAAAATGAAAATAAAAAAGATACTAAAAAAAAAAAAAAAAATTGAGCAAAGATTTACAAATGAGTCAAATACAAAAACAGACAAAAGTATAGAAGTTAAAAGGAATAAAATGAAAAAAAGTAAACAATGATAAAGTCACGGTTGAGAGATTTTTGCCGGAAGTTTGGTGGATCTTGGAAAATAAATCGTCGTGGGCTGGTTTAGCCGACGAAGACGAGTTTGGTGTAAGGGAAAAATGTTTGTATAAGATGTACGGGTTTATGTACTATTATTATTGGGGGATGAGCGCGAGCGAGCGCGCTTTGAAGCTGCCCGAGCGAGGCAGTGAATTCGACTGCCGGTCGACGCCCGGTCGTCGACGCAACGACCGCGCGCCCATCCTCCGAAACTACCCCTCAAAATCTCCTCTCCACCCTTCACTCCTCTTTTTACTACCCTCGTAGCCGCACACTCGGAGCGCGGGAGCGCGCGCGCGCCACCCTCGCTCTAACCAACGCGACTCTCCCCCACCCCTCGATCTCTCGCCTCGCAGCACGCCGCAGTGAGAGAGAGGATCGAGAGGCGCCACCTGCGCGCAACTATCATCCCTTATATTGCTACTCTGTGAAACTATACAAGTTACAATACACACGTACGAATATTTATATATGTATATATATATGTATATATATATTTATATATTTATATATATATATTTATATATATATATATTTATATTAAATATTTATATATATATATATTTATATTTATATATTTATATATTTATATATATATATATATGTATTTTTTTCGAAAATAAATATAAGATGTTTATGCACAGTTATTTTATGCATAGGTTGAAGCGCACACGATGAGAAAACCATCCCCTAGTGGTATGAAATGTCTTATAAAAGATAGTTAAGCAAATGTTCCATAGGAGCTGCACATTTCCTTGCCACTGTATTCGCTATCTCGTGCCTGCAAGAAACCCCATCATTGGGCCAAAGTACGAGGACCGAGGGATGGGGATGGATAGATGCAAGGGGGGCTGAAAAGTTGTTGGTGCGATGCGTAGTTCGCAGATTATGCAATAACGCTAACCACGAAGCTACGGGGTTAGTTTTAGTCGGTTATATATATCGTTATTACGTTAGATATTTCATGAGAAAATTCATGGGAAATGCAGCCTGTATACACGTGGAAGAAAACTACGTGGAATGGATTGTTGAATATTTTTAGTCAGACTTTTGTTTTTGGCAAGCCTGAATTTAATGATAATTTTTTCTTTTCCAAAGATTTTATCATTAAACTTTGCATTGTATTATTGAGCTTTTTTTTTATACAATTGAAAAAGTATCGAGTATCGGAATTTTGTTGTAGATTGAGTTGAAAAAAATTTGTAATATTCGATTTGCGTTGATGGAAGAAAAAAAAAATTGTGTAAAATAAGTTTTGACAAAGGATTTTTGACGTGCGAATTCGAGAGGTCCATTTTTAAATGTGACACAATTTTCTATGGACATCCTTGTTGTTCGTTGAAGGACTTTATTACCTGATGGCGTTAGAATTGTGAAAACGAGGGGGTTGAATGAAAAAAAAGCTTTGAACGCCACTCAACGTCCACGTGAGGTTTTTTTTCGGGCTTTCAGCATCGACGATGCGTGCATTCGTTTAATTGATTTTATTATATATATATATATAGCATACAGGGGGTGTTAAACGACGCCGATTTTTCGAGTCTTTCCGGCGTTTGCCAGCGATGAATTAAAAGCCATCGCGTGTGCAAAGCGACGTAATTGGATCGATCTCCGACAAAGAATCGACGGATTTGAATTCTCCAAACTTTTCAAAGTTTTCGATAAAAAAACTTTCACAAAGAATGAGGAAAATCGTCATCCTGTCGTGATAAAGTTTCGTCGAATAGTAATTTCCCATTCGTCAGAAATATTTTTTCCTCGTGCAAAACCGCGATAAAAAAAAAAAGAATTCTTGCAAGAAGTTTGTGGTCGACAACATTTCTGAATCGACGAGAAATTTTTAAATAAATCATAATTCTTAAATAAAATGTCTAATAAAAATCTTCATAAAATTTTAATAATTGTTGAAAATATAGTTTTAGTAATTTAAACGATCGTTTGGCAGTTTCTACGTAGAATTTTCAGGCTCTGTGACTATTTGTGAGTGGAAAATCATCGAATTCAATCATCAAATTCGATTCATTGGTCAGTCCACGATTAAGGGGTCACCCATCCAAGTAGTGACCACGCCGAATATGCTGTAAAATCAGAAATTGCTAGAAAGCGTTCCGATTGCTGCCCTTAACCTTAATCACCCAAAATATATTCAATATTTGTTATCGTTTGGGTTCAAATACAGCCCAATAAGTTGAAAAAAATAATAAACTAAATTGAAAGAATAAAAAAAAAAACTCGTTCATTCGCTTATCGAATAAAATTGCTGATTTCTTTCAATATGCGTTGATTTTTTTAATAATTATTTTTCTCGCTGAACCATTCACTCGATAATCTTGCATCAGAACAAGTATAATATCAAAAAACTCTCCACGTTATTATCTCAAATAATTTACCACTTTTGTTCAATTTTCCTCGATTCCAACTTTTCGATAAAAACCAATAAATAAAATAATTCTTAATTTTATTGTCACCCGGTACAATATCGTCTCTTTCCGGTGACGTGTTATTCTCGCTCTTGCTCCCCTCTTTGTAGTCGCCGTTGTACAGACGCGATCAGCATCTTCCATTTCGTGCTGCGTCTCTTTCTCTCTCTCCCTCTCTCTCTCTTCTCTCTCTTCTCTCTCTCTCTCTCCCTCTCTCTCTCTCTCTCTCTCTCTCTCTCTCTCTCTCTCTCTCTCTCTCTCCCTCTCTCTCTCTCTCTCTCTCTCACACGCTGGCTTGCGAGGTCTCCCTCCCTCTGTTCTTTCGTTATGTACATGTGTCTGACCCATGACGTTCTCTAACCACTACACCAAAGTAGTCGTGGCCGCCGCACAAGCAACGCTTCCATCCTCGTTCGTTTCGTTCACGGCCAACGGGCGACCTTCCGCTCTCTCTTCGTTGCCTCCAACATTTCTGTACATACACACACACACACACATACACACACATACACAGCTATATGTTTATAAATCCCCCCTCCTCTCTCGACAAATCCTCTGTTGCTCGACGAACTCTCGGCCACTGTCTGTTCCGTGAACACATGTATTTTACTCGCCCATACATATATGTACATGCATACATATGTATATATATATATATGCATTCATACATACATATATATGTAGACATATATTCATGTGTGTGTGCGTGTCTGTATGTGTACAGCTCTGGCTCTCGGGTAGCCATACTGAATTTCACCACCACATTTCTTCGTGCTAGCTGGCATCAGTGTCGCAGTAACTTTGCCGTGGAATGGATCGTTCCTCTTCCGCGACTCGAGCATACGGTCTGGTACGTACGCACTTGTTCCACTTCTTAATATCGTTAAACTTTTTTCTCCTTTTTTTTTTTTCCACCATTTTTTGTCAACATTTTTACAATTTTGGAGGTCAACTGACCTTCGTTAGTTTGTGTTTGCTCATTGATTAACGCGAACGAAAATATATAGGCGTATTTTTTTTTTTTTAGTGTTTCTTGAGGAACTTTATCAAATTAGTGCTAATTTTTGTAGTTTGTGTGATTTTGGAATTTTGGTTTTATATTATTGTGGTGGAGCACACGAGGGCGATTGTGGCTCCGCTTTTGACTTCCGGACTGAACTATAAAGTTTTCTGCCGATTTTATCACGCTATACGTACAGACACACACAAATATATATATATATATAAATACACAATACAACGTCTCCTTGAAGACAGAATACTCGATTTCAAACGTTTTTCATCATCCATTTTTCACAAACTAATTCCAGTTACCAATAAATAAAAATTCCACCCATGACGTCATAAAATTCTATTGGACATATATATTTATGTTTGAATAACGATTTGACAACGCATCGATGACACATTCTCTTATTGCACCTTTTTTCTTTTTACTTTTGTACTCAATATATTTCACTTTTATTATGTTTCACGTTTTGAGCGTAATATATATATCTTGTGTTCGCTTGTACTAAATTGTAAAGGCTAAAACTTTCGTGGTATGTCGCACCATACCGGAGGGGAAGCCATAAACGCGAAATAGAACATTCGCTAGCTCTCGTAAGTTCCTGTATAATGTTTAAATGTGTTGAGAGAGCTATTTTGCCTCTCCTATTTATATATATATAGATGTTCCAGCATCACGCTGTAATAATTCACACATATAAGAGTTTATAGACGCGTCAGAGAGAGAGAGAGAGAGACAGAGAGAGAGAGAGAGAGAGAGAGAACGAAAAGGGACAACGAGCGCCGGTGTGACGTCTTTGGAATCGTGCAGCTGCTAAAGTATACCTTATATATATATATATATAGTGATTTGATTCTAATTTGATTCTGACGACTTGCATACTGTTTGGATTTGCAAATTATGACTATTGATGTGGACAGTTAACATTCATATGACCATTTTTAAAAGATTACTATTAATAATTTTTATTGAACGTTGTTACAAATTTATTCCCAATTTTTATTTAGTAAATTTTGCATATTGTTTTTTGAAGAGTATCAAAAAAATGTCTGAATGTGTCATTCAAATGTATTAATATTACAAAACGTTTCCGGTAGGCATTTTATCGAAAATATGGAGTTGTCGGACTCAACAAGACAACCGAACTTTTCGAAGACACGCACGACCCCAATTTCCTGTGGTTATTGACACTAGCAAATATTTAATAAATAAATCAACTAAATAGATAAATGAATTAACAGATAATATTGTTAATAATGAATTCATATATGGAGAAATATTTAAATTGTTGCTTGATTAAATGAAATTATTTAATTTTTTTATTCTATTAAATTGATTAAATGACATTTTTATCAATCTTGATCAATTTTTATCGAATCATTTTCACTCACATGTTCACGATTCTCATTATACTTAACTAAGTCGATAAATGTCAACATATACATTTTTTAAATTTTCTTATCAATTTTATTCGCGAAAATACATATTATAGCATTTGCAACAACAAATTTGCATCCGCATGTAAAATATTTTGCATACCTTTCGAATATTCCAAAACGAATTATTACCAACGCTTGCTATACGAAATATTGAAGTACATTGAACGTTATCATGGCTTCGGGTATTTCGTAGTCCCTCTCTCTCTCTCTCTTTCTCTTGAATACATCGGCGAAAATTGATTGCGAGAGCTCGTGAAATTTATAGCAGTTCCCTCGTTTTCTACGCGGACACGCGTATATGGGTAATTCCGGGTAAAATATACAGCGCCATGAAAAAAATCACAATTACCAATCTTGTTCCCCGTTTTAGAATATTATCGGGCAAAAAAAGCACCACGTCAATTTTTGGATTAAAATAAAAACGTTTTGATCGCTATTGACAAATAAGTTTTGAATGAATATTCTTGTTTTTGTTTTGGAATAATAATTCTTTTTCAAAATAGAGTAATGAAAATTTCGGAAAATTGGTGAGAAAAGGTTTGATTTTTTTTTAGGATTTTTTTTTATGCCCTTTTTTATATCCTTTTATGCCCTTCATCGGGCATTTTTTTTTTACGAAGAATATATCGTAATCATCTCGAAGCAAATAATATTGCCAAGCAGGGTTAATTCAAAAAATTTCTATCAGTCTTTTTTGTCTGTTATCCTTTATCATTATAAATGACAATGGAAAATATTCACTGATAAGGGTCGAGACCTTGTCCGATTGGTACGGAATGCCCTATATATTACTCAGCAGGGAACACGCCTTTGGGTATGATCGGTCTTCAGTAATTCTCCTCATTGTCAGATCGCCTTATCGAGTAATGCGAAGTAGTAGGAATGGAGATATAAAGAGAGGGGGGGGGGGGGGGGGTCGGAAGACGCCTCGCGAATCAGAAGGCTCGTAAAATCTCTCGCTGGCTGTTAGAAGGCCGAAAGACACCGACAGTCAAGGACTCTCCTCGAATTTATCCGCGGAAATTTCAAGGCATTCCCAATTCTCGATCCAATTCAAATTGATAAATTAAATCTTAGTCGACTTTTGTCTGGAGCCTTTATTTACCTCGTAATGATAATTTTTTCCTCATAATTATCATTTAATTTATAAATATTTATTAAAAAAATAAATAAATGTATAAATTATATTTATAATTGATTTATAAATATTCGTGTATACAATCTATGGTGATTTTAGAATTTTTTTTTAACGTCTCAACGATATACTCATTTGTTGCAGATAATGGAGAAAATTTCACAAACGGCAATTGCATGCCTTTTTGTACTGTTCGTCGTACAAGTTAGCGGATCACCCTATAACAGTAAGTACTTTTTCTTATTTTATCAACAGTGCTCTCGACTCTTTCTACAGAGAGAGAGAGAGAGAGAGAGAGGGAGAGGGAGACTCTCGCTGTACCCTCGCGTCGTTATTTGTCCCTCCAGTGCACTCACTAACCCCTCGTTAAATGCGCCAACCCTCAATAGACAATTGTACAGTGTATATAGCATATTTAGTGTATTATATATGACTGTTGCATCCGCGCCCTCTATACTGGCATAGTGTGCGGTCTGCCTTGATTATACATACATATATGCCACCGCATACAATGTGGGCCACTTTATCCTCTCAAAGAGAACACGCCAACAACGGCCAGTGCAATGCGTTTCAATTTAGTGCTCTCTTTCTCTCTTTCTCTCTTTCTCTCTTTCTCTCTTTCTCTCTTTCTCTCTTTCTCTCTTTCTCTCTTTCCTCTCTTTTTCTCTTTCTCTTCTCTCTTTCTCTCTTTCTCTCTTTCTCCTCTTCTCTCTTTCTCTCTTTCTCTCTTTCTCTCTTCTCTCTTTCTCTCTTTCTCTCTTCTCTCTTTCTCTCTTTCTCTCTTTCTCTCTTTCTCTCTTTCTTCTTTCTCTCTTTCTCTCTTTCTCTCTTTCTCTCTTTCTCTCTTTCTCTCTTTCTCTCTTTCTCTCATTCTCTCTTTCCTCTCTTCTCTCTTTCTCTCTTTCTCTCTTTCTCTCTTCTCTCGTTCTCTCTTTCTCTCTTTCTCTCTTTCCTTCTTTCTCTCTTTCTCGCTTTCTGTCTCTTTCAGCAAGGTGCAAAACAAAACCATTCTTGACGATAAATCGGCTATCACGATTTTTTTTTCACCGTTCAGTTCGCGATAGTCCAATCCAGAAATCCTCCAGCGATAGATCGTGACTTTTGTTAAGGATTAGCACGAAATTAGGGATATATATATTTTTTTGCTCGTTCCTTAATCTTGTCTGATTACTAATAACTGTTTTCACTTAAATGAGTCTGACTGAATGAGTGGCTGTTTCTACTGAATTCAGTTGAATAAAATAATAAATTGGGAAATTTTGATAATATGCGGGGATCAGGAATAAAATTATATATAAAATAGTTTTATCTTTAGCAATGGGAATAATAAATAATTTTTCCAGATGTTACCAAAATTTATAATAAATTGCGATAAATTTATTGTACATTTTGACTAGTTTATTTTTCACGCGTTTATCTTCCATTTCGAGTTTTCTTGTCATTATTTCCTCGACTCATGAATGCGATAGAACAATTATAGCTCATATATCTCCGGAGCTTCACACTAACACTACCGTATTAACCATTGTTTATAGTCCCACGCGATTATCTGGCCTATGAAGTCTACATGTATGTAGAGACTCGCAGGAATTTTTTTTTTTTGCAGTGTTCATGGTCACTTTGAAAAGATGCGATTAAAACATAAAGGCGCGTTCTCTTTTGCTTCTATATATATATATATATATATATATAGATCGTTTGCGGCAGAAATATACCCTATGTGCATAGGAAAATATAAGAGAATGAGCGAGAGGGAAAAGATGTGACGTCTCTTGACGTTGTGGGACGACGTCGTCGGACAAACTCCACGAGTTCCGATAATTATATCGAGAATCGATGATGGCCGATGTGGGTAACTACCCCATCGTCCAAAGACCCACCCTCCCTAATGCTCAAATACAATTACGATTAGTCGAGTCACGAGGTTATGACGATGCAAGGGCCTCGACCGTTTTGTGGTCATCGCTGTACTATATATGTAAAATAATTGAACCATTAATTAGAATGTAATTATTTTTTTTTTTAATTCGAAATGAACATTTTCCTTTGGCAAAAAAATATAATTTTCACACTAACGCTGTTGACGAAAAAAAAATGGCGACCTTAAAAATTTCTATCAGTTTTCTTCGCAATTGCTCAATTATCAGGTCTAGTATTAATTAATGTCGTATTTTTTGGTATATTTTTGAAACTATTTATTTGAGAGATGAATAATAATTAATCGAATAATTTGCATTATTTTCGACTATTTCTGTCAAACGTTTTGGTAAGTTTCTAATACGTTGTTTGAATTATTACGGAACAACTTCACAAACGCATGATGCAAAAATGATAATTATTATTAGACCTGACATTTTCATAATTTCTGTCATTTTTTTTTTCATACTTTTCCTCATAATTGTTCAACCTTTGTAATATGCCATTTAACTCATTGTGGTAGAGATAATTTTTAAAAATGTTATAGTGATTAAAAAAAAAAAGAAATACTCATCTTTAATTATTATTTTGGATTATTTTACTTTAATGACATATTATTGTATATAATTATTTTCC
Source organism: Dyspetes luteomarginatus (assembly GCA_963669185.1). Lineage (NCBI taxonomy): Eukaryota > Metazoa > Arthropoda > Insecta > Hymenoptera > Ichneumonidae > Dyspetes > Dyspetes luteomarginatus. The sequence continues at coordinate 6,169,449 of OY769905.1, forward strand.
TATAAATATTTTTCAATGAAAAAAAAGGAGAAAAACAGGTGGGGGAATACGTGGGCGCAGAAAGCTGTCGGACTGAACGGTTAAATGCACAATAATTGCCGTTATAACCAATAGAGAGAAAAGTTCGCGATCGATGCACGTGAGAAATATAGTATAACAGTATTGTTAGTGTTGTGTGTGTGTGTGTCTATTTGTGTATGTAGATGAGATTGAGGAAAAGGCCGTCGTCGTTGACGTCCATGACGTCGGAGGCGCCGATGATAAAATGGCAAGAGGTAGCTTCGTGCATACGGTGGTGAAGATGCATTTATACCTCGGTGAACTCACCCCTTTCGTCCTCATCACTGTCAATCGCTCTGTCTCTTTTTTTTTCTCTCTCTCCCTCTCTCACTTTTTTCTCTCTCTTTTTCTGTCCCTTTCTTCTCTCTTTTTTTCTTCCTCTCTCTCCCTCTCCCTCGCTTTTCTCTCGAAGTATATAATGAGCCACCTCATATACCACTTCTCGCGACTGCTCTTCATCCACGACTCGCCAGAGTCGAGGGACTTCCCTCTCAGCTCGACGATGAGATACCTACTTTATGTCAAACCCCAAACCTTTCGCGGATAAAATAAAAATTCTTCTTTTACGCGACGAATTAATTAAAAAGAATAAAAATATTTTTCTCTGAAATTGAAATTATTTCGCGATATACGAGAATTGATTCAGTCAGCTTATTATTATAATTTAACTAATTGAAATATTATTGCAATTAATTATCAATTACAATCAGCAATGATTGTCTGCAAAATTAAAAATTTTATGACGTTGAAGCCCAATAATAGAGAGGATCGATATCTCGGGGTGAGAGGAATATGTGAAATATCGTATTTTTAGCTGGCAGGTACGAAGATAGTAGAAAAAGGGAGAGAAAGTGATGAAAGACAACACACAGACAATGGACGATAAAATGGCAAGAGCCGTGGCCAGCTGAATTTACCTCGTTCGCTTCTCGCCACGAGCTCTGACGCGAGCGCTCGTTTGAAGTACGTAATGAGACTTCTCCGAGTCATCTATTGTCAGGGGTAACAAAGGGGATGATGCAAGAGTGAGGGAAAGGGCGGACAGGATGTGAAAGGGTTTTTTTTTTGAATGATTTCGCGATATACGAGAATTGATTCAATCAGTTTATTATTATAATTTAACTAATTGAAATATTATTGCAATTAATTATCAATTACAATGAGCAATGATTGTCTGCAAAATTAAAAATTTTATGACGTTGAAGCCCAATAATAGAGAGGATCGATATCTCGGGGTGAGAGGAATATGTGAAATATCGTATTTTTAGCTGGCAGGTACGAAGATAGTAGAAAAAGGGAGAGAAAGTGATGAAAGACAACACACAGACAATGGACGATAAAATGGCAAGAGCCGTGGCCAGCTGAATTTACCTCGTTCGCTTCTCGCCACGAGCTCTGACGCGAGCGCTCGTTTGAAGTACGTAATGAGACTTCTCTGAGTCATCCATTGTCAGGGGCGACAAAGGGGATGACGCAAGAGTGAGGGAAAGGGTGGACAGGATGTGAAAGGGTTTTTTTTAAATGTATAATGTACATCTTCTCGCTCGGATGCTGCTCCCTCTCGTTGGCCAACTATATTGCCATACGCTTAAGGCTTTGTTCCTGATAAAAAAAAATTTACACCCCCGGGCACTACACACACATATATATATATATATATATATATTAAGTATTAATACACCGGTGTTTTTCTCCCTCGTGCCTTTTCCACGGGCTCATTTTAGACATTTCGTCGTGAAAAACTGCAACTGAAATTCTCCCCTGGCGTGGTTATAACTGCAGACGAAAGCTCCTAATTTCCTCTATTGTGAGGATCCACGACGAAACCCTGTTAAATAAATTAATTACCACAAAGTTGTGTATAATCGTGGTGAAAATTGCCTTTCCATGGCGGGCGATAGTAGGGGCGGGGAGGGGAGGGGGATGTTTACTTTTTTTCTTCACTTTGTCACGAATGTCTGCCAGTGTCATGACGTATGAAAGGTGCTGCATGCTTGCAAAAAAGGGGGTTGAAATTAAAGTGATTTGTTACAAGAGCTCTTTTGTTACGAAAATTCCACGATATTTTAGGAGAATAATGAGAAAAAAATTATAAATTACTTCTGTGTTCTCATTTGTAATTAATTATCATTTATTATCATCCGTCAATTATTGCACTCTCGAAATAAAAAAAAAAACGAGTTGAGAAAAAAAAAAAGTTATTGTAATTTTTGGGATATTTCAATTTTTTTTTTTTTTTTTTTTTTTAGAATATGGAAGATCGTGCCAGGATATTGGTTGCTTGTCTACCGAGGTTTGCATAATGGCGGAGGATCCGTGCTCTTATGGATCGAGAACAGGAGCCGATGGACGACCTCAGTGTGGAAGGTATCCAACATGCAAGAGAGACCCAAATGCTGAAAGTGAGTAAACCCACACACACACACCCACACACACATGCACAATTTTTAGAAAACAATAGACTTTTTTTTTGCTGCAATTGCAAAAATGGAAGACAATGAGAGATTTTCAATTTTTGCCACGATTTTCTCATGATTAAATTTTTATCATTATTTCTTGTCGATTACCAAACTCTGACGAAAAGATACACGCGCGTCGTTAAAGGAAATCGTTTTACTGCGTCGCCATCGTATCTCGTAATGGATACGGGCAAAACGTGATCTATCGCAATCATGCCGTAAAAGGAATGAGTAAAAGTGTCATTTTACGAGATTAAAGCATTTCCAGAGACTCCTCTTATACAGTTAATAATATATAAAATAATAATAATAATAATAATAATACGGAAAAATTAATTATTTTATTTTGCAATCATGCCGTAAAAGGAATGAGTAAAAGTGTCATTTTACGAGATTAAAGAATTTCCAGAGACTCCTCTTATACAGTTAATAATATATAAAATAATAATAATAATAATAATAATAATACGGAAAAATTAATTATTTTATTTTGCAATCATGCCGTAAAAGGAATGAGTAAAAGTGTCATTTTGCGAGATTAAAGAATTTCCAGAGACTCCTCTTATACAGTTAATAATATATAAAATAATAATAATAATAATACGTAAAAATTAATTATTTCATTTTGCAATCATGCCGTAAAAGGAATGAGTAAAAGTGTCATTTTACGAGATTCATTTCCAGAGACTCCTCTTATACAGTTAATAATATATAAAATAATAATAATAATAATACGTAAAAATTAATTATTTCATTTTGCAATCATGCCGTAAAAGGAATGAGTAAAAGTGTCATTTTACGAGATTCATTTCCAGAGACTCCTCTTATACAGTTAATAATATATAAAATAATAATAATAATAATAATACGTAAAAATTAATTATTTTATTGTGCAAAATAATGTGCTTGACTCGTGAATATTTTGTACATGGAACAATAATAAGGTCATTAATTTAAAATAAAAATTGTGTTTTTTGGAATTTACTTTTATCCATATAGTAAGCTGCAATACAAAACGTTGCCCGGGTGGTCAAAAGTGCATAACTGACGAGAGGGGTCAGCCAAAATGTGTCGACGCATCGTCAAATTCTGGTGAGTAACATTTTTCTATATAATTCAGGGATAAATGGGTTAGCCTAAAAAAAAAAAATCTAATTTTCCTCAATCATAAACTGGTCTCTGTTGTAGCGTAGAAATCGCACATTACGATCTTTCACGTATCATGGACGAACGATTACAAAATTGCATTTTTTTTCTTCTTTTAATCTCTCATTTCGTAATATTGAAAGAAAAATAAAATTTACGCCGAATATTTTTGTTTATGCGATACGAACTTTTACAACTTACTGCAGTCAATTACTGTAAAACCGTACATGAACGATCGTTCGGACGAGAAGCGTGAGAGAGAAAGAGGAGAGAGAAGGGTAGAAAATAGCAGACGACTCGGGCTGGGCCTGACGACGCGCTGCAACATTTTAACAGCCTCTCTTTTTCCTCTTTAGATATATATATATATGTATATAAATTTTGTTGATGCCTCTATGTTGTGTTTTACACTCGAGCACTTGTACGAGCAATTCTCTCAAACACCTTTCAACTGTTCGCACCCCTTTTTCACCCTCAGTATTTTTATATTATATTTACTATACCCACACATACATATATATCGATGGTTTAAAACAAAAAAGGCGTATCAGCATCTTTTAATAAAAACTCGATACGCCCTTTGAACTTTAGGCCATTAACATATATATGTATGTACAATACACACACACACACACATATATTTTCATCCCCTTTCGTTGCTTTCTTTCTCTGAGAGACTCACACGCCACTACCGATCAACAGAGAACGACTCCCCTTTCTCTTTTTCACAATTTTCCCACATCACGAGTAACATCTATGCATCGTAAATAAAATACAAATAAAAAAACAAGATATGGGATGGATACAGAACAGTAAAAAAAGCGAAATTGCGAATTTTAGAATACTGAAAAAACAACGAAAATTTTTATAAAGATTGAAAAAAATCGATTATGATTTTTATCGATCGTTTATAACGTGCGTGAAAAATAAAATAGCTCATAAGATATCCGGCGATAAATCGAGGCGAGTTTCAATTATCGATCCCGTATTGTTTTTAAGATTTTTGTGTGAAAATTTCATGGAAATTTTGAGATCTTTATTTTTATTTGGTGATTCGACTCGAATGAAATTCATCTCGCTAATTTTTTCGATCAATCAAATGAAAAATAACGTGAATATTAATTTTCTTGTATTATTGTAATCGTGAAATTTCAAGATTTAATTGCTTATAAAGCATCGAAGAATTTTTCGTCATCAATTTTATCGAGTCATAATAAAACTGTCGAATTTGGTGGACCAAAGTATTTGCATGAAAAATTGGACGTTTGGCTTTCTTAAATATAATAACAAAACGACGAAAATGAAAAAAAAAATGGCAGCCATTTCCTCATATTAAATTCACAGAAATGCTTAAATTATTTCGTATTGAAAATTTTCTATTCGTTTTTTTCTGGGCCCACTTTGTGTAGAATTCTTCCTGATCGTTTTATATCTTCTTCAGTGAGCCCCAATCGTCAGCCCTAAGATGTAACGTTTTTTTTTTTTGTTTTTTTTTTTTTTGAAGATTTATCGTGGGGTGCACGTGTACGAATTTCTAAAGGTCGTTGGGATTTTCTTTTCTTTTTCTCTTCGTTTGTATCCACGCTTACAGTAGCCTCAAAAATCCATTCGTGTATTCTAGCCACCTGAGCACCAGTCTCCGGGTGCGTTATATACACGCACACACACACACACACACATTTATGTACACCCAAATGTATACGGAGTATATTTCCTGTAACTTTAACCCCCAGTTTCTTTTCCAACAGTTTTTCTTTTGTGTCTTTTTCTTATTTTAAATTCTCTGGACGATCCTAAAGCCCCTTGGCACGCATATTCGGGCAATTTTAGCATGTGAGATACGTGCTCACCCTATGAACTTCGCCGGGCTCTATTGAAATCAATATATATATATATATATACACGTCGGAGCCTTTTTTCCTTTAAGCCTCCTATGCTCCCTTCGTTCCATCACTTCTCTTTCTCTTCTTTCTTTTTCTCTTCCCCCCCCTCTCTCTCTCTCTCTCTCTCTCTCTATTTTTCACTCTTTCATTTTTGCACAGAGAGTATGAAACTCTCGCGATACACTTGGACCACTTAACCCTCTCTATCTTCGCTCCTAGACCCGCGCGAAGCTACTCGCACAAATTCAACATTCTCTCCTCATTCATCCACTTTACCTACTTTTCAAATTCTTTACTTTTTCACTCCACCTTTGTGTGGGTCTATACGTACACTTTGGAGAGCCCACCATTTTTACTTTTTTCTTCCTTTTTTTTTAAATTCATTATTTATATTCCTTCATTATGATTCGTTTTTTTCACTGCCCTTTTTTTTCGGTAAATCGTGAATTTCGAGACTGTCGTGGCTGAAAGAAAAAAAAGGACATTTCATTCATTCATTGGCGAAGATTTTGTGGTTTGATAATTGTATGATTTTTTTTTTTTTTTACTGCAGAAGTACGTGAATAAATATAAATTTTGTGCTTGAAAAATTGGGGGGGTTGGGACAGCTTTTTAAATGGTATTAAAAAAAAAAAATCGGTATTTGAATTTTTGTATGCTGAATGGTGAATTTTAGGCTAGTGAATTGCATGCAGAAAAAGCTTTTTTTTTATGTTAAAATCCCCCTCGAACTCCGCATGAATGTTCTCGATTAATTAAATGTGCTTTTGGGCTCATAATGCGGACCAGAAAAAAAATTGAAAAAAAAAAAAATTATACCTCGAGTGTACGTGAAGCGAATCACTGCCCACGCACTTGCACGTGTAACCAATTTTCACAAGTCGAGGTTGGAAGACATTAAATGACGAGGAAGTTGTCTGAATTATAGCGCGATTCGTTTGACCTGCACAGAGATAATTTTTGTACCCCCGTTAAGTGGCCACTCGAAAAAATCTGAAAGACTGCACGAACGTAACTGAAAAATCTACTTGCTCACTCTTAAAAATAAATCATAAAAAATAAAATAAATAAATAAATAATAAAAAAATAAAAATCGCGAGGTCATTCGAAACCGGATCACTTGACCCCGAAAAAATTTTCCAGGATACGATTCCGCGGGTGTATCGTCCGTGAACGGTCATCGTACTCAAACAAACGACAACAACAACAAAAATTACGATTCGGTTTCGACAAATACAAATCCTTACGCCAATGCTAATGCACCGCCCATCGTTGACGAGCCAGGAAGAAATTATCCCGTTTCGTCAGGTACGAATCTTGGCTATCCGCCTTATCCGAGTACCAACACAAATACCGGAAGTGTTAATGGAAATTCTGGCTCTGGATATCCGCCTTATCCGCCATCATCGGGTACATCATCGTCAGGAACAAATCTTGGTTATCCTCCTTATCCAACGCAAAATCGCATGCCAATGCCAGGACAGGGTGGCGTTTATCAGCAATTACCCCCGCCACAAGCAGGCGGATATTATCCTGGCAATAGCGCTTCCGGTTATCCTTCTTATCCACCGAATCAACAATATCCAGGACACTCGAATTATCCTTATCAAACGCGAAATTATAATTCCAACGCGCATTATCCAAGATACAGAAATGCATCAGGGAAAATTATTTCGGGACATGCGAGCAGCATTGCACTCGTGGGAATAGCTCTAGCGATCGTTACTAAATATTTGTCGTGACGTGATGGCTCATTCGTGTCGTGCGTTTGTTAATTCTCGCCTCGTTCATTCACACAACCCTGTTTATCACTGCGAGACATCGCACTTGGAAATATTTTGGTAATGTCCATTTTTTTTTAATTCTTCTTATCGTGGAATGAGGCATTTTTTTTTTGTTAATAAAAAAACACGTTTTTGGAATTGAATGGTTGCTGAAAAAATTAATGGAATATTTGTGGAAAATTATTATTTAACGCATGCCAAAGGTATTTCATCGACACGTGATTGTATTGCGTTAAAATTTAAAAGTGAGTTTAATCAATATATATTTTTTAATTGCATAAAAGTGTGTTTAATCAACACATTTTTTAATTGCACAAAAGTGTGTTTAATCAACACTTTTTTGATTGCATAAAAGTGTGTTTAATAAACACATTTTTTAATTGCACAAAAGTGTGTTTAATCAACACATTTTGAATTGCACAAAAGTGTGTTTAATCAACACGTTTCTTAATTGCAGAAAAGTGTTTTTAATCAACACATTTTTAATTGCACAAAAGTGTGTTTAATCAACACGTTTCTTAATTGCAGAAAAGTGTGTTTAATGAACACGTTTCTATTTGCATAAAAGTGTGTTTAATCGAGACATTTTTTAATTGCATGAAAGTGTCTTCAATTATGTAACACATTTTTATATTACATTAAAACTGTATTTAATAAACATGTTTTGAAACCGTTTTTATATTACATAAAAGTGAGTTCCATTAACACGATTCATGTTATGCGAAAGTTTATGAGATGAACACATTTTTGTGTTGCATACAAAACGTATTGAATGAATACATTTTAATGCAGCATAAAAAATATGTTTAATGAAAATTCTTTCGTGTTGCATAAAGATGTGTCCAATTATAATCCACTCTTGTGGGGTATAATAACGTGTTGAACCCAAACACACTCTTGTGCTCCTTACAAAAGTCTTTAGTGCAAATACATCATGTGTCGAAACGAACTCGTAACACATAAAAACGATTTTTTTTTAAAGTGACAAAAACAAAAAAATTCTGTTTACAAAAATATTTCCAACTGTGTGTATATATAAGATACTTTTTACCCAGGGAATATTCAGATGTATTATGACTCGCGAAAGATCCTACAAAATGTGCTTTTTACAAAAGAAAAAAAAAATATATATATATATATATATATGTGTTTTGAAATATACATACAGTCGTGTATTTGTACTTGGAATTGAAGGCGGAGTGTACTAACACACACAATGTGCACACAATATAACGGGTGGATTGTACAGTGAATATGCAGCATGACGGAAAAATGTGCGAACATCCAAACTGGCGTATATCCAGTTGAAACGTTGAATCTTTTATGGGTTGATATATAAAGGACGAGAGAGAGAGAGAGAGAGAGACACTGCGAGACGAGGCCAGCAAGAAGAGCAGTATAAAGCTCTCGCTGCTCAAATGGAAGAATGAAAAATGTTCGCAGTTATTCGTTCTCTCTCTCTCTCTCTCCCTCTTTATTTCTCTAACGTTGATGCAACGACGGAATAATGCATCGAGATACTGAGGGATAACGAGAAACGATTATTCGCTTAAGGCTTCATCAGAAACGTCAAAGAAGAAAGAAAAATGAATTTGTGCTAAGCCCGTGTGTGTGTCCTCTCATCCTCTCATTATTTTTATATCGAAATATCAAAGTCGTTATTTTTATAGATAACGATCATTTATTATTATTTTTTATCTGGGAATCGCAAAAAAAAAAAAATCTTCCAGCAGAAATATTTTTATTTCTCGAACTGTAAAACATTTTTTTTTTTGTCACTTGTTAATTATCGTTCGAGTACAAGAAACTTTTAGCCTGCGTTTTAACTGCGAGACTTTATAAAGCATGAAATATTGCATACGGGTTCTTTTTTTTTTTTTTTAATTACGAAAACGTAAGAAAATTTTGTTTTTAGAATATTGTAAAATATCATTGTCGCAAATGTGTCACCAAAGTCGTAAGGCATTTTTTGTTTGTTTGCCATGACAAATATGAAGAAGAAAAAAAAACACTACAATGAGATAAAATTCGATAAAATATATTTAGATAATAATAGATAAAGATTTCGAGCCAGGCTCTCATTCATGGATGACACATGGATAATTTATCGTTAATTTGTGTAAAAAAAAAATGTACCTGCGATGATCGTAAATAGTTATATGTGTATATATGGCGCCAGATATATCGAAAAAAATAATTCTCGCACGCGTCAAACTTAAGCAATCTCCGTCCTCAATGGCAGCTTTCTTTGGACATTAGTGAAAAAAAATATATATATCTCTATCTTCATTGACCTCAGAGACATTATTAAAAAATTACACTGCATGTATAAAATATTATACCGTGTATACGTTTATTTATTTTTGTATACCTACAATTATCCATGATACATTCTATATATATATACAAATAATGATAATATTATACGTGTACCTACAAATAAAATCAGAGGCGCGTTGTACATTTGAACTTTAGTTAAAAAAGAAAAACATTTTTTACGATTAATAATTATTTTACGGTGAAAGTAAAATGTTATTGGTTTTAAATTGCTCTCGATGCTCTCGTCGTCTAACCCAGCTATTTCTAACCGCTCTTTTCACGTTCCCTTATTAATTGTAACATTTTGTAAAAGTAAATTTCCCATTAAAATTAATTGTCACGAGAAAACAAACGAGAAAAACATGATCGAGTGTAGAAAATTATATATATATTTTTTCTTCACAATTGCGTGTTCTGTATTTATCTCAGCGTTTCACACACGATTAAGAGTCTGCTGAAGCGCTGTTTGACCCCTGACCCTCGCTCGAAATATTCAAACGATGCTCGTATACGTCAAGGCACGTTCGTTATCTAACAAATGCGTTATCACTGATGTCAAAATCTGACACGTTGATTTGTCAATACTCACCAACACACACACACACACACGTATACAAATATATGTCATTCACTTTGAACTGGCCGATCCCGGCTCGTTTTACAGTCATTGGGGAAAACCACAAGCTCAAAACGTCACCAGAGACGGGCAAATTGAGTTTAAGTAGTTAATGCTGTAATTGAACAGACACAAAGATACAAGTTAAAATTTAAAAAATTTACATTTCACTAAATTCAAAAACGTATCAATTAAACGGTTTTATCAAAGTACAAATAATTTCAATTCTAATTATAATTTGTTTAAATAGCATGAGAAAAAATTGGTCAATTTTTAATTTCGATTAATGCCCGTGTATGATTAGAAAGATGATTTTCTTTCATCAATTGATAATGTTTAATTTGAAATAAACGAAAAAAATCGTAAAATCGGTATCTGCAGTCGAAAGACCAGACGGACACCGTAGACGAGTATTTTATGTATGAGTGTATGAGTTGAATGAGTTAAAAAATGAATTTGTTTATCACTTGATAATGTTGAATTTGAAATAAACGAAAAAAAATCGTAAAATCGGTATCTGCAGTCGGAAGACCAGGTGGACAACGTAGACGTCCAACTTACATCACACCAAAACCGGTGATCGTCACACCACCACCAAGATACTCGTCTTACGGTGGTCAGGGTACTCGTTATTCATCCGGTGGTTATGGCAATACCGTTTGGAATCGTGGCAATTCGGGTTACAACGACAACAAGGATAAAAATCGTTCGGGAAATCGTGGCCAGAGTATTAACACACGCAACTCTGCCAATAATAATAATTATCAGACTCACACTTCTACCGATTCACAGGGTAATCGTGTGTGGACTTTTTCCGGCTAAAAAGGGACATCATTATTCGATCGTTAAGATCCTCGCATGATTTCTCTCCGATGATCTTGCCAAGTGAACAAATTCAACGATAAAAAAAAAATATTATATGAAAATTAGCCATGAGCCAATGATTTATTTTGTATCGAGATTTGTATAAATTTTTAGCTATAAGTTAATCAAATTGATACGATCCAGGATTAATATTTTTTCAAAGAACCATTGAAATCATTTTTTTTTTTTTAACTTTTAGCCTGGATGCATCAGTGCCATTATACTATTATTATAAATTTTAGTGACATAAATATGCAATATAACGTAGTGCCTTCGAATGCCAAATATAAAATACTCGACACGAAGTACTTCCTCGCGTTATGCACATCAGAGTAACGTCATAACAAAATCTACTACTTACATATTATATTATTCAATGATATTAATCATATGACTGTACTTAAGGCACAAAAAGTGTTTGTTAACAATTGCCAAAGCACCAGTGAAGAAATAAAAATTTACATCAGCAAAATAATCGTGTATACGCAAACCAGAGAGAACAGTACAAAACTTCAACGTGACGAAAAGCTCTCCAACTGCATGTTGCTTTTCTACTAATTTCTCCACCAACGATTTTCACCTACTCGGTCATCGGGACTTTAACAATATATATACATGCTATATGCATATAATTGCATAAAAATATCATTATACGTCCGGACGTTTATCATGACATCGATAGAAAATATTTATGGGAAAACGTCCGCTCCCCTTGCTCCTCTCCGACGATTTTCACCTATTCGATCATTCGGACTTTACTTCTATACAAAAAACATCATCAAATGTCCGGACGTTTATCATGACATCGATAAAAAATACTTATGGGATAACGTCTGCGGTCATCCAGTCATCGTTCATCCTCCCAGCAGCATGATAAAAGACCTGCGATACTTGGCGCAAAAAATAAGTAACTAAAACGAAAGCCATCCTGTGATTGACGATGGCAACTTTCCATGTTGGACTCGGGCATGTTTTGACAGCTAAGCATGCAAATTCTCTTGGGGCTGACGTGGATGATGTACGAAATTCTATGCAATTCTGCTGCTGTTTCTTTCAGCTGATCTCTATCCGCTAGTGTTGGACATTTTCGCAGAGTACAACGGGGGTGATTTAAAAGATGTCCACAGACGTCAGAATAACGGTGATGTTCAGTCATCATCAAGTTCTTCCGGGTATCCAGCTGGTTCGGGATATCCGTCGGGAAGTTCAGCGAGTGAAGAACCAGCGAGAAGTTCAAGTGGTTATCCAGCTGGCTCTGGATATCCCTCGGGAAGTTCCTCCAGTGGTACGCCATCGAGAAGTTCCAGTGGTTATCCATCTGGCTCAGGATATCCAAGCTCCAGTGGCTATCCGAGTTCTTCGGGCTCTTCCGGTTATCCATCTAGCAGCGGAAGTGGATATCCAAGCTCCTCGGGATATCCGTCCGGCTCTTCCGGTTACCCATCGAGCAGCGGAAGTGGATATCCAGCTTCGTCGGGTTATCCAAGCTCGAACAGCGGTTATCCGAAAACTTCCGGATATCCAGCGGGTGGAAGTTCTTCCGGATATCCAGCGGGTGGAAGTTCTTCCGGATATCCTTCATCAGGTTCCAATGACGAGACCGTCAGACGCACCAGCTCGAGTTCCGTGAATGCTGGATATCCAAATTCAGGCAGCGGGTATCAGCCCTCTGGCGGTTATCCCGCGCAGAATCAGGGTCAATCGGGTCAAAGCAGTTATCCGAGTTACCCAGCTTCCGGTGGACAGTACAATAATGGTGGTCAGCAGTATCCTGGCCCATATTCGCAGCCTGGTTACCAACAACCCCCTGCGGGCTCCGGATACTATAATAATCAGCAACAAAATCAAAATGGTTATCCCGGAGGTTATCCGACCCAGCAACAAAAGCCAAAAAAGCCAAGCATCACTGAGCAAATAGCAAATTACGCGAAAAATCTTGCCCAACGTGTCCTGACACAAACGATCATCGACAAAGTCTCCGGGCGCAATTGAACGAATCAGATAAATTAATGAAATTAATTATCCCGGAAAACGAAGTAATATATTGTCGAATTCCCGCAAATGGAGAATTATTCAGGGATTAATATTGCAACTAAAATATAGAACGAAATACTCGAATACGTCTTGAAACGTAATTAATGTACAATCTGAGCTTTTTCTAGCAATAGTTTTACTGTTTAAAAAAATAATAATAAATAAACGCTGGTGTATTGAACAAAGAGCATTCATCATGTTCACTTCCAGCTGATCTGGAGATACGAGAATAAAAAAGTTACTGCAACACAACGAGAATGGGACTCGTCAAACTTTGTTCAATGATTGTTCGGTGGAGTCACTTGGTAAGTAGTTGCTGGATTCGTTACGAAAGTATTGAGTGGAAAAAAAATGAGATAATGGGACGTAAAAGTTGGCATATTTATATGCCCCTTGAGTGTTCCTCCGATTTGCGTCGTGCAAACGTCGACTTTTCGCAATCGATTGGTAAACACGAACTGAGAAACTTGGGAATAGGGATGCGAAGACAGGGTAGGAGAGGGTGGTAGGACACAAAGCGTGACCGAACTCTCAAGATGAGGGGAAAATACAACAGAAAGAGGAGCTGAGAAAAGGAGCATTTCAGAATCTGATTATGGCATTATGTTGGGGAATCCGATTGAATTCTTTGCTCATTTTAATGCTTTTGTACTCGATATAAATCTCTCAATGAGATTATTTATGTAGACGTAGCAAGAACGGGTCTTTTCATTTGCATTTTTTTTTTCTTCTGCACTATCCATTATTCTTTATCCAGTGGCCTTTGTGTGCAGGGCAAATGGAAATTCATTCATATCGGGGATGATTATAGTTAATTTATGCTCGTATTGCAGCACCTATCTTTTACAAGCTACACGAAGAATATTGAGCTCGAGTTCAAAGACCTCCAGTCGCAATCAGGAACGACCGAGTCTACCTGTTTGACTGTTCTCATGCTGATAATGTGCGAATACGAGAGTGTGTTGATTGCTAGGTAAATTGGAAATTGGCGCGCACAAAGTTTCGGAGTGATAATATAAGCTGATAATTCTTGACTATTTGTTGGGAACTGGGGATACTGTGCACTTTAAACTCGAACGATGGTAAAGTAGATCATTACCGTGAAAAATCTGCTTTACCTACAGTTGGTATGTAAATCGGTGTACCTAAGTTATCTGTGCATGATGTTATTATCGAGCCTTTGGAGGTTTTCGATACTGTGGATGTCCCAACTGGGGTCCTTTTACCGACTGTTGATAATCGAGATTCCTTCGCCAAAATTATCGACCGAGCTCGAAATGACGCAGAGAGGGCGATACAGTGTAAAATATCGTAACATCTCGGGGGATAAACTATCGAGCTTCATGCCTTATACGATTCTCGAGCTTTGCCGTTCATTCACGGAAAGAACCGCGTGGACGACCACGACGCCGACGCCGTACGAAAACCGCGTCCTCGCGCTTTTCCTCCTTTCAAAGAACACCGGCAGTCGGGCTTTAGCTTTTCCGGCCTTTATTCAGATACGTTTCGGCGCTCGTACACTTCACAGCGAGTTCTCGGAGAAATTGTACAATTTCTCGCCCCTCATCTCGACAGGGGCTGGAGAACACACACGTGATTTCGGGCAACATTTATGATTGATTTATTTATAAAAAACGAAAAATTAAACTCAAAGTTCCTTGATCGAAGGATTCTCCACGTAATATACTAATGTAATGAAAAGAAAAAAAAAAGAATAATCTGTACTTTACAATATTGTCACGTCATGCTTATAAATTTGGCAATTAAGACACTTTTGTAAATAATTTTTCAACGTTATTACAAAATATCGGCAAAATTATTTAAACGTAACATAGACGAGTACCTGATGGACGTTTTACGAAAATTTAATCGACTATAATTCGCCAATTGAATTTAATAAAAATATTTCTGTGAATCGCCAATGTGTATAACGTTTATTTTGAGAAGATGAAATCAATTATGTCGATTTCGTTGGCGTCAATACTCGGTGGATAATTCGACAACAATTCGGGGATAAACAATTGCTGCCCAAGTACAAATTTTACGGACAAATCTTTCCTCTCTCCCGCTCTCTCTCTCTCCCTTTCTCTCTCTCTCTCTCTCCCTCTCTCTCTCTCTCACCACCCCATGTCTCGTTAATTTCTGCACACGATAATCCACACCGCGGATAATCTTTGGGTGAACGCCGAGAGGGAGAAAGCTCGACCGCAAATACCGCGAGTGCGTCGAACGTAATTGGGGTGAGAAAATCGAATTTTAATCGTGCATAGAGGGAGAGAGAGAGAGAAGAAGAAGAAGAGAGGAAGCCATGAAAATGAGCGGAAAGCCCGCAGTTAAGGAGACTAACGAGCGTTCATCGAGTGAAAGAAATGGATTCGGTGTTAATTGGCGAGAAATTACCAGATTGGAAATGCGATTGTTAACGTCGTTCGAATAATTTTTTTTTTTTTTTCGTGCCTGGAATGCTGGAGAAACTTCGCAACTTCTACAAGGTAATTTTTCTCCTCCTCATTCTCCTTCACCTCTTTGGACAATCAGCGGTAATTCGAGATACACGTAAACTAATTTTACGCGAGGGTTGAATAATTGTCTCGTCATGAAAAAAGCGATTAAATAATGTGCAAGGGTGGCGAGAAAGTTTTCACCCTTAAAAGTAGAATTTTTTTAGTATTATTTGATTTTTAGTTTTTTTTTTAAGAATTAATTCTTTTGATTTCGTACAATGTCAAAAAATACAATATTTTTCTCACCCTTTAGTTTTCTAAAATCGTATTATAGATGATAAAACTTTTCAAATGTAACGCAATTTTTTAAGCTACGAAATATGATTTTTCTAGGTTAACTTTTTTTTTAACCACGCTTTAGAGTCACTTTTTAAATAAATAATAATTCGTATATACTCAAAATTTTGAGCTCGCCCCTGTCACGAAGGATGGACGGTAAGGGTCGTCCGTTGGAATTGGTCTCGCCGCAATTTTAGCCGGCTTATCGCGACAATGAATAATTCCGCAACAAAACGTGGGTGTACATGGAAAGAGGGAGAGAGAGAGAGGGTCTTTATAATCTCCAGTTGATAATTTCAAGTTCATGACCCCCTTTAATCCTCATGAGTCCCTTAAACTTCTCAAAAGCGAGATAGGTAGAGTTTCGAAGCCTCGCGAGAAAGCAACCAGATATCTCGTTAAATGGATCCCATATATATATGGGATATATGGGATATATATATATATATATATATATCTCGTGCTTGGTCTATCTCGTTTCGTTGATGTAATGAGAGACATGTGGACGAAAGGTGACGAGTCCCATACAGATGATTACCGACGTATATACGTGGGGAAAATGGGTCCCATATATATATAGGATATATGGGATATATGGGATATATATATATATATATATATATATATATATATATATATGTATCTCTCGTGCTTGGTCTATCTCGTTTCGTTGATGTAATGAGAGACATGTGGACGAAAGGTGACGAGTCTCATACAGATGATTACCGACGTATATACGTGGGGAAAATGGGGGCAAAATGGGCATTAAGGCTAAATGATAATTTTTATGAAATTTATTTCGACGAGACGAAAACAATGCTTGTGGTAAAAATATTTTATCAATTTCTCGCACTTTTCTTGCTTAACGAATCTCGAAAAGCTGTAAAAAGACGGTTTCATTAAAAATAATATTTTTGGTGAGGTGAGGTGTCCATTTTACCCCCTCTGTCCATTTTGCCCCCATTTCCCGTGTATACAGGCAAACGTGAATATTCTCGAGAGAGATTTTGCTACCAGAGACGAGACTGTCATAATGCATGAGGTGGGAATCTGTTGGGGTCAGCTCAGATATATAAATATGTGGGGGCCTAAAGGGGTAGTCTTCGGTGCACTTTGCCCTCGAGCCTCCCTGGCTATAATATAGTTCGTCCTACTGTCTTATTAATACGCACAGCTATTACGACTGTGTGAGTTTTTGTGTGAGTCTCTTTTACTATGTTTACGCACTAACTCAGTTCCTTAAGCGAGGGAGGGAGAGTGACAACGAAAGACCGAAAGTATACACAAAAAATTTGAGACCTAATAAAATGTCATTTTCAATTGAACAAACCATTGTTTTTCATTAATGCCATCAAATTTCACAAATAAATCGGTTTCGTCAAATTCAATAATTTTTTCTCTCAGTGTAGTAGAGATTTTGCTACCAGAGACTAGACTGTCACAATGCATGAGTTGGGAATCTGTTGGGGTCAGCTCAGATATATAAATATGTGGGGGCCTAAAGGGGTAGCCTTCGGTGCACTTTGCCCTCGAGCCTCCCTGGCTATAATATAGTTCGTCCTACTGTCTTATTAATACGAACAGCTATTACGACTGTGTGAGTTTTTGTGTGAGTCTCTTTTACTATGTTTACGCACTAACTCAGTTCCTTAAGCGAGGGAGGGAGAGTGACAACGAAAGACCGAAAGTATACACAAAAAAATTTGAGACCTAATAAAATGTAATTTTGAATTGAACAAACCATTTTTTTTTCATTAATGCCATCAAATTTCACAAATAAATCGGTTTCGTCAAATTCAATAATTTTTTCTCTCAGTGTAGTAGAGATTTTGCTATCAGAGACGAGACTGTCACAATGCATGAGTTGGGAATCTGTTGGGGTCAGCTCAGATATATAAATATGTGGGGGCCTAAAGGGGTAGTCTTCGGTGCACTTTGCCCTCGAGCCTCCCTGGCTAAAATATAGTTCGTCCTACTGTCTTATTAATACGAACAGCTATTACGACTGTGTGAGTTTTTGTGTGAGTCTCTTTTACTATGTTTACGCACTAACTCAGTTCCTTAAGCGAGGGAGGGAGAGTGACAACGAAAGACCGAAAGTATACACAAAAAATTATGAGACCTAATAAAATGTCATTTTCAATTGAACAAACCATTTTTTTTCATTAATGCCATCAGATTTCATAAATAAATCGGTTTCGTCAAATTCAATAATTTTTTCTCTCAGTGTAGTAGAGATTTTGCTACCCGAGACGAGACTGTCACAATGCATGATCGGGAATCTGTTGGGGTCAGCTCAGATATATAAATATGTGGGGGCCTAAAGGGGTAGTCTTCGGTGCACTTTGCCCTCGAGCCTCCCTGGGTACAATATAGTTCGTCCTACTGTCTTATTAATACGCACAGCTATTACGACTGTGTGAGTTTTTGTGTGAGTCTCTTTTACTATGTTTACGCACTAACTCAGTTCCTTAAGCGAGGGAGGGAGAGTGACAACGAAAGACCGAAAGTATACACAAAAAATTTTGAGACCTAATAAAATGTAATTTTGAATTTAACAAACCATTTTTTTTTGATTATTTGCCATCAGATTTCATAAATAAATCGGCTTCGTCAAATTCAATAATTTTTTCTCTCAGTAATACTATCGCTTCACGTTTGGGTTTGGGTTAGTTATTGTGACAGTTTTCGTGCGAGTCTAATTTTACCAAGCTCACGCCCTAAGTAACTTTTAGTTCCTTAAGTGAGAGAGCTAGAGTGATAATTGTCTATATTGTTTTTCTTCACCTCACGTATTTTATTATTAAATGTTGATACCGCGTAGATTGTATGTGCGTGAGTCTCTGAATGACTGTGTGCATTTCTATATGAACCCTCCTAATTCTTATGTATGGCTGCAGTATCAAGAAGATATTTTTATATTATATATAGAGAAATGTATTTCTCTTTGGGATATTCCCAAGAGCTTAAGCTGAGTCAGAATACAAATTGGCTCACACTTTGTTCCCCTAATAAATTCTGCAAATAATAATCCTCCAGAATCTCAAATATTCCTCATCTTAAATACCTTCAAGAATTTTGGGGTGCAGTTTTGTCATGAAACTAGATGACCTGACCATAACTCAGTTTCATAAAGTCCGAAAGATTAGCCATGTTTTTTAACTTGTGAAAAAAAGCTCTGCATTACCGAAACATGACAAAATACAATACGAAAATATGTCTAAGAAATTTTATTTCATGGAAATAAACGTCAATGGTCCAATTAATATTTTTTGTAGTACGAGGAAAAAAAGAAAAAAAAATAATTAAAAGACTGCGAGTGACGAGATTTTCGTCTTAAAGTCAACTTGAATGGATATTTAGAGGTAATTTGTTGCTGGGTTAATTAATTGGCTTCACTGATATAGTCAACTGCCAATAAAGTAAAAGTGCAAAATCGATAACAATTCAATCAAGATAAGAGGGATAAGAGATAATTATTTCGTTCACGATTAAAAGAGAATGGACTTGCCAGCAGTTTATTTTTTTTCTTCACTTTTTTCTCTCTATCCTTGCGCCAAACTCAATTTCATCGTTATAGAGCTTTTGGGGGGCATGGACCATTTACTCGCGATGAGATTGGGATGGAGTCGATTTTTTACCGAAAATTTTCCATTTTTTATGTGCGAGAGTGTAAAGGGTTGAAAAATTTCGCTCAACTAATGGATCGTGTGCATTTAATACGTGATGGAGTTTTGCATTAAAGCACACTAGGGAAACTACGAGAAATGAAAAGGGTGCAAAGAGATGGGAGATTCGAAAAGTAGAATGGAGAGTGGAGTGAGTGAGTGAGTGAGTGAGTGAGTGAGTGAGTGAGAGAGAGAGAGAGAGAGAGAGAGAGAGAGAGAGAGAGAGAGAAAAAAGAAAGTTGGAAAAGTGGAGGCCTCGTTAGCAAAAGCTCACCATGGGGCTCGACCTGTAATCTATCAACGTCACTGGCTATTTTCCTGGCTTCGAGCACCCACTAGATATTGCTAAACTGCAAGTAATATCCCAGTTTCATATTTGTTCTCGCTTTGTACATCAAACATTTGCACAAACTTCAAAGTCTGCTCTGGGGTTATAGTTCGTGAAATGAGATTCCTCGATGAGTTTCTAGTGGGAAGAAAACAAAAAAAAATAATTCCATGGTACTCCATTCCATGATTCCATGATTAATCGGTAATTATTCAGCATGTACTGTCATCCATGATTGGTAAAATTGCTACATTTTATCGTGATTAATGCTGCGGAAAATCACCATCGTAATTTACCGAGCATTTTTCATCGGAACTTTATTCAGAAGAGAAGAGGCAAATGAAATGGAAAAAAAAGTGAAAAATAACGAGGTGAATGGTGAAAAATTTACATAATTTCATGGATAATTAATCTACCCCTTAAATTTACTGCCTGTGATACTTAATTTTTGCTCTCTCATCTTCAAGTAGATATTGTATTATATATATATGTATATTTACATTGAAAGAGAAGATGGACGAACTGATTAATAGTCGGAAGTGAATGGTGCAAAAATGCTGGTTCACACAGTAGATTCATCCATATATATAAACGGACGGTCAGCCATATGTGTATATATATATATATATATATATATATAAGTATCTTTCATCCGGATTCATCGTGTAATCTGTCAACGTCGAGAAAACTTGCGCCCTCCAAAGTCCTCCAAAAAATATATATCGAGCTAGGGGCTGCTCTGTTATTGCCTACCATCGATCATTAAATCCAAAGAGGATATTCTCGAGTTCTTCAGCTCTTCCTTTTCTCCATTCCTACACAATTTACAAGCTTTTCATCGTCTCTATTTTCTCGACTTCTATTGTGTCACTTTTTTCACATTGACAAAGTTGCCCAAATGTCAAATTCTTTTGAGTGTCTCACACAGTGAGAATTTTGAGTGTACCCAGCAGAGCGATCGAATTTCGTATGTATAATCCATAAAAATATCGTCGCGAATAGAAAGAAAGAGAGAGAGAGGGAGAGAGAGAGAGAGAGAGAGAGAGAGAGAGAGAGAGCATTCAATACATGCTAAACGACATACTCAATCCCCTGGCTCGATCAAGTTAAGCTGATTCTGTTTCCTTGAA
The DNA here is from genome assembly GCA_963669185.1 of Dyspetes luteomarginatus. Taxonomy (NCBI): domain Eukaryota; kingdom Metazoa; phylum Arthropoda; class Insecta; order Hymenoptera; family Ichneumonidae; genus Dyspetes; species Dyspetes luteomarginatus. The sequence goes on from OY769905.1 coordinate 6,190,523, forward strand.
AAGAGAATTTTAGATTATAAATATAGATGAAATTCTATTTTGCGTTTCGGGGTGGGAGAATTAAAGATTCATTTAATTTCCAAGCATTGGGAAATCGAAAGAATTTCCGCTCACACAAGCTTTTTTGGTCTCTTACGTACTTTTATTTTAACGCTAAAAAATAATAAGGTTTCATTCCTGGTTTGTCCGATCGATCGGTTTGCCTGATGGCTCGAACAGTTCACATATAGCCACGAAAACTCTAGTGGATTTTGTAAGGCTTTGTGGACGACAGATCGAATATCACGCAATTGGCAAGTAATTAATAAAGTTTATGGCGAAGCCCGGCCCAATTAGTCTCGAAGGTTCTGCCTTCGGCTACAAGCGATATTATTTGTTCAACGTAATACAAATTTTATTTCAATAAATTCATCAAAATCACAAAAACAATTTAATTGAAATTATTTTTTTTTTCGTCAAAGAATTAAATAAATTTTCCCGAATCGAAATAATTATTTTTTCTCTACCTCTAGAATTAATTTAATTACACTGAAAATTAATAATTAACTGAATAAGGATTTAAAAAAAAATTGTTTATCTTTAAACTTTCAGTGCTAGCTTATCGATGCGATTTCGAAGAAAAAGAAATTATGCGAGCCAATACAACGATCGAGAGGCCGATTGGTCATCGCGTCAAGAGCCAAATTTGAATTGCAAGACAAGCCCTTCTTCATCATCGTCTATCGCGAAGTGTAAAAAAAGTGATTTTTCCTGCATTTAATTGTGAAAAAAAAAGTAAAAAATAATAATAAAAAAAATAGTGAAAAACAAAAAAAAAATGGAAGCACGACAAATTTGGAATATGACGCAGACGTCGATGTTCGAGTCGTCGTCATTGTTAAACGTGACGCCGATGTGTGGTGCGAATAATGGCAGCGATCAGCCTGCATGCGAAGAAATCGAACCGGGCTACGATCGTGAATTAATCGAGCGTGTCGTTGGCATTGTTGTACCTTTATTTTTTGGTCCGATCGGTATCGTTGGTCTTGTCGGAAATTCACTCGTTGTCATCGTCGTATTGGCAAATCCGGGCATGAGATCACCAACAAACATTTTAATAATAAATCTGGCCGTTGCCGATCTTCTCTTTGTATTATTTTGCATTCCATTCACCGCGACCGATTTTGTACTGCCATATTGGCCATTTGGCAATGTTTGGTGCAAAATTGTTCAATATCTCATCATCGTGACGGCGTGTGCTAGCGTTTGGACCCTCGTTCTCATGAGTCTCGACAGGTCAGTACAATTTAAAGTTTAAAAAAATATTTCATCGGTCAAAAAATCACGAAATTTGTATATTTTTTTTTATAGTTTTTTTCAAATTTGTTTAATTACCGAATAATTTTTAACGATAAATGAACCGAAGTCATCGACATTGGAATTTCTGCGCTTATGGAAAATTATATTTGGCAAATAAAAAAGAAAAAAAAGAAAATTTTGATAAAATTCGTTACGATTATTAATAAATTTATTATAATTTTCTTTTCGAGTAACAAATATTAATCTTACGTAATATTCAAAGCAATAACAAATATTTATAATTAGTACACAATAACTAATCACCAAATTAATATCGATTTATTTCACGAGGTCCAATTTTCCAGTGGTCTGATTTTCAATTAGCCAATTATCTCGTAATGTTGATAATAATAATAATAATAATAATAATATACGAAGGAAGTAAATATATCGACCTTTGTTTATTAAAATTTATGTACTCATTCATATAGAAATCCGATAATACGGTCGAACGTCGTTCTGCACAATTTTAATCATCCCTCGGGAATCTCGTGATGGATATATATTCAAACGCGCTTTAAATACGATCGATCAATTATCCGGTGACGTGAAATAAATTGCCATTTGTGAGACAAAGCGCGTGTTAGCGTCGTTAGCATCGACGTAACACTTTTTTACACACGTGGCGAAAAATACAGGGTGTCCCATTTTATAAAGTGACGCTTTCGAAATTCATCGGAAACAAAAATCATTGAATTATTGATGGGGAAACCCGTTGACATTTTTAACAATTTTGTGGGAGAAAACCTCGAGGGCATTCAGGTGAAGTACACTTTCAATTTTTTATAAACAAGCAAATGGAATGAAAAATAAAAATTGGATCTAGTTAAAAAAAAACATACAAGAGTTAAAAGAAAAAAAAACTACACGTTTGTCATGAATAAATTAAAAATGACTGTCACCTGCCCTGAACGTTTTGGCTCATAAAGTTGCTTCTAAACTCATCAAATTTTGCCAAAATTTACGGGGTATTTCAGTCTATTGAAAAAAAATATTTTATGCAAAAAGAAAATGGATAAAAAAAAATAAAGTACCTTAAATGGGACAGCCTGTATACATAAATATGTGTCTCATGAGAGTAAGGAGAATAGAGTTTACGTTTTATACCGGACATAAACCAGAGCTGAGATTTTAGCCTGGGGTAATACGTATACACACTTCAATAAACCACGTCGTGTCGGATCATTCTCCCTTTTCGCCCTGTTGCTCGACAGCTCATAGCCGCGAATCGTAAGCTTTGCACTAAATTCCTTCGTGCAAAATATTCGCTGCATTACGCGACCATAACGAGAACAAAATTTTGAATTTTTATAAGCCCAAAAAAATAAATGTATTTAATTTAAAAAAAAAATCGTGTTTTCTTTTGTTTAATTTAAATTTTATTCAAATTAAATCTTTTGGGTATTTTTTTATATTTAAATATAATTTATTGGGCCGATAATTTTTTTTAGTCGATTTATTAAAGTAGCGATGCTGTTTTCTGTTTCTTTTCTATTTTTCTCATCATCTGTTTGGAGCTTTCCAAAAATCCTCATAGAAATTTCGTAGCTTTAAATACAACAAATTTTGTTTCGTTGAAATTTTATTCAAATTAAATGCTTTGGGTATTTTATTCTATTTAAATATAATTTATTGTTTATTATTAAATATAATTTATTGTTTATTGTTTTGTTTCGTTGAAATTTTATTCAAACTAAATCTTTTGGGTATTTTATTCTATTTAAATATATAATTTATTGGGCCGATAATTTTTTTTGTCAATTTATTAAAATAGCGATGCTCTTTTCTGTTTCTTTTTTTTTTTCCTCTCATCTGTTTGGAGCTTTCCAAAAATCCTCGTAGACGTGAGAGAAGGAAAATTATGGCTCGCATACTTTGAGTAAATACTTGGAGAGCCATCATTGTCCTTCTCCTCACGTTCGGCCCAAGTTTGACCCTCGAACTGTGGATTTTTGTGCAGGAATATTGAATTCCTTCAATATATATTTGCCAAATTCACTATTCAACCCTACTATTTTCTCCTCTGAATTCTTTAGATGTCTGGCCGTTGTGCATCCGATAGCTTCGAGATCGGTGAGAACGGATTTTCACGCTTTTCTCGCAATATGTATTGCCTGGGGTGTCATACTAACCGCATCAGTGCCGACTCTTATCATTCACGGGGAGGTGAGTCTATAATATGTAATATTGGAGAAATTTTTAACGTACCCAGCGTTCTCGTTCCCTCTCAATTCTTTATCGCTCGGGGCAATATGTATATGTACGAGTACATAAAAGGCGACATACATAAATATATGTTAATATATATACATATATATATATATATATATATAATATATCGTAGTGGTAAAAAACGCGAGCAGGGATAAAAGCTCTTTCGGAGTTAGCTTTACACGCAATAGTCTGGAAAAAGGTGGTATATAATACGTAATCTGGGCTGCTATCAGAAAAGAGTATCGCGAACCCGTTTCTATTGTCCCCACTGATACATTTACTTCGTATGTGTACTCTCGCATGTGTCTCACATATATATATATATATATATATATATATATATATATATATATATATATTGCATGAGAAATCCAGCGAGGGTAGGTCAGCACTGAAAGTTGTACGAACGTGAAAAAAAAGTAAATAAAGAAGGAACGTGAGAAAACGTGGAGGCTTAGAATAAACTTTTCTTTGTTTAGAAATCGAAAAAAATGGGGAAATTTGAACTGGATTTAAAAATATATATATATATATATATATATATATATATGTGTGTGTGTGGTAAATTACGAAGAGTGTGCAAGAATTAAAAAAAAAATGGTGTCCTAAAATCGCTCTTTATGTATGCAGTTGAATTTTCCTTATCAGGTTGTGGATTATTCGTCACCGCAAAATTTAACGGCGTGTAGAATTTTGTCAGAGCTCCATTGGCCACGCTTCCAAATATCATTTTTCCTCATCAGCTACGTTGTACCATTGACCCTCATATGCGGCCTTTACATCTGCATGCTCGTGAGATTATGGCGTGGCACGAGAACAAGCGCGGAGAGCCGTCGTGGCAAGAGACGAGTGACGAGACTCGTTATCATCGTCGTTGGAGTTTTTGCCATTTGTTGGTGTCCACTTCAGGTGAGACATTTTTGAAAAAAAGAGCGAAGGAAAAATGATTGATTTAATTTTATTTTTGTGTCCACGTAGGCGAGACACTTTTTGAAAAAAAAACAGAAGAAAAAATGATTGATTTATTTTTATTTTTGTGTCAAGTGCAAGTGAATCATTTTTGAAAAAAAAACCAGGGGAGAAGTGATTGATTTAATTTTATTTTTATGTCCACTTTAGGTGAGACACTTTATGAGAAAAAAAAACAAGAAAATATAATTGATTCAATTTTATTTAATTTTAGTTAACTCAATTTACTTTGTTTGGATTGAATACAATTAAAAATAATTTCAATGAATTTTATTTATATTAAATCGAATTGATTAATACTATTTTTTAAATTATTTAACTATTGATAGTAAAATGAAATTTTATCGCGTATAAAAATATATATAAAATATTGAGGTGTCATGTTTCATGTGTTTGACAGGTAATACTCGTTACAAAGTCACTGGATTCGTATCCCTTGACAACAACGACGATAATGATACAGATAGCGAGCCACGTGTTGGCCTACACGAACAGCTGCGTTAATCCAATTCTTTATGCATTTCTGTGTGAAAAATTTCGTCGCGCATTTCGCAAGATAATGTACTTACGACCGAGAAACGAGACGTGCAGGCTTGGACCTCAAACGAGAACTACAAGAGCGGCGAGCAGTGGGAATGTACTCTAGGTGAGTGACGTATTAAAATTTTTTCGTTTTGATTTATTTTTTAATCTTCGTAAATGAAGAAAAAGGATAGACGAAAAAAAGAGCTTTTACCCAAATTAAAAATCGTCATTTTCTTGGAAGTAAAATCATTTTTTGTCTCTCATCAACACGATTTTCCAAGCAATCTTTGATTCAATTACAAAAAATTGTTTTACTCTAATGTGAAAAAAATATTATTTGACAATATTTCTTTGAAAAAAATACATTTTACAAAAAAATATTCCCGATAGACATTATTCATTCACGCTCAAATTTTTGTTTGAACCATCGGAGCGAAATTATACGGTCGTCCATTTTCTTTTGCTTCATTCATATGGAAATTCGAGCGCAATAAATAATGCAGGCTGCATCATATAAAAAAAAGAAATAATGAAAAAGAAGGGGTAGACATTTTTTCTAGAAGGGATGGAAATTTTTACCCATAAAAAATTGCATCTCGTTAATTTCGATTCACATTTTGTCACATTTCGTATAGCGAGCAAAATTATTATTGAGGGACTCTGTGCATTCGCCTTTGAAGTTTTTTTTTACACAAATCATAATTGTTGCATCATGGATAATATCATATATATATATATATATTTATATATATATATATATATATATTTATATGCATATATTTGTACAGCAGCGGTGATTTTATGTACTGCGTAAAAAAAAAAAAAAATAGTACGAAAGAGAGTCACACCCGGGCAATTTTACATAACGAAAAATTATGGAATTACCGTGTCCACCATGAGCACCATGAGGCATGACAAAAAGTACGCTCGACAAGGGTTTTTTTTCTCTTTCTTTTTTCGCGATCCCCAAAACGCGAATTACACCCCACAATAAAATTGCCCGTTGAGCTTTTTTCACAAAGAATTACAGTGCGACAAGCGTTGACGAATTAAGCGGGTTCGTCGAGGCGAGGAAAATTTTCTAAATTGCATTCGTGTCCGATATGCGTGAGTGCAGTTTTTCTTTTTAAACAAAAAAAATATCCACAAAGAGAAAAAAGTAAAACTTGAGAACAAAAAAAAAATCGATGAAAACCATTTTTCAGGGTTGGCTGAGTTTAATGAATTTTTTTTTTCCTCGACGATTCTCATTTCTTTCAAAAAGAATTTTAAACTACCAGACTGGATAATTCTCTAACCGTGTACTTTTGCACGAAGCATTTTCCTGGTGAAAAAAAAATCGCAAATAATAAGTTTGTTCGACGCAGGCAAATAAAATTAATTAAAAAAATGTTGATATTGCTATAAAAAAGAGAAAGAAAAAAATCGGATTGAATGTCGATTACACAAGAGATGTAGAAAAAAAAGGAAAAAAAAAACGAATCAAATGTGGTCTATCCTAATGGTGTAAAAAAAAAGAAAATTATAAAAAGGATTAAATTTGGACTATAGGAGTTATGATAGAGGGATTTGGCATCGCTCGCTTCATTTTCCCCTTCATTAAAGCATGCTGGGATTATGTTGGCCCGAAAAAAACGTGAAGGGGATGCTGCTTATGAATATATGACTTTGACAAGAAAATCTCGTCTCCACCATTACTAACAGCAAAAAAAAAAAAAAAAATCGAGCATAAAAAATAACATCCTCCACACCCTCGAGCTTTTATAATCAACCCTTCGTTCCTTTTTTTCGTATTTCACAAAATTTCGTGCTTTTTCCACCGTGCCAAAAAGTTCTGACGTTCGCTGAGAACAAAGTGAGAGAAAAGGGTACAACATAAAAACTGGTTAAAGTCTCTTTCCATTCATCGTTACTTTCTCTTTCTCTCTCTCTCTCTATTTTCCGATTGCGAGATTCTACTCTGTTTTTCGGTTTTTACTTGGTAATTACGAGCCAAAAAACGAGCAAAAATATCGACCCCTACCCTGTACATGAATATATATATATATATATAAGGCCGTATTTTCACCCTCTTTGTGTGCCATTTGACTCGTGAATTTTCCATTCGGCCAGCTGTAAAAATGATAATGGACTGAGCAAAAGCTGAATTAATTACTCTCGTTGGCTAAAGACAATTCTTTGTTGTAAAATTATTTTTCACGGAGATGAAAAGCTTTTTTTCAATTAGGAGCTTATTGGCCATTAACAATTATTTATTGTGCAATTGTGCCAATGCGTTTCTGTTCAGGAGTGAAATTTTTTTTATCGAGAAAATAAGTTTTTTTATGTTAAAAAAAACTGCATTAAACTTAATTAATAATCAACTTAGCCCAATTTTGAAATAAATCGTCCTTTAATTTTTCTCGGCTGATCTTGACACCAAAATGTCACTGGGAAAATAAATGAATATTTCATTGATAAAATTAATTTAAGAAAATTTTAATAAGTAAAATATTCGAAAAATAAGTGGCAATATAATTGGCAAATGAAGTACTAAAATTTGTTTTTTAATAAATGATGTGAAATAATGGATTTTTTACCTCTAAGCGATATTTATTACTTAAATAAATACACAATTAAATCTGATTTTGTGATGACTCGAGAGAATTGTGCGAGAACGAGCGTTTTAGAGTTACGAAGTCAACTCCAGCGTTACTTTAATTACGCAAAACGTCACGTTCGCAAATTCTCATAGTTGATGAGACTCGGAAGTTTCTAGCGGAAACGAGATAAATCTTTCCAGTTGATGGAGCAAAGGCGAGAAATAAATTACTATTCTAGTGTGAGTGTGTCCTTGCTCAATTTCATCCCCTTGACTCGTGTTCTTCCGGGGGGTTTTTTTTTATCATTCTCACGGGGAAATTGACCGACTGAATAATGGAAAAAAATTTATTCGGTCAGTTTCATGTTTCAAGACTGATGTCAATTTTTTCCCAAGCTCTGATGGCTGCTTGTCACCCTTCGTCATTTATTTGGCACAGATTTCTCGTAATTATACTAGTAATGGCATGTATATATACATAGTACTATGCATATATATGCCATTTTTATTAGGTGGAAATAGTTCACTAAGCAAATAAAATGGTCATCATCACGCCGATCGACGAAAGAACCCCGAGAATATTTCTCGTCACGTCCTCGTTGTCTTTCTCCCTCTGGCTATGTAATCAACACTTGGAATAATACACACTCTCATCCTCGATTTTCTTACCGAAGTGGACGAGTTTCTCGCACATGCATTATATATGTAGATAACTTTATTGATTCGTCAATCGATCAATCTACATCGAAAACATCGAAAATGCTGAGGGTGATATAAATAGTCTAAAAGTAAATATCAGGAACATTGCTTTGACTCTCTTCTCGCTCGAGCCATATTCCATCGCCAAGAAGAGCCTCGCGACATTAAAAAAAAACACTCGGAAAATAGTCTGCATTTCGTGAAAAAATAAAAAAAAAAAAAGGGGGGGAAAAAAATTCGTGTATCGAGGTGAGACGAACTACAAGAAAAGTTGTTGAAACTCTTGAAAAAAAATTGTTAAAGAAGGGGATAAAAATTATTCGTGTGTCGAGGCGAGACGAGTTATAAGAAAAGTCGATGAAAAGTTAAAAAAAAATCTCGTAGACCCGAGTACGAAGGCTATCTTACTGGGCGCAGTTATAAACCAAGTTCGAGAGAGAAAAAAAAATTAAAACAGCAAGAGTGGTAAGGGTGGAAAGCTCTGTCTCATTTCTACTCGAATCAAACGATCTCCTTGACACCGATGCAAATGAAGGTTTGACTTGAGGCTCGAGAGGGAAACGACAAGTGCGACAGAGTGCGAAGGGGTGGCTTTCACGCCAAGGGAGTTGGAGGAGATGAGAAGGGTTAAACGACACACGCAAGGCTTGAGTAACGTAATAAGAAAAAGAACCGTATGTACATTTATATATGTATATATATTTATATGTCTGTGTGTGTGTGGAGCAAAAAACGAGATTTCATATATATAGGAAAAAATGGCGGATGACACGAGTGAGTAACGATGACAGAAAGAAGAGAAGAAATAAAAAAAGTGGGTGATGATTCTCTCTTCTCGTTTCGTATGATCATGAATCCTCCGTGTGTAATTATACACTTATATGTAGCTCGCAGATATATATATACATATATATACATATATATATATATATCGTACAAAAGACAAGTTAGCGGACTTCCTCAGCTCGTTTTTTCTTTCTTCATTCTTCTTCTTTTATACTGCATACGAGAGACACTGTTACGTTAACATCAGGTGGTGAAGAGTTCGCTCTTAATGCCGGAGGCTTGGCATTAGCGCTGTAATTAATAATACAAGAGAATGAGAGACCTCCCTCTCTCTCTCTCTCTCTCTCTCTCTCTCTCTCTCTCTCTATCTCTGTCTGTGCCCCACTCAGAAATGGTTCACGAAGAGGGCGGTAGGAGTAGATTTGAACAAAACTGGAAGAACAAAAAGAATGAGGTGGAGAGCGACAGTGGAAAGAAAAAAAATCTACAAAAGGGTAGTGTGTGTCACACTCGAAAAAAATAAATTACGCGGAGAAAGCAGTAACGAAAGAACGGACGAGAGTAAAAAAAGAGAAATGTCAACGAAATGGTGAGGACAGAGCGAGAGAGAGAGGGAGGAATAGGTTAGGGGTGGAAATATTCTCTCCTGAGATCTGGCTCAAAAAAATTCGAATGCTTTTGGAAATGTTCCCGGAGTATGAGCGATTGCCAAGAGGCATTATTTTAAGGTTACAGACTGGGAGAACAAAAAATGGGCGAAAAAACAAAATGAAACCAGTTTATGCTGGGGAAACTCTCGGAAACGTTTCGACTGAGCGAACGCTCGAATCGTAAATTGATGGGGGTGGAAGTTTGCGTGGAGAAACCGGAGACGCAAAGTTTATCGGGAATTCCCACCGGCAAGTATTTCAGTCTCCGAGGATTCAAAGGTAGACGAGAATACTACAAGATAATACAAGAGAGTCAAAAGTTGATACTTTTGTGGATTTGCCGAAGAAAATTGAAATTCCAAATGAGAGGGAAAAAATGGCCTCTATTTTTTGAGTCTCGAATTTATATAACCAGAGAGGACAAAAATCGCGTGTGAGGGGATGAAAAAGAAAATGCAGGAAAGCATACAAAGTGCAGGGCAAAATTCGAAAGAGGAAATAAAAAGCGAGCGATAAGTTCGAAGGACTCGCTTACGCCCCTAAAACTTTTTCTTCCCTTGTATATATTTCTCCACCCTTCGCTTCGTTGTACTCCAGCTGCCTTTCCCTCGGTAAATACATCCCCTTGCTTATAGATGAGAAGAGCAAGAAAAGCTTCACTGGGTTGAGGAAAAAAATGAGCAGTAAGTAAATATATGAACGTACCTGGGCAGTAAAAAACGGCAGATTGCAAGGATAAATCGCTACGATAAATTACGTGCTCGAGTCTCGAAGCAAAAACGAACCATCGAGTTTTTCTATCTTGATTATTTTAATCAGCATTTAAGAATACTTGAGAATAATTTTAAGATTATTCAAAATTTGTGAATTACCATTTCCATTTTTTTTATTTCTAATTTTTTTTAATGATAATGGATGCCAAATTTGCTCAGAGAGTCTATCGAAATGGTGACTTCCCGCAAAGTTTGAGGATACGAAAATAATCCAACTTAAATAAAGTAATAATATTTCGGAACTCGATCAAAAAATAATTAGTCGATGATTCGTGTATTTTTCTTTCTGCTACCCGGAAATTGGAACTGGCAACAAATATTTTTTCCCTTATTCGTTTCCCAGCCTCTTATTAATCGGTATACGGGCCCCCATTTGTGTGTTTATACTTATCGATATGTGTAACTGTATAAGTCATATATGTATATGTTGCACAATATTAAGGGGCGGAAAAAAATGTTGGAGAGCTTTTTCTTTCTCCCTTTGCATTTCGTATCGATCATGACTCTCGTGAACTTAACGACCACGTTTTCTCGATTCTTTTGTATGCTCGACACACACCCACACACACACACATACACATACGTGTCCTTAGGGGTGATCGTCCCTTTTGATGTGAGGAGAAAAAACTTGATCCAAGGCCGTGGTAATGGTCGAGTTATTGCTATGGACGCTGACATTCAGATGAGAATGAATAAAATGGTGCGGAAAAACTCACTATGAGAAAAATCAAACAATTTTTTATACGTAAAATAGTTTTTACTTTGACTTGAAAATGGAAAATTCGATTTAAAAAATTCGAGAGTATTTTTTTTTTATCTTTGAATTCTCTGGATAAAGATATTTCTTACGTAATTTTATGACAACATTTTTTTGAGAATTTTTGGAATTTGTTATTTGAAAGATTTTTGGTAAAAATTAGTTTTTTTAAAAATAATAATCTATTTTGCCCTGATGTATGGTGTATTATTATATAAAAGTGTAATAAGGGTAAGTTGGCTCCTGGTCGACGAGGCGTCAACAGTTGCCTGGACCTACACATTTGTGTTTTGTGTTCGCTGATTAATCAGAAATCTCTTTAGTTTCCAATTTCAAGCCCTTTTACATACTCTTTGCTTGCCTACTGAACGTCCTGAGAGCTTTCAGATAAATTCTTCCACCCCAATATGGTCGTGAAAACCCAAATCAAAATAAACAAAGTTGGCCCTCATTTTGCATAGAGGATGAAAATGTGATGATAAAAATTCCTTCCACCGAAATAAACCAGCGTAGTAATATTCTCTCCCTGTGGAAAAATTCTTCAGTTCGTTGCTCATGGAAAAAATATGCACGTCTTTCATTACTAACGAGAATGACAATTTAAAAAAAAAACCTAAATAAAAAAGCGTTGGTTTGCCTCATTCTCTTATGTATATTATGCAATACGACTAGTCGAACGACGAATAATGGAAGAGAAATAATATTTTCTCGGTTTTTTTCTCATGGATGAGAAATTAGAGGAATGAGAATGTAACATTTTTCCATATTTTATTTTCACGTAACTTTTTTCAATACACCCAAATGGAAATTTCGTGTTTTATGAACTGATTTTATATTTTGAGCTGAATTTAAGTGCGACTCACCACCAATTATTGATTTTTGTGAAATTCACAGAATATCATAATTGTCAGTCTTGTTAATATTAGTCACTAATAACACGCATTGAAAATTTTGCGAATAATCATTGATACATTATTCTAACATGAAATTTCATTTATTTCGTTTTTCGTTTAGTGTTTGTTCCTCATCGTGAACTTGGAGAATTTTGATTAATTTATCTTGGCCAATATTATTATTATTATTATTTGTTCAGTGAATAGAAAATTTTAACGTTTCATCAATCAATCAATCATTTTTTTATTATTAATTTGTAACACTCTCGAGGGTGTGGAAGTGGAGAATCGAGAATGCGGAGTTTAATCACCGAGACTTTTGTCTCGCAATAAACGATTCAACGGTAAAAAACAATGAAAGTTCACGAGGCTGGAGAAAAAAATCAACGGGGTTAGACGAGGGACGAGACTTTTATTAGTAATTTCGTAAGTGTGCGACTCTCGAAAAATCCGCTCTTCTCTCCTTTATGTATTTATGTGTATCGATGTAGTACATATATATATATAATCAAGTAAATACGAGGAGGCTAAGTGTCTCTCCTCTTGTTGAGACACGATACGAAAGGGATACAGAAAGCAATAGAAATGGTGGACAAAAGATAAATAGGGTCGCTAATTTCCTGAGTGCCAACCTTATTTTTTTTTGCTCACGATAATTTACGACTGTGTGTATCTTTTTCCTCGATACAAATCCTCGAAATTACCTGCCATCTCCTCGATTTTTCTCCTCCATAAATATTCTCGGGCGTACGAGAAAAATGTTGATTTATTCGATGATGAAGTAAAAATGTTTGTCTCAATTAAGCCCGAAATTATTTCGTCTCCTAATTGTACTTGAATTAAATTATTTTTCAAAAAACTCAATGATGAATTGTCCCGTTAAATTAACTTTATAATAAATATAATTCCAGGGCAATAATAATTTATCATGCTTGCTAATTTCCACATCGATCATTTTACGATGTAATTTATAACATAATAAAATTAATGTTCCCGGGGTGAATCCAACATTGAACGATTTGTCACGTTGAGAAAAAATATGCTCAGTCGCTAATCACTGAGTTTACGGAAAAACTTTTAAATCTCAGAAGGAAAAATGGAACACTCGAGATCTGCTGGTATGACTAAGCGAAAAAAATTTCGTGGGGTTGAAGGCGGCTCTTTTTTCCAACTGGAGGGTTGAAATATAAAAGAGTCGATTTCGTGTTACGGGCCAATATTTCCGGACTCTGTGAACACTCCACTTTTAAGGCTTTTATTTCATCGTATATGCGTATATATATATATATAGACCTTTCTTTTCTTCCCTCATTGCATATACACATCATTTCTTTTATGCTTATTCGCGCGGTCCCTCCAGTCATGCTTCGCTATCCTTGGAAGTCTTCACATTTTCCTCCTATTTTTCACATTCTCTCTTCGCTATCTGCATTTTTCACCCCTCTCGACAGTTCTCCGTCGTTCTTATTTGTATATTCCGCATCGTCTGATTTTACCTCGAACTCGACTCGAACCTTCGGTACATTGAGCTGATAGAGATAGATAAAAAAAAGAGATAGACAGAAAGTAGATGGAGAGAACGACATAAAATAGTAAAAGATTGTAAAAAAATCAAGTGGATCTCCTTAAGGGCGTAGGCCATGCTGGAAAAAGCTCGAATGAGATGGAAAGCTCGAGAGGGCCACGAGAGAACACGATAGGCCAGAAAAATAAGTAATGAAAATTGGATTCGACACCATGAACGGATGTCCTCCTTAATCTTTTTCTTCGCTCATTCTCTACTTCTCTCTGGTTTTCCACTCTGATTTTTATCATCGCTCTCAGCATCGTGTTGATTTAACTTACAGACGCGACAACAAAAAATAAGTGCTAGCTAAGTTGTTTTATTTAAATAAATTTCCATAAAATAACAATAATTATCACTCGAATAAATTTCACTCGATCGAAAGAAAAATTTGTACAAATCATTTTTTGGTTAATTAAAAATATTGTTATAGAATTATTATTGTTTCAAATCGATTAAATTCTATTTTATAACGTCATTTTTCTCACTCTCCAGTCTTTGACTCTCGATTTTTTCTCCTTTCAAACGTTTCCACTGTTCTCACATCGATATCGATTTCGATCGATTGATAATCGAAGGAATATAAAGAGACAACTAAATTATCGTTGGGGGATCCTTAAAGAGAGAATGATAAGACGATTCACCAAAACGAATGACGTTCTCTTGACGCGTTAAGGCTTTCTCGTAGATAAGAGCGGAGAAAAATGAGGCAAGGAGCCTGACGACTTTCGTTTTCTGACAAAAACACACTCAGTTTCACTGAATAACCCTCATCGTCAGCCCGAGAATTGGATAGGCGACCCTCGTTGTTCATAGTCTTATAGACAATAGGACTGTACATACACACACACACACACACACGCGAAGATGAACACACATACCCACATATATACGTGCACTGTCAAGCATGGGGGATGAACATGAGGGGTTGTTAGGATGCGAGAACAGCGACCCGAGCATTTCTACCCTCGACGACATTCACGAAAGAGACAAGGACAGATAGATAGATAGAGAGAAAGATAGAGAGAGAGATAGATAGATAGATAGATAGATAGATAGATAGATATATAGATAGATAAATAGATAGATAGATAGATAGATAGCGAGAGAGAGAGAGAGAGAGAGAGAGAGAGAGAGAGAGAGAGAGAGAGAGAGAGAGAGAGAAGCATTAAAGCAATTTATGGGTCCACCCCTGGAAAAATATCTCGAAGATTCGTATTAGATAAGAAACGCGAGCATTCCGGACAACGAAGAGAATTTTGCTGCAGCAGCAGTCATAAATATTACAATATTTTTTGCATGTAAAATAAAATGCTAAACTAGAAGGTCGAAAAAAAATTATTTTCTTTAAAAAATAAAGAAAAACCTGAAAAATAATTGCCACCATCATCGTATTCTTGAAAACAAATATTTCAGATAAAACCCAAAAAAACTTTGTAAAAATTTTTGTTTTGTTTTTTTTTTTATTAATTACGTTGCAGGAGGACGCCACGATACTGGAAAACATTTAGATAAACAATTTTGGGGAACGAATTACGAGGCGGATGAATGGAAATGTTGGAGCACCTATAATACGAGAGGCGCATGACATTTTGTCAAAAAATGTACGTATAATATTTCACAGAAAGAGCAATAATATTTGTAGACTTTAACAATTTTTATTTTAGTGGAATTTTTGGTAATGACGAAAATAATAAATTTTTACGCTATGCATATATATATATATATATATATATATATATATATATATATATATATATATATATATAGAGTAGAACCTCGATTGACCGGGTGCCGATTAACCGGGCAGCGGATTAACCCTGCTGAGCTTCCTCCACCTATTTTCGCTCGCGACATAACACATAGTAATTTTTTTTGCAGAAACAAAACTAAAGAAGGGGATGATAACTATGTAAATGTATACCAAAGTCTTATTAGTCTTTATAAGAGCTCGTATATGTATTATTTTTTCATATTAATGTAGAAACTAAAAATTTATTATATAAATTGAGATTATCTGTGGTTTTCGATTAGCCGTGGTCTCTCCGGTCCCGTCCACCCCGGATTATCGAGGTTCTACTGTATATATATATATATCATGATTTTAATGAGATTTGCATACAGAGTTATTAGCGTGGTACGATCGAATTTGTTGAGAATTTTTTCGTCAAACGCTTGACGCCCAATTGATCATTATGATACAAATATTCTCACGTACGTTTTCCATCATACGATATTTACTTCCGGAAATACGAAATGATTGGCGTTTGTAAATAGATTTGATGCGATATTTGCACATGGAGGGTGGGTAAAGACGTGGGAAGTGAAGTGATATGCTGTTCAGAAATTTCAATATGGACGATTCATACTCTGTAATTAATTGAATGATCAACCCTTCAATTAAAATGACAATTATAATTATTAAGTTACAAGTAAATTAAAATAAATTAAAATAACGTTTTTATATATATTTTGTTTTTTTTCGTATTTAATCGTTCGAATAAAATGACTGAATGAATTCATAAATTAGATTTTGTGGCTCAATATGACTATATATATGTATATATACGTATATATATATATGTTCAATCGAAGCAAGGACGGGGAAGGGTTGAGCACGTGAGTAAAAAACGAGGTGAAAAATGGGTGAATGTGACCAAGAGAGTCGAATCATTGCAAGTTTCAAAAAAATGGCCGAATCGGCGTCTTGAAGGCGACCCCTGTGAGGGATCGTACAAGACTCTTGAGCTTTTAGTTAGCACTTACCACTCTGAAGGGCCTCGTGACCCCAAGGAGTAATCGTGTTTGGCGACGTGGCACATACAAGGGCAGGGGGTAGGGATATTTTTGCGGAAAAAAAATCAATAAAAAGCTCACATATTTGCAATAACAAAACAGTAAAAAAATAAGGAAAAACTAATTTATTGTTTATTTTAAAAACATTTATTATCGCGAAATAGGAGAATATTTTTCCAGGGTATAGACGAATTGAGGAAAAAAAGAAGGGTCGTAAAAAACATAAAAGGTCGTAAGTTTTGGAATAATACAAAAAATATATATCCAAATCGCCCAAAAAAACATCGTGACGTTTCAATTCCGTAAAAACGAAATCGAAGAAAAGGTAGAGGTAAGATTGAGTTGATGAAGAGAAAAAAGTTTGAAAAAAAAAAAACGAAGAGTCAAAGCGAGGGAATAGATGAAAAGTTGCGAAAGGCACATTCCCGAGACAATCAGGAGAATGAGGTTAAGTGGATAGCTCGGAGACCTCCCTATACGGGTGTATGGGACTTGGTGATCATCATCAGTCTCGCTTTCTTCTTCTTCTCGCCTTCATGATCGAGCTCAGCGTCTTGAGACCTCGTCAGAGTATAATAGAGAAAGACAGAGACAGAAAGAGTGCGATAGTATAGACAGATAATATCGCATTTCTAGAACTTCGAAATTAGGCGAGGGGACGATAATCGTTCTCGAGCATCAATGTGTTCATTCTACGTGAGTGTAGTTGAGGCTCAGAGGAAACACCCGTGAACATCGAAGAGATCTAAGGAAGAGGGAGAGAGATGGCAAGTTATCCCTCTGAATTGTTTCTTGAGAAAGCTCCCCTGTATATATATATATATATATATATATATATTCCATATATATATTCCACTGTATATATATATATATACATATATTACGATTTCTGTGTTATACGTATTTGGAACCCTATAGTGCACTACAAGTAAGCACTAAATGTACTATAGAAAGTATCCAAGGGAACCTCGATTGTGAGATTTCCGGGACGGATAATACAGACTTACTTTCCGGTATGTAGGACAAACATCTCAGTTACCCGAGGCTTATATATATACGTGGGGCATTTTTTTTTTTTTCGTTTCCGCACGAGGGCATATGGGGGTTGTAAAATCATAGCTTTTCCACCCTTCTGGTTTTAGATCATCGATTCAATTTTTGAAATCGAGGCTACCATATTTTATGGTTATATTTTTCAAATATATTTAAGAAAATCTGAGCTTTTGTGAATTTTTCGATCGATGCTGCGTTGCTCAAGAGCTTAAATTGACAGAATTGGGGTTGGATTGAGTTTAAAAGTTTCAAAGTATCACGAATCTATATACATATATATATATATATATATATATATTAGGGACAATATCGAGTACAGCAAGACAGTTCGATGGCGTGTACAATGGAGTATCGACTTTCTCTCAGTTTCAAAAAGCTCGAAAACACAGGCGACGAGGATCGGAGGATCTCGAGATCGTCTCCTTCTCTCGTTCGCCAAAGCGAACAATATCGCACTCAAGCGTGCAACTTGGGAATTCTTTGTCCTCGATACGATTGTTGTGTAGAGTGCGAGGAGAATGCATTTTGGCATATATATATATATATATATATATACAACATTCGAATTTCCACACCCTCTGGAGAGTTTTAGGAGCGTTCATTACTTTCGCCACTAATATCAGTGGCGATATATATATCATAGATATTTTTTCTTGTGTTGGTTATTATTATTATAATTATAATTATTGCTTTCATGTTGTTGATTCGAGGTCTAACAATCGATCCAGACGAATCAATATTTCACCTCATTACATATGTTTATTACGTTCGAAATAAATTGTTTTGGAGGAATATTTTTATCGCCTTTTTTTAATTAAACAAAAAAAAAATTATAGCAAGACATCGAATATCCCAATTTTCGAACTTTATTCGATATTTTCATATCCCCGTAAGCATTGAATGTATAGGCAACCGCGTATCATATACGGTAGATAATAAAACATTTCTCACAAATGGACAAATTGGTTTGCAAAAAATTATTCTACAATTATTATTATTAATTACAAATGGCTAGTATCAAAAAATAAGACATCGAGTACAATGAATAAAAAAAACACGAGCCCTCCCTTTATATACGATATTTGTGTTTTTTTTCAGCTGAAAAAACGTCGAAGTGAATCAACGGTCTGAATTCCTCATCCACTTGAAACCAAAACATATATATATATAGTGCGTGCATTAAGCAAAATAAAACCCCGACGAATAAACAATTTTTAAATCTCTCAAGTTACACAAGAAATAAGGGCGAGAAAAAAATTCCGAATTTTCTTGAAAAAAAAAAATATTAATAATCTTTCGCATTGTGTAACGAGACACATAGAAACGTGGAGTGGAAGTTTCGTCGTGGACGCCAATAAGTCTTATTTCCGCTCTGTCTAGAGCTGCACGTAAAATATATCAAATAAAAAATTAAGAAATACATTTTTTGTCTGGATGTGTAAATAGAGAAAATTGTGTAAGATAGAAGAGAGAAAAAGAGAAAAATATATAGTGCTATATTGAATATCATACGAAAGAATCGCGATGTGATAAAAATTGAAAATAAAAAATCCATCCGCTATTCCTCTAAAAACTGTTACATATATATAAATAATTAAAAAAAAAAAAAATGACAACCTTAATAAAACGTTATCTCGACATGTGTACAATATATATGTGTGGGATATAAAAAGTATACATATACATAGGAAAAAAAAAAAGAAATTTCATTATTATTGGCTAATTGGAGTTTCGCGATGGTAGATTTTAATGCAGACGTGGAAAAGAGTCGTTAAAATGTGAAATTATATTTGGAAATTTTAAATGGACTCGCTGGTACGAGTTTCGAATGGACCACGAATATTGTATATTTGTATTCTAAGATGGGCGAAACGTGAGAAAAATACTCATTTGCATATATACATATAAGATATATGTATAAAATATTCTGATCTGCTGTTAAATAATTGCATGTATAGAAAGCGAGTTAAAAAAAAATATATATATATGTATAAATGACATCAAATCGTGTTGGTATTATCGATAATGAAATCGGGTGGATCATGGCACATGAGCCCCCCTGCCTCTTCCACCCGATTAATAATCATGATAATACGTGTGAATGCTTTTAATGAATGAAAATGACAAAAAAAAAAATGCTATACCTGTTTTACTTCCATGCACACAAATACACGTATTATATATATAGCATATCATTTTACAGATTTTCCCGGGAATATTTGGTATAAATTCGTAAATAAATGTATTGCCTGTATATCATAACAAATTATGGATATTATAAAAATGATTATTGTACTTATAGACGATAAGATATGTAGAGTAATTAATTTAGCATCGAGTCTTGGCTGCATCGCGAGACCATTTCACTGATTCAATAATAATTTAATTTTTCAGTTGATTTAGTTATTTTAAAATGTATAGGTGTAAATTCGTCAATAAAAAAAAACGAAATGAAAAGTCTGATGTAAAATGAGGAGAAATTGATTTTTTTTTTCATTCGAGAGGCTGAAAAACGTCATAACCATCCCTTGTCTCGTTCTCTCGATGCATTTAGCTTTATTGTTTCATCTTGCCTGCATCATATTCTCGATAAATCTCGGAGGTCACCGTCGTATAGTCTCGGTTGTGAGTTCTTTCAGTTGTTTGCGACGACCAAGTAGCTACGACTAAGGGATACTTTTTTGTATATATAGCACTCATCGAGCTGTATATATATATATATATATATATATATATATATATATATATATATATACATAGAGAGAGAGAGAGAGAGAGAGAGAGGGAGAGAGGGAGGGAGAGAGAGAGAGGAAAAGTGGATGGCAACGTTTTACGGTTGTGGACGTAAAATTAAATAGACTTGACGTTTTACGAGATCGTAAATATTTATGTGTCCATATTACTGCTGCGAGACGGTAATAGCTTAGGCGTGACAACGGGAGGAGAAAAAAATGACGTGACAACACCAAAAGAGCGACCATGAAGAGAAAAAGTGTGCGTAAGTAAAATAAAAGGGAAAGAAAAAAGAGAAATTTGAGGGAATTAAAATGAGTTCATGCTGTGGATTCGTAATGGTTCGAAATAAAAAATTGTTTTCCTTGGAGCTTTTCGGCTTTCATCCCGCAAAATTGCGGAACTTCTGAAAGGTAAGAAAATATATTACTTTACACGTAATTTGGAGATTTTGAAAAATTAATTGATTAATTAATCAACAAGTTAAAAAATTGATAAATGCGTCTGGTGGACACAAAAATGGCTTTAATTTTATTTCTCGATAGAGTTGCACCTGCCATTTGTGCTGATTTACATCGTAATCAATTGAGGGTTAAAAAACCCTTAAATTAATTATTTTACGATTAGAAGGATAAATATTTTTTTTTTTAACATGGTCAGTTTATTTTGAGTTTTTTGCATATTTCTTCACCTTCAGTTTTCGCACACGAATGGCGGCTGAAATGTGTGGCATCAAATGGTACATCAATTTGTAGCCAGAGTATGTGAAGTAGCTCTAGAAAAATTCTATCGTCAGCGAGAGAGAGATTCGCCCCAAGAATTACAAATGAGCTTGCGAGAGCAGAGAAAAGGCGACCCGGATGCGAGTTCATATCCGGTGAAAAGCATTCCCCCCTCTCCCGGATTCTTCTCAGGATAACATATTTTCGTTTGTAGATTTCAAAATGTGAAAAACATCGAATTTCCGGCTGCAGCCAGTGGAGAAAAAGATTTATTTCAATCAAGTCTATTCAACGACGAGAGCTTATTTGTGCCTGACAATTTTTTTCATAATTGGACAGAATTAAATGAGTTTTTTATTTTATTTTTCCAGCATTTTTAATACTCGAAATATTTGCATCTGAAAATTAGAGACAGGATCGATTATTCGATTTTGTTTCTATAAAAAAAATTAAAAATTTGTTAGGAGATTTTTTTTTTTTTATTGGAGAAATTCATGCTTTAGTGCGGGCGTATGGAAAATATTTTTTAATACATAGCTTGGATGGTATGAATTTATATCGCAATATACAACAAAAATGCTCTCACAATTCTCATTTTGCTATTTGTTTTATTTCTTTATTTGCTCCTCACGTACTGCGTCATATTGTCACGGGGCAGACAATGATATGAATACACGCCGTAAAAAAAAAAAAAGAAATTTACATTTTTCTATTCATCGATTTCACACACTACGTGCGCCGTTGTCGTCTCTTGCATATTCGCGTCAATATCCAGCGATTTTTATTGTATCGCAAATAAATACAAAAAAAAAATGAAAAGGTATAGAATTGAAAAATAAATCTGATGCTCCAGAGCTTTCCTTTTTTTTTTTTTTAAATGATGGCTTAAAATAAAATGAGGAAACTCGATTAAATCAAATAGTCTAAATGAAAATATTTCGAATTAATTAGGAACGATATTTTTTTGTAATCAAAATTAAACAATTGAACAAACTTTTAATGAGAAGTTTTAAAAATTGAGAGTAACAAAAAATTAATATTTTTTGAACAAGCCCCCACTGAAAAATCTCTATTTGAAAAATGAAAAAATAATCAGTGACGGATTAGACGAATTTTCTTTAGAAATATCGCTTAATATGCCGTTATTAGAATCCATTGTAGTTCGTCGTTGTATTCTACACATTCCTGTACACTATTTTTTTTTTGTTTTAAATCGTCGCGGGACATGCCTCGACAGACTGACAGATGAAATTTGCTACTTGCGAATTTGACAGATCGATCGTATTTTGTTTTTCACTGCAGATTGAAGTTATGCATGAAAATCATTATGAAATTAGTCCAATTTTACTTGCTGATAAACTGTGCTCATTCATACATGTCTGCCATATTTCACGGAGCATTTGTTTTATGGTCCAAATTGTAATTTTTATTTTGGGGCCAACAGAACGATCGAATGCCTGAATTTCTCATATAATCAAGATCGTTTTTTTTTTTTTCAAATTATTTACTCATTTTCAAGCTAACTGACTATCGTCATATCTCACTTTTTTTTCTCGTTTTCTGCTCGCAGTCCATCTTTTATTCGCTCACCTAGAACGTGGAGAGTATTCCTTTCCGGTAACTCAGCCCTCGTGCAACTGAACTTTCTCCAACGCGATGGCCCTCGAGATAATTGACTATTATATCTTTCCCCCACGAATATATATATGTACGCATACCACTTTGAAGCTTTCAGAACTTTTAGCGTAAGCTCAATTTTCCTCTCGAAAATCCTGATCGAGCGAATGAAATTTCAACAAGAGCTAAAACGGTACAAAAAATAAATTTAAAATGAAGATAAAAAAAATGTATTAATAAAGTATAATAATAAAATGCACTCTAATGTAATATTTCAAGTCTCAATAATGAATTTAACCACATTAATAATTGTTCATTGTATTTATATATTTTTCCTATCGTTAATCATTGAATATAATTAATTTTCCTACCATAAATTATTATAAGAATTTCAACTTTTTTGTTTTTATTAGCTGTCGTCGAGGCTTTCTCACGGATTTTCTTATGATACTGTTGTAAATGTTTTTAATCAATTGATTTATGCAAGCTTTACAAGTTTTCAATAATAATTATCGCGTTGTATTTATATTTGTACGTTCGCCATCAGTGCTTTTGGTGCATAAATCAAAGAAAACCACTTGCAGCATAATTCCGTCCAATTAGTTTCATTGAAACGTATGCTCGTTAAATCACTGTCAGGGAACAAGAAACTCAAACATTCATTACGCACACTAAATATGTCTCAACATTTCAAATTCAATATGGCATTTCCATGAATTCATGAATGAACACTCAGTTTCATAGAAATTAGCCCTTGGCCTGTACAATCACCAGCGGGTTCTCGTCGTTCTGCTTTGACAGATCACTATACCATACTGAATAATATTATCGGATTTTTGGTTCCCATTCCTGAATATCAATCGCTCAATTTATATTCAAAAAGTGGCAAAATTCTACACTGCACAATATATAATTTAATCAAAACTGACTTATGTTTATTAAAATAATATTTAACCGTAATGATAATAATAATAATAAATATCTGTATAAAGAATAAAACTCAATAAGATATTCGTCTCATTAGCATTGTTCAAAAATCTCATGAATTTTTAAGTTTCGTAAACAAAATATTTTTGTAAATAAAAATCTCAATAAAATTCTTTCGTCCCATCTTGATATATACGACTTCGACATATGCTCCGCAATAAAGCTCAAGCGATGCCACAGTCTGTCTATATATATAAGCAAGATATTGGATTCTTTTTACTGTAAAAGGAAGTGGAATATTCCGATAAGATTCACCACAGTTTATCTAAATTTGCCCATGCAGCAGAATTCTCATAACGTACATTTTCCGAAGCTTTGACGTTTCATTGCTAAAATTATATTTTATTTCGAGATCTTTGAACATTCAATCATAAGGATGGCAAGTAAAAAATATACTTTTGAGCTTTTTTCGTCATCCCAATGAAATATGGAAAAATTCATTCAAAATAAATACTACTAATTTTTAGGATGAAAATATTTATGAATTTTTCCTTAAAATGAATATTTATTATTTTTTTATAGATTTTTATTATTGTAAAAATTCGTGATAATTAATTTTTTTCATTCTCAGTGTCCATATGTTAATTACAGTTCAATAGGAAGCAGCTGGTGCAAATTTCTATCGAACGTTTTAGCCAGGCTAGTGATAGACAGTAGTAGAGGCAGAATGTGGTCAGACATGGCGTGGCTTTGTCAAACAACAGGACAGAGACAACGTATCAAAAGCAGAATAATCGTACTGGGGATTACCCCGGAAATATATTTCCATCAAACGTTTCATGTCCTCTGACTATTCTGGCTGACAACGTTCGTGGATATTTCGCTCGATTGGTCAAACCAAAAGATGCCTCTGGCTGGAATGTCGAGGGTCTGATGGAATCTTCACTACTCTAGCAGGACAATTCAATTGTCGTCGACGATACGAACGCAGTCAGAATTTCGAAACTATGAAAGGGTATTGAGACCACGTGGATTTGACATGTGTCAGGAATGATGGAACATATGATAGAATTTACTGTAACTACTAGGAATATTCTCTCACGTTACTGGAGCATGAATCACCCACACGAACCAACCACTCGAAGCTTTCCAATCAAGTAGATTTTAGTTCAATATTGGATATTCTCTTGATAGAATTTCGAGTATGTGAAGTTGAAGTAGAAATTTATGGAAAATTAAATTCCACGAAGCTATTGTTTGACTGTGAAGATTTACAGGGAATAAAAATGCTCGAAATTCCAAAAGCTTCGATGACAAGAAATGTTTGATAGGTCAATAAATTTTTCAAAAAATATTAACGCTTTGCCATGAAGGTTTTTCGTTAAATAAAAAGTCTGTTATAAAATATTGTGAACGTTCGTGAATAATTCTGTTTTCTTGAAGCGAATATATTGAAGTTTTTTTTACTGATGGTGCCCATCGTTGCTTGAAATAAAAACTATAATATTTATGAATGCTTTGAATTTTGGAGAAATCTCGATTGGAAAATTCACTCCACTTCACTCAGTAGTTTGGGGTTGGCATTGAATTGGAAACTTCACGCTACAGAATGTGGCGAAATCGCTGAAGCGAAATCCCCAAAAGGGACGAGTTTATGTGCATGACGGAGCATCAAGCACGTGTGCAAATTTTTTCGTTAAATACATCGCCAGCGAGGAAGAATTTTAAGTCCTGTAAAATCTCAATTGCCGGTGTAGAACGGAAGCAAATCCGTTTAGGACAGTTTGATCAACATGAAACGCGAAAACAAATTAAATTAGAATAAACACACGAAATTTTCCTGTAATTAAACTTATGCGAGATATTGCAAGTCAAACATTATCGTGGATGGTTAAATTCTCATATAAAATGATCAGTAGGAGAATTTGTGCAATGCAGGAAAGAGCCCTCCAATATTCAGAGAATAAAGCTATAATAACCTTTTTTTTTAATTAATCAATTAATTAATTAATTATTTAATTAACGAAAAAGTTTATCTTACAGAAACGATTGCTCTCACTCTTAGCTCAAGTCCGACAATTATCCCAGTTGACTCTACCAATAAGTTCATTTCCACGAAATGAAATCATAAAAAAAAGCGAGCACGAGAATATTATTAACATTAAATAATGACAATTGCACACTTTACAAGAAAGTCATGACGAGTTTTCTTATAAATTTACTCTGTATAGTAAGTTGAAGGTAAAATAACGAGAAGAAAAAGGTCAAAGATATAAAGCAGCCAGGCGTTTTATGAAATTTTATTTCTTTCTTCGTGAGACACCTTAATGACATGTGTCCACACACACACACACACAAACTCATACATAGCCATTTGGATTTTTATAACATCTTGCAGATGGGAGGCTGCCTGTGATACAAAAAAAAATATGAGGGAAATCCACAGGAAAAAGGAAGAAGAAAAAAAGTATAAAAGTGATAAAAAAGCTTAAGGAGGAATGAGAGAGTCTCAGGGGGGGAAGTTCAAAGAGAAATAAGTGAGATATGTCTTATTACGAAAAACGTTCCATCATTTTGCTCTCTTCTGGAAAATATCGTCTAGAATTTAACGACACATGTAGATCCAAAGAGAGAGAGAGATAGAGAGAGAGAGAGAGAGAGAGAGACAGACAGAAAGAGAGAGAGAGAGATTTCTCTCGTTACTTTTTCCGTCGCAAGCTTCAAAATGGTCGATATATCTGCGTGAAATTGTGGCCTCTCCTCTATGCTCGTGTTGATTCACAGCCCCACGAAGATTTAGAAAGGTCTTTCTGTACGCACACCACGCACGAGCACATGCTTCGTGGTGGGAAAAATAAGACGACTTTCACAATATCAGATGTAATATCTGCTGCCCCTTTCATTTTTATCACGATTTATATGGCCACGTATACTGCGTCAAATGTTTGTATTCTGCTCGAGGGGGCATAAAAATATCTATCTTTTTTCTCTCATTCGATTCCGCCATGATGCAGCCCAGTTTAACTTTCCTCTTGGCACGTCGCGAAATAAAAGATCGAAATAAAGGGAAGAAAAATGGAGAGGAGAAAAAAAAAATTGTAAATAATAAATGGATTTTTTTATCACTTGAATAAAAAAAAAAACCACGAAAAACAATTATTTTTTTAAATAATAGAATTGGACTTGCGTGTACCGAAAGTTTCTGTCGAATGTAGAAAATAGAATGAAGCAAGCGATGAAGAAAATGGTTTATTGCTGAAAAAAATGCTGACCAATAATCAGCCTTGCAAAAAAAAAGACGACGAGGGCTTGAATTCGTTGAAGTGAATTTACGACTCGACAAACCGAGGTGAACCGCGACCGGAATGACAACTCACCTTTTGTGAGAATATTAAAATTTAGTTTTTTTCTTTTTTTTTATCGAACTATACGATGGCAGGCCACGTGGCCCATCTACAAACAGAAAGCTCCAAGCTTTCATTTCTGTTAAAAAAATTCCTATCAGTTTAAACTTCCATCATGCTGGACACGAAGAAACAGACAATCGTGCATTTAAACGAGAATGAACGAAAAAACCCACACGTTTTTTTTTCAAATTAGCTTTTGGTCAAAGTACTGAATAGTTCGAAAAAATTACGACCATCGTGTCAAAAATATAATTAAATAATAAAAAAAACCTGTTATTAACAATTATAATCCATTCCGAATTAATTACAAGAGGCTGGCTGATAAAATATAAACAAAATATGTAGTAATTTTTTTTTTTTAAAGAGAGATTAAGTGTATCTCTTTTTTTTTATCGCTGCTAAGACGTACTTGAGAGAACTAATTCGACTAATGGGGGTAGGGGGGTGGGAGGAGAGTTCATAAATGGCTACGTAGCGCGGTAGCCCGAGGGAGTAAAAAAAAAAGCGTTTAGCTCGTTCCTTTGAGTTTATAACCGACAGCCCGAGGCTCTACTTACGATCCAGTCACTCTTATCCCAAAGTATATAATAACTGCCTAAAATACCTCGTCCATGATAGCCGCGATAAATCCTTGGTACGTCATAAATACGGTTTACCGGAGTATTAAGGTTCTAGGATGAGCGTGCTGTTTTTCGCTCTTTGCCACGTCGTTTTTTATTTATTTATTTTTCATCAATTTATCCATTTTTTTTTATCTATTCCCATTATCGTTAGAGCATCATTTTTTCCCCATACAGAAATAATCCAAGGAATTTACAGAGTACTATTTCACCAATTTCTCTCAATTGAAATTAACATTGAAATAAATCCTTTTTTTCTTCTATTCCATTTCGTTTTCGTTATCTATTTGTTTTACTTTATCTTTTTTTTTTATTGCATGCTTTAGCATAATATTCTGGAATTTACATTGCTCTCGCATCGATAACATCGCTCGAACGACGCTGTCAATTTATTCCCTGGAATTTGCAAAGTTGTCTCTCTGTTGATCGGAATTTTCTAGGGTATCTCTCAACACCTCTCTTTGCCCCATTAATGATGGCGATGAAATGCACCGAGCTGTAATTTGAATATATCCAGGGTGTCGTATTATTCTCATTTTCATGTCACGTTATTTTGGGTTTATTCTTATTTTTTGACTATTTTTTTATACCCCTATTAAATATTTTATTTATAAGTCGTCTTTGTATTTGTATATTTTTAATATTATTTATATATATATATATTGTTATTCTGGGGCAGGTTATTTTCGTTGAATTATTGGTCGAGTAGTGGGTAATAAAAAAAAAATTCGTCGATACTCCCCAGGAGCATCAACTTTTGCTCCCTTCAATTTTTAAATATACAAAGTCGCGAAGGGTCGTTATATGAAGTACATGAGATGTGGAGGATGCACAGGTCATTCTATCCACGTATAGTATATTCTCACTTTGTACACAACGTTCATGCCGAAGATTTATTCTTGCAAAAGACTCGTATATATATTTATATGTCACACGAAATTTTGCGATTGCGAGAAATATGTTGGAAAACTCTTTTGGATTGTTCGCACAAGTTCTCTCGTAAATGTCACTCTTTCAATGTTTGCTCCGCCATCGATTTAAGAATTGATACGAGCCAAAGTACGATTCAACCATCTAAAAGAGACACTTGAATTCACGTTGGAGCAACTGACAAGAGGGTGGACAAAATTAAGGGTAGACGTGACAAAAAATGACAGGAAAATAATAAGGGAAAAGAAGAATGAAAGATGAAAAGAAACTGAGATGGGGACATTTTTTTTGTACCGAAGACATTTGTTTCGAGTCTCTTCTACGATTCGACCACGATAATTTACCGTAAAAAATGGAAGGGCTTCGAAAAGTCTGGAATCCAAAACCATAAATTTGTCCATTTGACCAAAAAAATATTATATGAAGTCGCCGATGACCTTTCCAAGCTTTCGTTCATATTTATTACAATAATAATAAAAAAATCTACCTGATTTAGGTTCTCTTGGCTCGCAGCCTCCATGGCGACGATTCAACTACTGCAGAATCTGGAACGCCAACGCACACATAAATCTATATATATCTATAGATATACATTGAGATGTTTCAACTTGTCGTCCAAACTTTATTCCCGAGTATTTCCAATTCTACCCTTATTCTCGTGAGCCAACATAAACCGTATAAACATTTTCCTCGATCGCTCTCGCTCCAATTCCAATTCATTCAATTTTATCGTTACTGCCCACACGTCAACTCACTTTTAGCCCTTCGATTGACTCATTTTTCGCTCATACATACATATACATATGTATACATTATGTTTCTCACGCTTAAAAAAAAACTTAGCTATATAACTTTGAATACAAATATTTATGTTCAGCAGACTGAATGAACTCTGAGGGAAAAAAGTAGCAGAAGGGGAAAAGGGAAATAACAAACTTCATCATCAACGGTATTACGACCCTTTTACGTTCAACCCCCGAGCAGAAAACGCTGGTTTGCACTAACCCTGGAGAGAGCTCAGAAAAGACTTTTTAATACGAGAATAACGTATTTTACCACCAAAGGATACATGGATATGGGGCATTCCAGCTCATATTGACAAAAAGTCTCTGGGAATTGGTCGCGAATTTTTTTTCTACGGTTATTAAAACCCTAACGAGTATCCATTTTTTGTAGATTTTTTTTTTACGAGGCCTCGTTTGACAAATATTTTTCGAATTAATAATTTGAAAAAATTCATGAAAAATCTGTGTGAGTTTTTAATACGAGAATAACGAATTTTCCGACCAAGAGATACGAGGATATGGGACATTCCAGGCCATATTAACAAAAAGCCTCTGGGAATTGGTCGCAACATTTTTTTCTATAGTTTTGTTACAACCCTGACGAGTATGCATTTCTTTGTAGATTTTTTTGACGAGTCTCTCTTTGATAATTATTTTTTGAAATAACAATCTGAAAAAAATTCACAAAAATTCCGTGTGAGATATAAAAATCTTAAACCATATCCCAGAATATTCTGATATATACAATTCCATATATTTCAAGTATATTTCAATCGCAACAAAAAAAAATGAAGCGAGGACCAGACCACTCACGATTTTTCTAAATCTTTTCAGATGCTTAAAACGTGTTTAACGTTTTGATTCACGTATTTTTTTTAATCACTGTTAAATATTGGCTGGTCAAAAAACTACAAAAAAACTATTAGCCTTATAGGGTTGTCACGACCAGATAAAAAAATCTCAGAGGGCCAGGGTGATGGGTCGGTCGATTTTGGCTGAAATTCCCTATGCTGGACGTTTTCTAACCCATATTAATTCATATATATATGCATGTGTGCGTTACTGTTTATCGATCCGTTTGTGTTATGACGACAAACATTTGCGAAAAGAGTTACGAAGAATTGCCGATTTATATATAAATCCCCAATTCTTCGTTATATATATATATATATATATATATACATCATGAAATACTTTTCTATCTCCACTGATAGTACGACAAGTACAACTCTTCGATTGATTTTTTTCATTTTCTGGAGATCGCGAGATAATCTTTTGTGCATACTGTGGCCTGTGGCGATTTCATTCGATATATAAATCGCACCCTTTTTGCCCAAGCCCGGAGAAATTTTGGTGAAATTTCGTACCTTGGTAAAGCAAGGCCATTGAGAGACGTCAAGAAATTTTTATTCGCTCCATTCTAGGCACACATATTGACACATTTATGCTGAGCAATTGGGGCAAAATATCGTCTGGACAGATCGAATGTTTTTCGAAGGGGTGTATTTTAAATGCTCGACGACGTCGAGACACCCTCGTTTAAACGTCATCGTGGCGTATTCGAAAAGTTCACTCTTCCTGATGTCCCTCGATAAATGCACTTCCCTGTGCTAATATTTCTTCGACGCTAATGGCTGTCATTGAAATATTTTGACGGGACATTAGTGTGTCGAGTAACCTGATTTTAGAGCGAATTCTTTTTCATTTTGAGCGAAAGAAAACAAAAATTAATTTCTATCAACATATTTTGGCTTGTGCATTAAAAACAAAAAAAAAAGTTGAAATTATCTTGAAAAATCGTAGGGACAATCCGAGCGATTTTTTTACTTCTCCTTTGAGGCTAGAAGAGTATAAATGTTATCAATATAGTGAACGTAACGTTGTACAGTTGCTACTCTTCATTTAGTCAGAGTTTATTATTCCTCTCGTACATTCTAGAACCACAAAAGATTTTCGTGCTGCGAATATAGCCTCGTCATCCTCTCTTGCTCTCTCTCTCTCTCCTTTTCTCACTTTTATTTGGTACATGTGCGTGCATAGTTTACAAGTTCTCTACGTTGCTATAGAATTGTTGTCTTTCCCAGCAAGTGTTCCCTCGTGAGAAATAGCGTCGACGCGAGAAATGACCAAAATGTTTATTTACAATGGAGAAATTGTGCAGACGTTGCTCTTATTTCTCTTTAAGAATTTCTCTTTGTTGAGAAAATTGGCGAAAATGAGATCGCAGTGTGAAAATATAATGAGGGTGTAAAAATAAGTTAGCCCAAATTGAAGTTATAAATTTCTAATATCAGAACGAACTTTTGCAGTTTTGCATTATTGTCGTTCATATACATCGAGTCAATCTCATTAACATCGAAACCATTTCGATAATCCGATTATACGAATTGAGATTGCAGACACTTGGAAATGTAAAAAGAAAAAAAAAAATATTTTATTTACCGCGTCCGCGTCCGAAGGAAAAGTGCTGGCTCGACAATTGAGAATTTACGACGTGACTTTGTTCCCAGTTGAGTTCTACAGCGAAACATCTGAATTCCATTAAAAACCGGAGTGCTCTCTCGAGTCTGGAATGAATAACATCGCTCCATTTAATTCCAAAGCCAATTTAGCCATCGGAGAAAAGTCCGAGAGCTAGATGAGACTGAAAAAGATCACATCGAGGGTGTACGAGAAAAATCTTCATCAAAGGCAGAGAGGAAGCAAAAGATGCTTGTCAGTAACTTTTCAATCGAAAAAAAAAACTCTCGATACCTGAATTTCGACTCAGAATTTTCAATATAAAAATGTGTTTCAAACGTCTTGGAAAAAAAAAATTAATGTGAAAAAACGTGACCGTAAAAGAGATTATGGGAGTCTATAAAATATTAAAAATGAAATATTAAAAATTTTGTTGCAAAATTATTCTATATTATTTAATACATATTTCCCATATCTGGTAAATATAACATATATATATTTTTTACATGCCCCATATATTTGGTACATGTATAAAAAATATATTTGAGATCTATTATTTTTTGACCTAGTCTATATTTTATAATTTTTTAATATTGTTCTCACGTAAACTATTTTATTGTGGTAAATTATATATAATACGTTCATAAAATCGAGACTAATGTGTCGTAGGGGCTCAAAGAGGTGGCTAATCTCGTGTCTCTCGCTTTCTCTCTCGTGATTAACATACAAATTTTGTTATTATCGTTTGCTCACGAGACGTAACCATTAAAAACTCCAGAAAGATGGTTATGAGTTTTTTCTTACTGCACAAGAGAGAGAGAGAGAGAGAGAGAGAGAGAGTCATTTCATATGAAATCTCAACTCTATCGCTCTACTTCGAGAACGAGAAACGCGTAAAAAATAATTACAAATTTCTCTGGTTTTGCGATGGCAGGAGAGTCGAAAAGTTCCCTCATTTGCATCAAAAATCTTCGAGGCTCTTCACGTTCCATCAACTTATGCAGCGTATAAGAACGTGGCGCATTTAAATCGCTTCATCGTCGAATGCGCCATCTAGCAGCTATATGGGGTCGAGGGGGGAACCATATTGGGTCACCCTGGTAATTTTAGAACATTTGAAAAAAAAATCTCTCTTTCAAAAATAAAACATGAGAGCTTTTCACGTTTACCACTTGGGATGAACTCTCGTAACCAACAATAATAATAATAATAATAATAGCAAAAAGAATAATGATAGTGGTTGGGAGCTTTTTGCTATTTGTTCAAGCTCTCTGTTATTTCCAAGTGGGGTGGAATTTTTCATTTGTAAGCGAGAGATGACCAATCTCGCGATTTCTTTCGCTCTTTCTCTCTCTCTCTCTCTCTCTCTCTCTCTCTGTCTCTCTCTGTCTCTCTCTCTTCCCTCTCTCTTTCGCTCCCTTTAACGCAAAGCTCCAGCTGTACCCGCAAATTCTGGAAAATCGTTTTCGAATATAGCTTACGACGCCCAACGATGGGAAACCGCGAGAGATTGACCGGGAAAATTTTTCGTTGACGGCGAGAAAACGACGATAAACTATTGACTAACTGAAAATTGATAAACTAATTTAAGGAAATAAAATGATAAAGATTTTCAACGAATTGAAAAATTGAAACAATTAAATTGTGTGTGTAATATATTTGAAGATGTACAGAAATTGGTGTAAATGGTTTTTCATTATATTATTAAACTTTTTTTTTTATGCTCGAATTATGCTCGAATTATGCTCGGACTGTATGGAGAATTTAAGAGAATCGAACCCTCGACGTATTTATACTCTCTGTACAACCATTTGCACGATTTCGCTACCAGCTGCTCGATCGATTTCTCTCGTTTGAAAGCAAACAACGATGACAAAAAAGCTAGAATAAAATAATTGGACTACAGTCCAATTATTTTATTCTACCTTTTTATGTTTGTGGAACTTGCACCTCCAAAATTATTATACAATACGAAATGATAGAAGAAAAGTAATAATTTGTACGGTCGTTCTTGACGCCAAAAAAATGACACTTTTGGTGCCAATAACAAAATGAGTTTGAATTATTTTTGTTTCGTACTCAAGATAAAATTAACGAAATAAAGTGACTGTGACAATTACATTCAAGTTATGGTAATTGCATATGAACAAAATGCTCGTACAGCGAGTAAGAAAGAGATTAATAAAAAAAAATCAGCTAAGTCGATAAAAATTAATACGAGTTTAAAAAAAAATTATTTGTAACTAAAAAGTTATTACTGATTATCATGAAAGAATATAATGAATGATGATGAGGTTACAGATTTTCGAAATTGAAAATGTGCCAAAATTATAAAAATTTCGAGCCAGTAGAAAATATTTTTTTTACACGACTCGAACTTTGCGTGAGTTATTTTTTATGTGATGGAATACAGAAATTTCCATAAAAAGCGGAATCTGATGTAAAAAAGTGATAACACGAACCACCCTAATATTCAGACATAATAATCGTAACAGCCTCAGAGATTTGACGAATCCCACCAGTCTTGAATTCAATCTAAATTCAATTCACGTCTCGACCATGATTCAGAGACGCAAGGATGTGTACGAGGCCATGTAAAGAGGCGGGGCCGATGACATGAAGGCACAAGGGAATGATTGATAGATTTTCGCGACAAGGGGAGGGGGACGAATGTGTCCTGAAACGTCGTTACACGCGCGGTGCACAATTTTGGCGTATTTATTCAGACTCTTAAAAAAACTTTTTTTTTTTTATTACCGGTGAAGATATAATTTTCCCGAATAAATAAAAATGAATATCACCAATTTTTCTTCAATATTTAATTATTTTATTAATTATTAAATGCGGATAATTCAATTTAATTTAAAACTATAAAATTTGGAGTAGAAATGTTTATCGAATATCTTTTTTTTTAAAACAATTTCCTCGTGATTCATCTGGACCATAAAATGAATCACGAGGCAGGCTCTTCTCAGACATCGTAGATGCATTATTGATACAAGATAAATAAAATAGTTCTTTTATCAAGGTATGTATTTCTCCTTACCGAAGAACCTCACAAATTATTTCTACCATTAATAAGTGCTGAAATATTGTTTGAATAAAATAAAATTTATCTAAATTTGATATTTTATTGATCTCGTTTTTTTTTTGCTCAAAAAATATTTTAGTTATAACGAATTTGCCTCAATTTTCGACAATTTTTTTTCCCATATTTTTGGACATCCGGCATAACTGACTTTCAGGATGTAACGAAATAAGCCAAATGCGTCCAGTAAAGTCGGGCACGACCAATAAATTTTCGTTAGATTAAAAAAACCATTTCTTACCAGAAAACACGTGTAGAAGACACACGAAGAACATGAAAAGTCCTTACGGAATTTATATTGGTCATATATATAGTCAACTTTCTGTCCCGGTTGACTCGTAAGATCGGGAAAGCTTACCCAGCAGTATGCTATTCTACTGTATGTCACTTTAAGATATCCTCTCGTCGCCAAGACCTCGACCTTCTCCTCCTTCGCCAATAGCCATTCTGACCAGAGACCTGCAACTAGAACGACTTTACTTTTCTATACTGCCCAGACAAGTCAGGAGGAAAATTTATCTATCGTAGAAAATTCAAGCTTGAACGATCCTGCTAATTTATCGTCTTCTATAGATTAATCACATCAAACAAATAATATTATTAATCAACAATGCAATAATTAATTAAATAATTTAAATTTTAGACTCTCTTATGAAAATTGTAATAGTAACTTTTAACTTAATGCTAATTCGTTAATTAGCCTCACATTTTCAACAAAAAAGTTCCCTAAAAGATTTATATTTTTCGTGTAATTTTTTTTTTTTTATACATATTTTCATAATTTACCTTAGAAAATTAATAAAAATTCAAATAAGCCAAGATTTTGATGATTTTAGTGTTTCTACATTGCTTTGAATCATGACATTGAATTATTGAGTGTGATTTATTTCGAGCAGATATTTTTCCAATTTATCTTAAAAAATTAATTTAATTAATTTAATTAAAATTTATCTTTAAAAATTTATCTTATTAATTTTTTTTTATACATATTTTCATAATTTACCTTAGAATATTAATAAAAATTCAAATAAGCCAAGATTTTGATGATTTTAGTGTTTCTACATTGCTTTGAATCATGACATTGAATTATTGAGTGTGATTTATTTCGAGCAGATATTTTTCCAATTTATCTTAAAAAATTAACGAAAATTAAAGTAAGCCGAGGTTGTGTTGGTCCGACTGTTTATACATCGTCCTAAAAACTTTAAGCTTCAACAGCTCGAGCCCCGATTCCATAATTAAATGTCAACAAAGCACCAATGTTGAGCAGTAATGCTAAGGAAATGTTTATAGTAGAGGATGGGATCACTCTCGGAGATATCTAAGCTGACAGGATTGACCTGGAAGATCATCGTCGAGAGAAAACTGTTCGTGTGTGAATGTATATACTCGCGCTACATCTCTCTTACAACCCCAGGGTAATGATTTTCAGGGTGGTGAACATGTGAAAGCCTTCATGACGTTTGGTAGAGAGAAAGAGAGAGAGAGAGAGAGAGAGGCAGAGATAGACAAAGAGAGAGATTGAGCTTAAAATATATGCAAGGGCACGTGTCTTGCATAATCCGTTTCTAAGCTCAGAAGCTCGCTCGTAAATCCTCGGTGTTCGTAAATGTTCCTTGCTCTGTTTCCCTGTCTCGTTCTGCATGACCCATCACATCAAAGAGCCTCATCCATTCACTGGTCTGAAGAAATCACTGGATCTCCAGATCCTTAAAATCTCTCTCTTTCTTTTTCTCTCTCTCGTTGCATTTTCCAGCACATTGGAGACCCTCGTATATTCAGGGTGCAAGGAAATAAGTGGGAATAACTAGACATCTCTGTCTCTCTTCCTCTTTCTCTTCTCCTCTCTTTCTTCTGGACCATACCGATGACTTGTTCTCGTTTAATCTTTCTTTCAAGTATAAACTGATGTATTGCACTTGATTACAACCCTGTTTGCCATCACGGTACAGTCCAATAATTGTGGTGAGAAATCGAGCAGGTCATCCGGAAGATTTCTAATTTATCACCGCTGAAAAAAATCATACAAACCACATGCATAAAATATACGGTTTATTGAAATTTAATTTTTTCAATTTATCGACGAATTCCCCAAGTAAATTTTTATGAGTCTGGGTAATCTGTTAATGTGCTTTTATGAATATCTTTATAGTCGATTAAATTTTCGTTTGTCACATGCGAAAAAAAAAAGAATCTCTCCCTCATAAAATAGTGACAATTGCAATGCATAAACGCATATCGTGGACGTATAAAATCAGTGGCTCGTCATTGTGATGGAAATATCGTGACTGCAAGAGAGAGAGAGAGAGAGAGAGAGCAATTTCAGCTGTCTAAATCGACTTGATGGGATACAATTTATCCGAGCGGATAGACCAAATCAACAGAGTCGCGAAATGTGCATTTGGCAGCATTCGGTAATTCGACAGTAGGCAGAGTGAATATTATTAAATAGAAATGGAAATGTTGACGGTTTTGTGGTAATCAGAAAATCCCTTTAAACAGACAAATGAGGCGAAAATACGAATCTGGTTGGGCAAAAGGGGGAAATTTGGCCATAGGTGAATTTGTCTATTTGCAATTAAGTTGAATACACGAAATTGAAGTGCCCATTTATGGATAATTTCCTCGTTCACCGAGTCATTAATTAGCTGGGATGTGGTGAGCTAGCTTTTATATTAATATCCTGTTGAATTAGGATGAAAAAAAAATGATTCAACGAGAGGTTAAGCCTCAGACTTGATTGAAACCAACCGGATGGGAGTTCTTCCGGCATAAATGGAAATATAATGGTGTTTGATGCCTGATCAAATACCATTTGCATCGATATCCTTGGTCAGTATTGTAAGTATTTGTTTGACATAAGAATATTTGTATATGTATATATCATATTATTTACATATTCAATATTTGCCATCAGCAAATTCTAATTTATCTGGGATTGTCCCATCCATCGCTAAATTTCACTTCGTAACCTCTTCCTCTCTCTCCCTCTCTCGAAGAGAGAGCTCTTCGGTATGACGTGGCCAAAAAAAACTGAAGTAGGTAACACGGAGTAGGCTGTTCAAGATCATTTATACATAAATCCTGTTTTAACTCTTTTGGAATGGTTACGAGTTTCAACAAATTTAATTCAAACGACGACGCGTAGAAATTTTCAAAATTTTATAAAATTACATTGAAACGAATTTATCAATGAAATTATAGATAATTATTTAAAAAAAAAATATGAATATCACTTAGAAAATAATAATTTTCGATTTTTTTTTTTTTCTATTCAAGTCATATTTATCCCTTGTGATTGGATAATTATTCTGAAAGTATCGCGTGACCGCTAGACCTTTCAACGTTGGAAAAGCTCGCTGGAAGAAGGGAGAGAAAGGGAGACAAAAGCGCAGAGACGGCAGTCTCGCTTGATCGGTAACACAATATGGCTCGGTTGAGAGCAGGCTGGAGAAGAAGAGCTTTTGCCTCTTTCCTCTGGCTAGCCAGACTGGTTATCAAATGCTCGTAAATTATTCGTTTATAGTCGGTGCTTAACACGAGTCTGACGTCGACGACGTCGATGACGACGATGACGACGCTACGAGCGATCCACCCACGAGATCCATATAAAGTCATTGAACCGTTTAAATACTGGTGTGAGGCTACGAAAGAGAGAGAGAGAGAAGCTGAGTTTTTACGGCGCTTTTTGCAAGTCCTAGATCGTCCTTTTATCCAAGGCAAAATGAACGTTAGCTTGAAAACCTTCGATTTGGTCCTTAGCAAGAAAAAACGTAAAAAGTTCTTCCAAGTCATGTGAAAATTGAATTTAAAATCTATCGCTCAATTTTTTTAGACACATATATATTATTTTTTTATTAATGAGTTTTTTGGCATAATTTTATAAAATTATTTCAATCTGTGGACCTTTGAAATTTCATTTTACTAAACGCAAACATGACGACCCACCCGTCAAATGATTAGAATGAAAATCGTAAGATTGAATAAAATTCCGATTTCGACGTTTCTCCATTATGTTAATTTTAATACGATTTTTTTAAATTTATTAGTTTCAAAATTATCCACATTTCTCTTAATAATTACGAAATTTCTAGCTTAATGGATTTACTATAACCTGATACAGTAATTTAATTCATTTGAGGAGAAAATTATCAGGCAGAACAAAAAAATAATTTTAAAAGTGTTTAAAAATTGTAACAAAAGAATGGTAAAAATAAAATCTTTTCACGCATGCTCAATCATTCTGTTGAAACCTTCCTGGAGCTTTTCTTGAACACTTCTACAGATTTTAACCAATATTGAGAAAACATTTTTCCAATAGGATGAAAAAGTGCACTCAAATAATACGAAATGGAAATAGGCCACAGATAAGCTTTATGGAATCAATGTGAGGGCAGTCTAAGCTGACATCATCGAATTATAGATATATTGTCTTCGCTCTTTCTCGTTTAATATTGTCTTCTGTCTCTCTCGTTTATATTTCGTTCTGTATGCCCATGTAGAGGGTGGCAGAGAGAGAGGGAGTGAGGGGGGTGGGAGAAAGGGGGATAGACAAGAGACTGAAAGGGAAAGAGAATTAGCAACAAGAATATGAGAATGTTTGTATTGAGTTTTCTTTTTCATGATTACCAATCTCTCTTTCCTCCTTCAATATAATAAGCTCATGATTTAATTGGGGCTTTGAAAGCTCCCTCCCCCCTCTGGAAACTTGTCCCGTATATTTGAATGCACATAAAATGCCCATTTAATATTGCAT
Organism: Dyspetes luteomarginatus; assembly: GCA_963669185.1. Classification (NCBI taxonomy): domain Eukaryota; kingdom Metazoa; phylum Arthropoda; class Insecta; order Hymenoptera; family Ichneumonidae; genus Dyspetes; species Dyspetes luteomarginatus. Next base: position 6,230,166 of record OY769905.1, read on the forward strand.
TCTGTGTATACACGAAAAAAATTATTTTCGTAATTATTGGTTTTCGGAATTTTCTTAAATAATAATTAAGAAATAAAATATATATAATTGATGATTTATTTATTTAAAAAAAAATCATGATGTGATTTTTAATGTATTAAATTGAATTTAAAAAAATGAAGCAAATTGTTTCTAAATTCATCAGTTTGAGTCAAACGGGTAGCTATAAAAATCTTTGAAACTTCACGAAAATTGTGTCACTAATAATTTACGTGAATTGATAGTAATATCTCCTAGAGTATCAGATAAATTTTCCAAATAATAATGGAGTGCAGACACGATGGGAAAAATATTACTTTTCAAGACAAGACAATTTTTCCTTCGACCCTTATTCTACCTTGCAACAAATATCTCGTATATATCGGGTTAAAATGAGAGCCGGGTGAAGATGGCTCTCCGATGCCGAGGGAGCTGAGAAACAGAAAAGACCAAGAGATGAATCGGAAGGATGGAGAGTCCATTCTCTATAGGCGTATATATATATATATATATATATATCCTCTCCAACGGATAAATTATATCTAGCCTGGGGGTGGAGCGTTGTCGTCGAGTGGCATCTGTGGGATTAGACCTGGCACTCAGAGTAATAACTTCGGAGTTTGCTCGGGGCTTGACACACCGTTTTACCAACTCATTCCTCTGAGACACAGGCCTCTCTCACTCCGCGAAAGTTCACCTTGCCAAACTGGTATTAATGGACGAAAATAAAAAACAATAGTCCCCGTATTTTTTTTGCAAGTCTACATACCTGTAGTGTGTTATTCCCTTTGGAGTTTGATAGATTAACAATTTTGCAAAATGTTGGTTAAGAAAATTATCGTCAAATTCATATGAAATTATTATTAACGATGGGGCTTAGTAAATAATAATTTATTTCTAATTCCTTAACCCAAAATATTGAAAAAAAGTTCATAAAGTACGTTAAGAAATTGTAGCTCAATTGTAATTGAATTATTTCTGACGATAATTTCGTCCATGATAATTCAATTCCAGTTAAACTACGATTTCCTCCATTAATATTTATTAAAAGTGCTTATATATTGGAGAAGCTTTGAAAAATCTATCGTGTCTTCTCTGGTCTCTTTTGTAAATTATAAAAATAAGAGAAATTAATGCCATTGGAGGATGCAAAGGCTTTGAGAGATGAGACGACGAGATGGAGACACAAATGACAATATCAGCAAAAATGGGATTGGAATTAAAATAAATTTTAATATTAGTTTCTTGCCTCGGGGGAAGCAACAACGAGAGTTGGCAAACCTCAGACTCTTGTCCTTTTAATATCTGGTTAAAAAAAAATCATAAAATTCATAAATATATTTATTTTCCGAGTTATTTGACATCGAAGTATTGTGCAGTGACTTCCGAGCCATTAGATATTCAGTAGCCTAGTTTATTTATGCATGTAACTAAAAAAGGAAAAAAAAATAGTGTTCTCTGTTGGCAACGAGCCAGCTAGAGCTTTTGTAAGCATTATTCGAGACTCTCGTTATATTTATTTTCTCTTTCTCTCCCTCGTGCTTTCTGTAAAATAAATTCATACGTGAATGAAAAATAAAAATGAGAGCCTCCTCCTTTCTCAGTCTTAGAGCCTCGAGGGATTAGAGTGAAATTTTAATGGGAGCATTTAAAAAGTCTTGGAGAACGCGAAAGCTTTTTCGTATTCTTAAGAAACGTTCTGAGGAGTCGTCAAAGAGGGACAATATAACGAGAAAATATTTTTCGTCAATTTACTGTGAGAAAAAAATATATATATAGCTTGAATTTTGTCACGGTAAATTGATGAAAAATATTTTATTGTGTGTGATGTAGGGTCGTATTTTGCTTCTCATATTCTCATTTTTTTTTTTCACCGACTAATTCCTTGAGGAAATAAAAAAAAATATTCAAGAAGTTTTGAATTACTTGGAGAAATATTAAAAATCTTTTTGCAATCGATAAATTAATTTTTCTAACGAATTAAAAAAATTATTCAACTTGGTATTTGTACCAGAAAATATTAAAATATTAATCGACAAAATTGTGCACTCAATATCCATGATAATGATGCTCATCTGGAGCGGCACATTCATCGATGAAATGAAGATTGTTCCCCGATGATTGTTCGGCATTCCTTTCGCTATTGTACCGGGAAAGATTCCACGAATGCGAAATATATATATATATATATATATATATATATATATATATGATGAGCAGAGAGTACGAAGACGTTGAATTGCTGACCAAGATGCCTCTGTGCGAGTTTCCCTCTTGACGAGAAAGCCGCTGAACTAAAAAGGAATCTGGTGTAAGAGAGATCGAAATGAGAAAAATGTTGGAAAGCAATGAAAAGTGTAAAAAGCTTGCAGAGAGTCCTTTTCGTCCTCGCACTCAAAGGGAACGAAACGTTTAAAATAAATTGTGAGTAGGCGAAGCTTTATTAAAAAAACACAAACATATATATATTAAAACGGTAAATTGAGATAAAAATTGCGGAATCTTCTCAGACGATAAGTAAAGTGAGGGCGTACATAAATAAAAATGAAAAATGAGAGTAAATATTTTATTTCCATTTAATATTCTCGGAAAATAAAAGAGCATTTTATATGGCTACGTAAAAATCGTTACCAGAGAGTTAGTGAGGTTGAGCTCTAATCCAATTTTACCATTGTCATTTTTCCCACACAAGGACTGCTGTTTTTCCAGTGAGTAATCTCTCTACGTACAAAACATACTACGATGTTTTGCCACGACGCGACACAAATAAATTGACACCTTCATGGGTGCACATATATATATAGAAACAATATATGCTCCATTTGCTTCGCACACGAGGGAATTCACTCTTTTTCTCTGAGATTTCAGTAGATAAGGGTGAACAGAGAGAGAGAAAATCCCTAGAGGATCTGTTACTTTACTACTCCCTATAGACGTATATATAGAAGTGGCATGAAATAGCTATTACAGACTCGATTTAGTGTTATGGATATTGATTCTCCCATCCCTTGGCATCCTTTCTCACTCCTTTATTACAAATAAGTAGATTTCTGATATCGAATTTCGCATCCAGTGCAGCTTATTTTTTCACCGATATCGAACGGTCTATTGCTTATCAGCTTATCAATATATCTATATATTTGTATATTTATTTATTGGGAAATTTGTTGCAATTTATATATATTTAAATGTAATATAAACGATGCCAGTTGTAGAACAGAAAAAGTATCTGAGGTGTAAATTTGATATATATATATATATATATTGATACCCCAATCCACGACTAAACTCGAAAAAGCATCTACAACAGAGAATTCGTAGTAGAGATTAATGCGTCAATTAAACTACAGTGAAGTTCCAGGACAATCCTGGGAGCGAATAAAATAACTGGAAAAAACCATAATAAGGTAGAAAAAAAATCTGGAAGCTGTCATTTGATTTGAATATCTTTATATATCAGTTTGACGGAGATTTTTTTGCAGTTTATATATTTTTAAACGAAATATGTACGTATAAGAACTCGATTTTCAAGCAAATTGAGAGTCTGCAGCGAGTTGTAGGCTGGAGAAAAAAATCCCGAGGAATTTATCCCGAGGCTCGTCTCACAAGCTTTCGCTCTACTTCCAACGAATCACACCCAGAATCTCGTGGCGCCGAACGACTCGATTTTTTGTCTGTCTGAGCGATTCTTGGTGAGAAAAGTTTCAGCCCCTCTGGCAACCGTCTAGTGGAGGCGAAGCTCCCGCGATCGTGTATCAGACAATTTCGACAATATAAGTGAGAATAAAATAGTCTTCGAAGTTTTTGAACGTCGAGTATCTTTTACAGCGTCCCACTTTATACTCTTGTAAACTTTGATGTTTCTCACCCTCGTGATTTTGCAAAATAAAGTTTATTTTCGTGGCTGTCAGGCGAAGTCGAAAATCACAAAAATCGAATTGAAAAGGCAAAATTACCTAAAAAATCAGCTGGACGACTTTAAAAATCTGTAAAATATTGAAAAAAAAATTGCAGTCGACAGAACCAAACGGCGTTTCAAAGCCTCAATGACAACGAAGAAAATAAGCACAGAATAGAGTTGGAAATTCCGACAGAAAAAAAAATTGCAGATATTTTAGTCGAATGATCTATTTTTTTTCTGTGAAAATATTTTAAAATACTTTTTTTTCGTATCCTCCATCATGACATTTTTTCGATAATGACTAATTCATTAAGCCTTTTATCAAAAACTTAAAAATATTCGAAAAACGCTGCAAAAATGTGTTTAAGAAAAGTCTCGTTACCTTCAACTATTTATTTTTTCAATTAAATTATTATTCATACCTTCAAGCATTTTTTTTTTAAATCTACTTCAACGATCTCATTAACTCTTTCAAAATTTTCTTTTAAATTTCAAATGGACGCGTTTTGTGACTATTATTATTATTCGAAATTTCCAGTGGATAATGAGATTAAATTGAGCTCAGCTTTATGAACTCTCTGTCTCTCTCTCTCGCTCTTACGACTATACTCAAAGTCATAATAGAGTAATGCACTGAATGGATATATGCGATACGCTCAGTCGTTTTTCATCGTCGACAAAATATATAGAGTAAAACAAAACGTTGCGGGAGCCACGAGAGAAACTGCGAGCTGTTACAAACTTATGCAAATCACGGTGAATGTGCGTTGGTCCGTTAATGAAAGTCATAATTAATTCATGCAATATGCAGATGCGTGCGGGTCCCGTCAGAGGTCTCTCTCTCTCTCTCTCTCTCTCTCTCTCTCTCTCTCTCTCCCTCATGTTGTGCGATACGATGTATATATATATATATCACCTCTCACCTCTCACGTGCTGTATCTAGATAGCACGTGAGAGGTGAGAGGGAATCTATAATACGGAGCAGACCCGAGGTAGCCGATAACGATAATGCAAGTCCGATAGGCGTTGTAGGAATCGTGAGATGACGCATCGACGTTGAGATTGCGTCGATGATGGTCGGACGACTGGAGAGGCGTGCTCGCTTCAATGGCTCAAATCAGTTGTGCAAGATTTTTTTGCCACAATCGTGAATGAAAAATTGCCAAGTGTTTTTTGCACAAGAATAATTTTTTTTTAAAATGTTTATAGCAAAACATATTTTATTATTGCTTGAAAAATATACTCGTTTCCTTCACACAAAGAATGCTGTATGCTGTATAAAATATAGATAAGAAATATATGCGAAAAAATACACGTGTATTTATATGTGATTTAAATCTAAACTATATATTAAGGATAAATTTCTGGGATTTCCGGTGGTTCTCGTTCAATGGCTCAAATCAGTTGTGCAAGATTTTTTTTGCCACAATCGAGAATGAAAAATTGCCAAGTATTTTTTGCACAAGAATAATTTTTTTTAAAAATGTTTATAGCAAAACATATTTTATTATTGCTCGAAAAATATACTCGTTTCCTTCACACAAAGAATGCTGTATGCTGTATAAAATATAGATAAGAAATATATGCGAAAAAATACACGTGTATTTATATGTGATTTAAATCTAAACTATATATTAAGGATAAATTTCTGGGATTTCCGGTGGTTCTCGTTCAATGGCTCAAATCAGTTGTGCAAGATTTTTTTTGCCACAATCGAGAATGAAAAATTGCCAAGTGTTTTTTGCACAAGAATAATTTTTTTTTTAAATGTTTATAGCAAAACATATTTTATTATTGCTCGAAAAATATACTCGTTTCCTTCACACAAAGAATGCTGTATGCTGTATAAAATATAGATAAGAAATATATGCGAATAAATACACGTGTAATATAAATCTAAGCTATATATTAAAGATACATTTCTGGTATTTCCGGTGGTTCTCGTTCAATGGCTCAAATCAGTTGTGCAAGATTTTTTTTACCACAATCGAGCATGAAAAATTGCCAAGCCTTTTTTTTTACTAGAACAAAATAATAATAATATTCAAAAATGAATTATATATCATTCTAACTCAAACAATACTCGTGTTTTCACTCTGGATATGTAATAAGATTTGTAAAAAACTTTTCAAAAGTTATGCAAATAAAACTCTATTGATTGATTGATACTCGTGTTTTCACGGAATGAAATTATATGTACGAAGTACGTTAAATAGATGTGAGGAATATATACGAATTATTATATATATTTTATTTCGATCCAAAGTAAATTTAAAAAAAATATGTATATATTTATTATATTAACTAACAACCAGTTGTGTATATTTTTTTTCGTGTTCAGTGTGTTGCCCGAGCAGAGAGATACAAATCTTGATTGAAAAATCATTAAAAATGAATTTTCAAGAAAATAATGACGATTAATTATTCTTGTACACGGTGAGACATCTCATAAAATATACTGTAATTTTTTAATTTTTTTTCTTTAACCCATTGGAGTTATATAAGATTTTTTTAAAAATATTTCCAGTGTACACGGAAATGCGTTATCTATTGCTTATCGATCGTCGCAGAATAAAGAGAGAAAAAAAGAATTGTATAGGTTTGATTTATGCGTATATATATATATATATATATATACATATATATATATATATATATATATATATATATATACTATTATTATACTATTATTATACCGTGTATATATATATATATATATATATATATATATATATATATATATATATATATATATACACACGGTATAATAATAGGTATAATAATGTATATATATATATATATATACACGGTATAATAATAGTATGTAGCATAAATGGGCGTCGATCGCAGAAACGATCTCCGTCTCATATATCCGACAGCCATTCTATTGGAATATCATAGAACGATGAATTTGCCACGTTCTTCCGGCATGTATGAAAATTATCCGTGAGAGGGAGAGAGAGAGAGCGAGAGAGAAAGTTATTACCGAGCGTGATTTGGACTCGATCGACGTACATTTATCTCGTCGCTAATAAATCGATTCTCGATTCTCGATGACGTCCGAGCCATGTCTATACGTATTATATATATATATATCTCCTCTGCATCTCTCTCGGGAATATCACATGCAGTATAAAATTTAACGCTATCATTTGATGCAGCGAATACACGGCTGTCTATAAGATTGAAAACTTTAATCTCAATTTTTCATTTATTTCAAAATTTAATTAATAAAAAAAAATGTATTTATGAAAATCGTACCGGTATTACTAAATTTATATAAAAAAATATTGCATAATGTGTCGAACGTCCTACAAGTGAATGTCGTTTTAATTAAAAAATCTACTTTTCATAATTTATTCACTCGAGTCGACAAAGTATGCGAGAGTGGGGAACGACAGAAGCCTTTAATTGAAAGGAATTCGTCCCAGATTATTGACTTATAGGGGGTTTCACTGCTGTCTATACACGGCTGTCTCTAAGATTGAAAACTTTAATCTCAATTTTTTATTTATTTCAAAATTTGTTTAATAAAAACAAATGTATTTATGAAAATCGTATCGGTATTACTAAATTTATATAAAAAAATATTGCATAATGTGTCGAACGTCCTACAAGTGAATGTCGTTTTAATTAAAAAATCTACTTTTCATAATTTATTCACTCGAGTCGACAAAGTATGCGAGAGTGGGGAACGACAGAAGCCTTTAATTGAAAGGAATTCGTCCCAGATTATTGACTTATAGAAAGTTTCACTGTACAACGTACAAGACGAACGGAGGAGATTTTATCGGCCCTGAAAAAACGAATGACTGTGATATCGAGGAAAAAAAAACTTGTCATTATGGTGAACACGAAACGCCGACGAGGGTGTACGAGGTTGATGACAGAGTGCGACGATCCGGGAAAACTTTTGCCTGTAAGCTTGTAACTTTCCGAACAGTTTCGAGTGTGTAGAATCTCGATGAGTACCCGCGTTATATCTGTATCTACATATAGAGAGCTACGTTGACGTGTGAAGATCGAGAAAAGTATTGATGGATTGATGAGACTAATATAAGAATTCTCGTCCACGTAGAAAAAGGGGATGAAGAAAAAAAAAGAGAATGACGACGCAGCGCCCTTAATCTAGATGGAATTTTGCCACGGGGTTCTCGAGAATGAGAAAAAGGAGAATGGGGAGAGAGAGAGAGAGAGAGAGAGAGAGAGAGAGAGAGAGAGAGAGAGAGAGAGAGAGAGAGGAAGAGACGGCCAAAAGGCAGCAGAAAAAATCGGGGGCGGGTTTTGCCGATGTCCGTTTCTGTGATTTTAGTAACTACCACACACTGTTTTCCGACGATTCACGTTTATTGGCTGCCAAAGCTCTTTTCTTTCCTTCTTCGGCCAACCTATATATATATATTTTTTTCTCTCTGTTCCAGCTCGTTTTTTTATTCTTTCAGCATCACCATTCTTGCCAATCGTATTGAAAGCTCGATAACTCAGTAATGATGAGCGAAGAAAGGGAGAGAATGCCGGATTATTGTCGACTCATGTCATGGACCTCAAGTTTTCGTCATTTCAATAATAACGTTAGGCAAAAAACTCGATGCTGTATCTGCTCCAATCAGTATCAGATCGATTATCTTGAGACTCGCTCGTATTTTCCAGATTTATCGATTATAAAAAGTTCATGTGTACAGATTATAAAAATGGTTCAAATTCCTTATCGCACATTCCTATCATATCCTGGCTAGCATCTACGACACGAACTACTGATAATTTGCAAGATTCTATCGGTACTTCATGGCTATCAATGCTCTTTTCTACGCACACACACTCAATGATTTTTTTTTTTTTAATATATTTTTTTCCAAGTCCAAATCACAAGTAATTTTATTTTTTATTTTAACGAGGGGTACCAACGAACCCCAAAAATCAACGAATTTTGTCTTTATTACTTGGAAAAACATTTTTGGGTTTATTTTTTACAGGTAGAATTGCAACATAATAGAGCCAGGTAGAAATAAAATTATTATGCTATCTAATCAATATCGAATATCGAAACAGCGATTTTTTTTAAATCTCGAAAGCCTACTATGTAATTCCAAATCGTTACCTTTCACCGCATTCAAATATATGCGAGAATGAGAGACGCGATAAAAATGTGGTGCGGGATGGTAGGGTGGAAATTGGAGGAAAGCAAATACATCATATTCGTTCTTCAAAATTGCCTCGTATTATTTCTATGTCATCGTTAGGCCTTCACATCCTATATCTGCTGTTCCTTTTTTTCTACCCTCCTTCTATTTTATTCTCTTACTTCCTCATCGTACGATATTAATTCGAGACACCTGTAAGAATTTACACAGCGTTACTTTTCGATTTTGGAGCACAGAGGTCAGATCTTCGTGAAATTGTTCCAAAATGGTCCTTCAATTTCATGTGTCCTCCTTTCGGTGTGCCTAGCTGCAGTCTGCGTAGCTCCAAGAGTAATGTACATTCTTGGGCGAAATAATCCCTGCTATCTCGTATCTGACCAAAAAACTGCGAGCAATCATATCTATCTACGAATCGGTTATCTACGAAACGTGAAACGTGGATCATCCCGATACGATCTGTCAAATTTCGTACATTTTGACGACAGTTGAAGTTATTGACAGCAGCTATATCTTTAGCCTTATGCAGCAGTAAATCAGAAAACGAATAAAGCGACAACAATTACTGTATCGATTTTGGAGCACAGAGGTCAGATCTTCGTGAAATTGTTCCAAAATGGTCCTTCAATTTCATGTGTCCTCCTTTCAGTGTGCCTAGCTGCAGTCTGCGTAGCTCCAAGAGGTACATTCTTGGGCGAAATAATCCCTGCTATCTCCTATCTGACCAAAAAACTGCGAGCAATCATATATGGGTTATCTACGAAACGTGAAACGTGGATCGTCCCGATACGATCTGTCAAATTTCGTACATTTTGACGACAGTTGAAGTTATTGACAGCAGCTATATCTTTAGCCTTATGCAGCAGTAAATCAGAAAACGAATAAAGCGACAACAATTACTGTATCGATTTTGGAGTGCAGAGGTCAGATATTCGTGAAATTGTTCCAAAATGGTCCTTTAATTTCATGTGTCCTCCTTTCCCCCAACCCAAACGTGAAACGTGGATCATCCCGACACGATCTGTCAAATTTCGTACATTTTGACGACAGTTGAAGTTATTGACAGCAGCTATATCTTTAGCCTTATGCAGCAGTAAATCAGAAAACGAATAAAGCGACAACAATTACTTTATCGATTTTAGGTCATGGTTTTTTTGATTATTTTATTTATTTTATTTTATCAATAAACTTTTTTTGCTATCACAAAGATTATGTTGGAGCAATAATTGCGAAAGCCAGCTGCAAAGCACTCGAAGTTATTTATCTAGCTCGTATCTAATCGAAAATCATTAACGATAGCAAATACAGAAAATTACGAAGAAAGATTTAAAAAAAATAAAAAAACACCGAAAGACTAAACTCTGCGTCGTAAATTCTACGTCGTAAATTTATGACGATGAGCTTGAAATCTTTTACGTGGAATTTTCTAGTTTGCCATGTCAATGATTTACAGAGTCACACGATGATGATACATTAATGGCAGTTAAATGAAGAGACTTTGGTGTATATCTGATGAATATTCCGGACATTCGAATGAGTTTGACACCTTGAAATGGGAAATTTATGCAATCTTAACGGTGGCAATTATTTTATGAATTTCCTCGTATTCTAGTTCGAGCATTTTGAGCCCAATGGGGGCGCGATTGTAGCAGATAAACGCTCACAATATTTTAAAGCTTCCGGTGAATTTCTGTATTTATGTATGTATATATATATATATATTAATGTTGGCGTGTGCTAATTACTCGCTAGGTGAGGAGTGGACAAAAGTTACGTGATTTACTCGTAAATGGATTAGGTCCCTGAGCCGTTATCCATTTCACTCTAGCGATAAGGAAACTCTACGAATTCGACTCGCAGTCCGTTGGTCAAGCACGCAGGATGCGCGAAGTGGGAATTACCGATTTTTTCAAACTTTTGTTTTTACAGTAAGATTTTAAAATGTCCAAATATAATGATGCTTGAGAATTTTAAAAAATCATTGCAACTTGGTTAATGCGAATTGCCTGTAAACCGACAATGATTTTAAAATATGATAAACTAAGGAAAATACAGTTTTTCATTATTTATTTCTGCCACAATTTTTTTCCATCAATTTTTATTGCACAATAAAATGAATCTAAAAAAGAAAATTGGGATTCCAATCAAACCGAGCGTACAATTTCGCTCGTTTCCTAGCATTTATAGCATACGGATATATAGTAGATATATAAGCATTCTGGTAACTGCTTACTTATTGTACTTGTCCCTATCCAGCACCGGAACTTCCTGGCTGACTCGAGGAGAGTTTAGTCACTTGGAAAATAGGAAAAACGCGTCCGGCTTAATCGAAGCTTGAAGCTCTCTCTCTCTCTCTCTCTCTCTCTCTACCTATCTATCTCTTTCTCTCTCTTTCTCCCCCTCTCTCTCTTTCTCTCTCTTTGATTCTCTCTCTTTCTTGGTGTTCGCCCACCCATTGTGCGGACGTGCAATGTCTGTAATAAATAGCTGCCATACGTATACCGACGTGCAATGAACAGCCACATGAAATCCTCGAAATGAGAACGAGGACAAAAAAAAATGAAGGGCGAGGGAGTGACGGAGAAAAAGAAGAGAAAAAGTAATAGTAAAAGGGAAGGGAAAAAAAAAGAGGAGGATTGAAAGTGTCGAAGGGTGAATCGATATAGGACACTCGAAGCAACAGACCGAGAAACAATTAAATTCTTGCGGTGGAAAAATAGAGAAAAGCCAATAGTGAACTGTGAAAATGGTTCGCATTTTGAAAAAGGCGAGATGAATAAAAAGTTTCTTGTTTAAAACGTTCCATTTCCCAATAAATTTCATGTCTCTAAAAATTGTTTTGTGCTCGTCTCATTATTAACTTAGCTGGTCCCATAAAAAAATCTATAGCCAAGAATTTTTCCTGCTCTTCAACCTCTTAATTTTACAATAATTGCACTCAAATGCCACAATAAAAATTTAGAGAAAATTTGTTCATTTGACATTTTTTTTTTCATTGTATTCATTTTGGGAAAAATTGATACGGACAATAAGCAAATAATTCAATATTGATTACTATTAATTTAATTGAAGTTAGCTACGTTGACATCTGCCAGCTCTCACATCTTATTGCATTCCCAGCAAATTGTTGAAAATACGTTGTTGGCACTGCAAAACATCTCTCATAGATAAAATATTCATCGCTAATTAATATATTTGGTGATAAGAGAAACATAATAATTATATCGCATGTGCTTCCCCGATGATGATGTTACTTCACGACGTGTCGAAATATCAGACGTTTATTTTTCTCTAATAAGAAAATCTTATCAGTGGCTCGCGATTATTGCGAATTTCCGTTGAAAATAATCGCTCCGACTCGATCTAATTCGATTCAGCGAGCACGATAACGAGTGATAACATCCAAATTAATGGTAAAATATGCACCGTGATTTTGTATATTATTACAATACTCGTAAAAATTAAATATATTTGCATAAGAAATTATATTTACAAACTAAATTCTAAGAAAATGCATATATCGAAATTTTTCGTAAAATTTGTTTCGTTACTTTTATTGTTTCCAGTTTTATTAATGCTAATGACTTTTGTTACTTGAAATGAAAAAAAGGTGAAATCTTTGCTGATTCCCAATGGAAGCCAGCGAACTATTTGCAACAATTTCTCAGTATGCGAGAATTAAATAGACTTGTATATATATATATAATAATAATATATATAAACATATAATATATATTTATAATATATATATATAAATATATATAATATATATTATGCGCCGAGACGCTGCCACATCTTTTCATACAAAATATCCGAGCTGCGTCCATAAAGGGCCGGAGAGAAACAGATATGAAGATAAAATGGAAACGATAGAGTTGCCCATAGCCCAAGGAAACTCCGGAAGGATGCAATTGCTGTCCCTGAGCTGAATGACAAGGGTTGAGACGAAGGCTGTGAAACACGACAAAGTATAAGAGTAGTTAGATAGAAAATAGATTACAAAAAGAATGAGTATAAGTGCAGGGTAGATTTACACCCTTATTTTGAATATTAAAAAAAATAATGTACATTAATGTCAAAAATTTAAATCGTATTCCAAGGTCAATTCAATAAATAAAATAATTTACAAATTTATCCAGGAAAGCAAATAACTCGTAGTAAATTCTCAGGCTCTCGTAATAAATTTTTGAATTTCGCAAATTTTCAACGACCTTCACAGCGACATTACAGTTACGTCGATAATAAATATCTTCTGAATTATTTGATCAGCATGTGTAATATTTAACACGCAGATGTAAATTTATTATTGAAGATTGTACATTATGTTTTACTCAGCTGTGGAAAGTCAATAAATAAGTAAAAAAATATATACCACCCGTATCATTTGTACGCATCGAAAATATTATAATTTTTTCATGCTTTATGATGTTGATGAAAAAATTTCAAAAGCTAATAAATTTAAATAAATTCAATAATTTTTTTGTAATAAATTTAAATTGATATTGAGTAAATATGGTGACTGGACACCAAAGCTTGTAAATTATGATGAAAATGTCACATCTGAAAACAGACTGACGTGATAATGAAATATTAAATGGCATGTAAATCAGCAATGCTTGCATCAATGGAAACTGTGATAGCTTTCGTGTGATAGTTTTCGAAAGCCATATTGCTACTCAGAAAATTGTCAAATAAATTTCGTGACGCTGTCAAGGTTCTCTGACAGCTGAAATATTATTTTTTGTACGTTCTATTATATGAGATAAGATTCAAGACTCATTTCGTTTATATTTTACACTTGCGATGAAATTATTGTGGCTCAAAAACAGCCGGAATATTAATTTCTTTCTACGTTTTATAATATTATTATAGATAAGGTGCTGGAATTATTTCGCTTATATTCGACATGTGCGACGAAACATTGGTGACCTCAAAAAAAACTTGCGTCAATCGGTAGAAATAAATCGAAAAGAGCTGAAAGTTAAACTTTTGTTTTCATAACTTTTCACATTACATTCTTTTACTTACGTCGCGTAATTTTGAAAATTATCGTTGCAGCCCCTTTAAATATTTCCACGTTCTGATAGCTCCGAATATATATTTTTTCTTCTTTTTAGTATTCACATCACGCTTAGCTAATCTCCGAACGTCTAGATACTATTTAGGCGCAAAGGGGAGATATCAGAATTTCTACCTCGACGAATAAATATTTAATTTTATAATAATTCGTTATTTTGTTATTAGCAATTATTTCGACACCGGATACGAATAACAGCACGTTTCAGATTCCGAGTGAAAAAGAGCACATTTCGGGTTGAGAATGAAAAAGAGCACGTTTCAGTTTGACTCGAAGACTAGCACGTTTCAGGTTGACTCGAATACTAGCACGTTTCAGATTTACGATAAAAATAGCACAATTCAGGTCGCCTCGAATATTATAGGCCAGTCACTTTAGCATTTTGACTCCGACTAATTAGTAGTTTCACTAAATTAGTGCCATTCACCAAAAAATAATCATCATAATGTCCTATGAAAATGTACCCGTGAAAACCTCGCGCGTTTTTGCAAAAGTCGTGCACTTTTTCCTTTGACCAAAAACGCTGCCCAAACGACACAAAATACGACAAAAGTTATAGAATATTTTTTGGAGAGAATTGAATTTCATATGAAAAAGTTCACAAAGACATATAGCTATCGTTAATAGTTTACGCCTGGGAGAGCGTCAAAGTTGCGCGACGAAAACCCCGTGAGTAGTGAAATCGCCGAGGGCTCGGATTAGTTGTTAAATTCAGTATCGGCTAGTTAGCGTTAAATAAAAAAATCCGAAAAATTAATAAGTCAACGAAACCTAATCGGTAAGCTGTTGATGCTTGCCAAAATTGTTTCCATTCATTTTTACAATTTGGACAGGGGTTTGAAAAAAAAAATCTGAAACGTCTTGTTATTTGTATCGGGGGTCGATTTGACCAAGGGATCAATTAATTAGTATAATTCTCTTATGTTTGTCTCGTTCTTCATTGTCTTGCATCACCATTTCAGATTGGAAGTTTGATTACAACTCGGCTGTAATATTATATCCTCAGGGGTTGGAGACGTACCAACTGTATGGCTACGCAGGAATCGAGTACAGGAAAGATTGTGGCTTCCCCTAGAGCATGAATTCATGGCTTCATTCCATGGGGCTGGTTGGTGCAATATAAATGTCGATGGGGTGGCTGGAATATGTGATATTATACGCACATATACACGATGGAATTAGATCAGCGAGTTACGTATCCCAGTCTACTCAGTATAATTGCGAGAATAGCAGCATGACGTCTATATGGACCATTGACCAAATCTCTTTGGAAGCTATGGGTCTGCACGTTCAACTGAACTTCAGCAAATAATAATAATAACAATAATAATAATAATAATAATAATTATAATTATATAATATAATAATAATTATATAATATAATAATTATAATTATATAATATAATAATAATTATATAATATAATAATTATAATTATATAATATAATAATTATAATTATATAATATAATAATAATAATATAATATAATAATTATAATATAATAATAATAATAATAATTATTATTATTATTATTATTATTATTATAACAACAATTTTTTTGGCAAACGTTATAATTGCATCAGCTACGAGCTGTCATTCTAATGACGTCACATATTTTTACTTATCCGATCGTGGTGTGGTAATCGGCACCAATTGGTAATTATCTCAGGATCGTTTGTGCACCGTCAGATTGATCTACATATCACCAGATAATGCTCAAAAGAGAATGGTATAATTAATTCTATTGAGATTAAAAAATTAAGAAAGAATATTTAAAAAAATATATATATATATAATTTTTGAAAATTTTCAAGCTATAGGACACGTTTTTCTTATTTTTTCGTTGTATTTGAGAGAGAAAAAAAAATGTTTCGCTATCGAAAATTATCAATGTTGATGTGAACTATAAATAGCATAATTAACACCCGGCAAAACCTGCGGGACAATAAATTAAAAGAGAAAAAAAAAAGCCAGAATCACCTATAAGGACTTTTCTCGTGTAATCGCTAGTTATTACGTAATGCTGATTGCACTGCTGATTGTCGGTCAACTGCTGGCCCCGATACTCTCAATCTCGAGAATATATCTCTTCTCGCAGCTGTCACCACGACATTTTCCAAGGTCTTGGCGCTTTCATCGTCCCCAACGTAGAGAGTGAAAGCGAGAGGGAGAAAGAGAGCCCGTATGTTATCTCACCAAGTTCAGAAAACAGGTATAATTGCGTTTACATTGGCTAGATTATCCATGAGCTCAATTTTATAATGCACATAAAAAAAAAAGGTCGCGTGTTTTTTTTCCCACCAATTGTTATGCATCATAATTTTCCTTTGATCCAACTCGTTAAATTTTCAAATCGTTGAAATATTGCGAAAATTTGTTGCTCACAGGACGCAAATTGGTGCACGTGAAATTATTTTTTTGTTAAATACATATCGCGAAATATTTTTTAAAATATAAAAAATTTTGAGGCGATTACGAAAATTCGTAGCTTACAGCAAGCAAATTCATGCACTCAAACGTACTATTTCTTCCGGACAAAAAAAAAAGACAAAAAAAAACATATTTCTCAAATATATCGCGAAATATTTTTGAAAATAGTTCAAATTTCAAAGAAGTTTAACGTCTACGCGCAATAAGTAGTCTAGCGATCTACGCAGTTTATTTAGCGAGAGCCTGTCGTGTCATTTGCGGTATTGACGTTGCTGTATCTGTCACACAGCTCCGAAACTTAAACTATTTGTTAAAATATTTTTCGGCATCGGATGACCTTCGAGTCACTTGACTTCTGAGCCACATCCGTCAGAAGATATCGTAAATATTTTTCCAGTTCGAATCGCAGATGATGAGAAAACACATGGACCAAAATTTCCTCCATTTTCTTACTCTGAGTCATAGGCTCGTGGGCCATTTAATTGCAATCATAAATTTATTTCATTAAACTAAAATTTGTCAGAGTATCGTAGATTTAGAAAAATGTGTAATGGACTAAAAAAAAAAATAAACCCGCTTAATTTTTCATTCCGTTGCTTGTACATTAATCATTTTTATGATAAGGCTAAATTTCCAGCGTACATGAAGAAAAGAAAAGTCAACCGGTTTGAGTTGATTTACATAAGCCTCGCGCCTCCCAGCGCCAACCAATCGTCGACCAATAGAACGTTTTGTGTTTGATATATGTCATCGTTTCCCACCCAATCCACGGTGATTGAGATTGTTCGGGGCCCTTATCAGTTTTTCGACGACATATAACTGACTGCGAGTACGAGACTCGGTACATCACTTCGCTGCTCGTGCTCGAAGAGCTCGTCGACTGAGCTCTTCTGTGCAAATATATATATATATCTCAGTACATAAATATACACGTGCACATACCTATAGATAGATATATATATATATATATACAATAAATTGACAAGTTTATAATTTATTGAGGGCGGGTCGAATAACCCTCAAAGGATTCGCGATGACGAGAAATATGTATCGGTCGATCGTCCCGAGTGATATTTTCCACCTGTTGGCAGTCTTTCTTCTCTCCGGAAGTCTCGTCAATGCCGGGAGCATCGGAAGTTTCGTGCCTCAATCCACGGATTTTTGTGACAGGTGAGAAATAAAAATAATAGAAACGATTTTTTTTTTTTAACTCTAAATGTTTGCCAAAAGTATGCTTGTCAGCGATTTGATCAAAAATATTTCGCCAAATTTCTCTGCAATGTGTAAAAATCGTTTTGAAAAAAATATATATATATTCTTTTGTGGTTTAATTTTATTTAGTTTCTTCAACTTGCCTTTGTCATCATGTAATTATAAAATTCATATTTTATATGTTTATATTTTTATTTAATTCTTTTTGGTTATTTTTTTTTCACCTTGAATTATCTTCTGTCAAGTAGGGAGACGTCAAAAATGTATAAAAAATTTATCGTCCTATCAACATTGAATAAATAGAATATGAAGGGTTAGGAGGGGTCTGATCGTTAAATATTTAATTTCGTTATTCAACGAATGGGCTGTATGCGGATATAAACGGACCTTTTACAATCTTGCTACATTTTTTGCCATCTTTATATCCGATAAGATATCTCGGGTCGTTATCAATCTATGCTTTTCACATCGGGGAATAGACTCTGAAAATAAATTGCTCGTGGGTTAAAAAAAAGGAGAACCCTTATTTCCAACCGTCATCATTCTGAATGAATCTCTGAACGAGAATTCTCCGATCATCCCTTATCATTCGTGATCTTAGAAGGGTGAAAGCTTAAGTACTCGCTGGAAATAAAATTTTCGCTCCAACATCGCGATATATATATTCACGAATCTCACGAAAAACGAAACACCCTATTGACGAATAATTATGGTAAAAAAAAAAATACTAAAATTTATAACTCTTCGTATATCACAGATTTTTCGTGCCTTATCCGAAATTCAGGAAAAAAAAATCACCCAAAGAAAGAGGGACGCCCACCACTTTACTACTGATCGATCATGTCATATTGAAATTTCATGTTGTCGGCGATTTTTCACAAAGGTTTTGCTCCTCGACCGATGTCATTTTGTTTTAAATTAATTTTTATGTTTGCCCATTCATTCATGGTGAGATTTCGTATGAGTTATTTATGGCCAGAAGTATCCGATATTTCATCTCGTTAATTCGATTGTAATTGCACTATAATGAAGGGGGGCAAAAATTCAGAGCAATTATGATAATTGGGAAATAAAAACCTGCCTAATTCTTGTAAATTTCAAGATATTTATCAATTATCTCCAAAGTTTTCGTACGTCTCTTATCTAAGTCCCCATTGTATAAAATGGTGCAAAAAAAATAATATTTTTACTTCTATTTTCGTGTTCATTAATTTGTTTTTACCTTTTTATAAAAAAATTGACATAAATTTATGTGGCAAAAATTTGATCGTAACATCACTGTTTATATTTTTACATCAGGACTATCAATCTTTAAAATTGACATTTCGATCATATCGATCATTCGATCATATATATTGAACACTACTTTAAATGTATTGACCTCTTATAAGTGTCTTGAAGCATATTTTAATTCATTAAGATTACTCGAGACGTTTCCGCTGAGATATAAATGATTCCCATCAACTGAATGAATAAATTTGACATCAGTATAGATTTTTTTTTTCACACCTCAAATTTGCAAATTTGCTCAATATTTGATCGAATTACAAATACAGATTTTGCAATGATAAATTTTGTTTCTCATTTATGAAAAATATTTGACATGTTGTACAAATATTTCCCTGATGAATTATTTACGATGTTGCTGTAACGTCATACTTGGAGTATTATTACATCACAATTTGGACATTTTAATGGCGTTGATAGTGAAAAAAAAAATCACACGCGAGAATTGATTACGAGAATCAGTAAAGTTCATTGCACGTTCTTCGGACTCTAATACGAATTTTTATAAGACAAAAAGTATTGCTTGCTGTTATACTGCTGTACTTGTTACACAATCGCAGTCTGGTCCGGATCCTGCCAGCAGTGACGAAATTTTTTTGTGATTTTTCTGCACACTCAGTGGCTTGGAAACAATACTGTAAAAAACGGTGGGTCCACCATTGCTTTGGCAATGGTCCAAAGGTCGTCATGGTTCTCGGGTTCGATTATTTAAAAAAAAAATTAGAAAATAAAAAAAAAATTGTTTGACAAGGACGAAATTCTGAATACGCGACGTACGACCTACAGCTGTATCTTTGCGCCTGATATTTACAGAGTCAACGAGTTGTCAGACCAGCTCTGACAACACGTGAGCCCCAGACCGCGAGAGGAGGAATAATAAAAAAGGATAAAGTATTATTTTTATTGCGCAAAAATAAAATTTGACACTTTTTCAAAAAATAGTTCCAATTGTGAACGAAATTAACTATTTTTTAAATCAAATTTCAATATTACATAATTTACGTGTTAAAAATTACGGAACACTTGCCCATTTTTTAACTTCGAAATTATTCATCGTACAAAAAAAAATTCTTTCCAACAAAAAATTTCTCCCAATCCTTCAGGGAATCTCCCCATCCTATTTTAGACTCAAATAACGTTAATAGTCTGTATTTTTTTTTTTTATTACTAAAAAAAACATCAAAAGAGTCTTTCGAATGCAAAATTTCCGTTGATTTACATTTAAATGAATATAAATGAAATTCTTTTTTATTGCACATTGCACTCTTGTAAGGTCACGTGACCCGCATACGGTCGATAATATATATGCTGAAAAGAATCCACTTTTTTCTGCATTTATATTTTATCTATTTTTACTGATTAACTCGTCACAATCAATGTATTTAGCTATAGCTGCACATACCCGGCGTTTCACTTCCGGTTTCGTCACATTCGTATAGTGCAAATACAGAGACTGCGCGGCCCGTGAGAATGAATACATGGGCGATATAAAAAGGTTCATTCAAGTTTATTAAATCGACGTGTCTCTGAGTGTGCCTGAGTGTTGAATATATATATATATATATAAAATATATATTATATATATATATATATGTGTGTGTGTGTGGGTGTGGCTGTGTGTGTGTGGGAGCGAGAAAAAGAGAGCACAATTCTCTCGGTATTGTGTTAAATGTAGAAGAGAGCTGAGGCGTTTCATACGTGCCAGACATTCTTTTACACTATCATGTGTAAAAGCTCCCCCCTTCCCCCTCGTGCCCCGAGTCATCAACACGCGGTCACTGGCGCCGCATCAGCGCCATATGACAACTCGTACGATTATCAATGAGAGCTGAGAGTTTTGGCTCGAGAGAGCCATTATGATTGCTCGTGCCGTCCTGATAATATGTACACATATAGATCTTGGAAAGTTTTTACAAGGTTCTATGTTGCGCTCATGACCTTCATGTTACTTTTTTTTTCTCGTCATATTATATACGTTTACATCTATTAATAGATTTACGTTATTTTTCTTTCGATCATGTCTAAATTGGTAAACAAATTTATTTTTATTAAAATTGTAATTAAAATTGAATTACTTCGACGAAAAATCCACAGTCTAAATATAAATTTTATTTATCTTTGATCGATTGGACTTAATTAAAAAATAAAATAGTTAAGATTTAATTTGTTTTCTTTTCTTTCATTTATTAAATTGCTCCTTTGGATTGTTGGAATAATACACAGTAATTATAGCCTTATTAGGCAGGCAAATAAATGGAAGGAGAAATTTGGTTTGCTTTATTTTTAGGTTTTTTTTTTTAATTATTATTGACACGTACAAAATTTTTGACATTTTCTCTCGGTCATGACAGTGGGAAATTTTGAATTTTTTTAATTCAAATTATTGGAAAGTTTGTTGTGGAGAAAGTGAGGAATAATTCAGGAAGATCATCGGAGCTTTTTTCTTTTTTGGTTCGAGAGAAAGAGAGAGAGAGAGAGAAAGAGAGAGAAAGAGAGAGAGAGAGGTGAATCGTTACGCGAATTCTTAACTAGCGTGGTGTACCGCCTGAGGTGTACAAACGAGAAATTCTTTTTACGCATTTTCCTTCCTAAATTGCCCTATATATTCTCCCCCGCTGGTTTACCTGCATAAGTGCCACTTCCGTTTCCACCGATCAGCCTTGACGGTGACGAATATCTGATACACGCGTTCCTCCATTACATTATCGCTATATATATATACATTTTTAATTATTATATATAGTGTAAAAACGCCGAATTAAAAGTCTTTACATTCTAATTACTTTTTATCTTAAATTCTCTCATTCCTTTTTAATTTGTCGTCTTATCTCTCGTGTGCTTGAACTACCTTGAAAATTTCGAAAATAATATCATCACGAAAAATCAAGAGAAATTAAAAAAAAAAATTGAATACAAAATTATCATTTCTGGAGCATTTTATAATTGTCGAACGAACAATACACGAAACAAGAGTTGGTCGAGAATTTCGACAATGGCAAACTGGATTAATTAGAACTTTGTAGAACAAATGATTAATTTTTTTGTTTTTTCTCGTCCCGAATAAATTTCTGTGCACTCGTTTTACGACAAAAAAAAAAAACAAAACTCTTTTATTTTAGCAACGAAAGTCCAGCATTTTATTTGTCTTTCTATAGAGTAACTTTGAAATGTTCCGCATCGACGAGAAGCTCACCGAGAGTTTAGCTGCGAATCTGGTGGTTTTTGGGAATTTGTACAATGAATGGGTCGAGAACAAAGGCAAAAGCATCAGGGCGAGGGATTAGGGGAGAAGGAGTGTTGGGGTGAAATTTTTTCGTGCGACGAGTATTTTCATTAAAGTTGAAATCAACTCAGACCTGAGCAGGGAACGAATTAATGCGAACAAATTTTAGTTCCTCGGGTATGAGAAATCGTGTGAATCCCTTGAGCCATCTGCAGGTGATATTTGCAAACTCATTTTATCAGCCTTATAATTTAGAATGATCATTTTTTTTAAAACAAATATTAATATTTCTTCAAATTATCCTCGTACAATGAAAATTAATATTTCGTTAAAAAAGTATTGATTTTTTAATAAAAATTCATCCATATTTCAATATAATTGTTCCTGCACCCTTAAATTTTTTTTTATGTTTTTTTTTAAGTTTATTATTATAATATTCATGGCAGTATGAATTCCAAGAAGATTAAACTAGTCACCTGCCAGTCTCTGTTAGAGCATGGAGTCATACGTTCAGATAAATTGGAAGGATCAAAAACCACATTAAGGGGATAGTGAGAGAGGAAGAGATAAATCGAGAGGGAAATGGAAAAACGTAGGTCGGTCCAATCTTGTTGTTTGTCGGGGCTAAAATCCAGTCATTGACGATGAAGAGCCTCAACAAACTCATGTGTGTCCCTCACTCACTTTTGTGTGTGTCTGTGTGTGAGTGTGAAAGCTTCGAAAAGCTCGTCAGACTCATGCAGAGTGCACTTGGCAACTGGGAATGTACCACGGTAGATTGAACGACAAAATCGTTGCGATACGAGAAACTAAAAGCAATATATATATATATATATATATATATATATATATATATATCACGTGAGCTTCGTGCATTTACGATATAGCCGGATTTTATGCTGGAAGAGCTTGCGAGACGATTTGTCGAGCCAGATTGCCTGAACGAAGAGCCAGACAACACTCGAATGAACTTTGTCAATTTTCTAACGGTTATTCCGCGTGAATGCTTTTTTTTTTGTACCACGACGAAAAATGAACAGAGTTCTTTCATTATCATTAAAATGAGAGAGAAAGGCGAAAAAATAAATATTATTGGGGGGGTGAAAATAAATTTCTTAAGCAATTAAAATTATATTAATTTTTTTCATACAATCATTTATTTTTTCAGGTTTTAAATGTTTATAAATCTTAAATGTGTAATGAATTTCAATGAGTGTTTTAATTTAAAAATTATCAAATGCTTATATCGCTTGCCACAGATTTTTTATATGGACGATTGACCGAAATGAATCAACAAGTATGACCGACTTTTGCTACCCTCTTTATGAACTATCCATCTTCTTCTTTTTTTTTTTATTGGAATTCTTTGGTATTGGAATAATAAAAAGGTCAATTTGTACCGAAGAAATAGTTCAACCCTCTCTGCGAGTCCTACATCGATATGTGTAATCTTAGAGGCTCTATTAAAGCTCGCGAGAATTTCTGGTCGAGCTTGAGTCATTTGCTCCCCGAGACGTTCGACTTTTCGCCTCTTTTTCCGATACAATCTCGTGTCTGGGACTATTTTATTCGTCTTGCCTCTTCCTCTCAGATCACTATACATGTATAAAGGGTGTTAAAAAAAAATCCCCATTGTCAATATTCCTGGAATAATCTCCTGAAAAATATATAAAATATTTTGATGAACAATTTCAGATAAAAGTGAATGAAATTTTTTTTTTTTTAAATGTGATACTTGTCAGGAAAAATACTTTTACATTTTACACGGATTTATCCGACAACTCCGGTATGTTCGAGAAGCTAGAGCGAATTTTTAAACCAAGATGGGCTTCGAACACAGCTGAGTCTCGAGTATGGAGGTATGGGGTATTATTTATATACATATATATGTGCCCCCCCCCCCCGTTTATTTCCTTGACTAGAAAGGTGAAGCTAATAAAAATGGAGGCTTAACGATTTCCCGATATTCACGCCCCCATATCGACCCAGAGTTTGTCTTTCTCGCTCTCTCCTATCACGAGCAACAATTATTGCGATCCAGCCACTACAAGATTTACAATGTCCCGAGTGAGTGATTCCAAACGTCTGTGAATTCTCGCTTCGACTATTCAAATCGAAATATTTACTCTCCATTTTTTTTTCAAATTTATTTTTATTTATTTTGGTAGTATTTTTTCCCACCCTTGTCACTATCTGCATCTGCTAAATCTCTGCGAGAATTTCTCAGGTATTTTTCACCATTCGAACGATAAAGAAAAAAACGAAAGATTTTTTTTTTCTATTTTATTCAGGGTAAAAATTTGTTGGCGTGGAAAAATTCAGGGATGTTGAAATCAATCGATGAAAAAAAATTGGCTAAATCATACTTCGACACGACAGTATTTTTTCCATTTGATTTCTTGTGAGGCTAGACGATGATATATTTATTCTCAACTATTATTTCTCGTGGTGTCGAGAAGCTTCTACGTTTCTTCATATATGCTGGTAATTCCAGGTGGAAAAGTCAGCAGAAACGTGGAGCGATATTTCTATATATATATATAAAGTTAGCGTGGATCTGATACACGAGGGTACACCGACCGGACATATATATATATATAAAGTATATGTGTATGAAAGTCGCAGACATGTTTCTGCTGTCTTTTCCAACTGGAAAGACAAACTTTTATCGTTTTATCGATAAAATTGCTGCCTGTGGGAGTTTCTTCATTCGTAATATACTTAAAATGTCCATCTACCATCTTTAGATGGCTCGTTTAATATAAATATTATCGTTGATAATAACATTTTCATATCGTTATTATACTGACGTAATATTATTTGAGAAAATAATAATACAAATTTAATGGTGAAATTATACTATAAAATGTGTTTTTTTTAACATTATTTTTATTTTCGATGAAAAAAAAATAATTGATTAATTATTTTTTTTCGGTCATGCCTGTAAAGTTCTCTCATTATTTGTCGATTTTTTTCTCATTATACGTACAGCCTGAAGTGCGAACATAATTCATCCTCGTTTTAATATTTATCACACCGTTTATCGAAACGCTTGGGAGTGAAATTTTTTCCATTCCGGTTTTATGATACATTTTTTTAAAAATTAAGGTGGATAAATGATAAGTGCTGTGTAAAAAAAAAAGGCGAAACAGCTTTAACCACTGATCTAACGTTTAATTATGATATCGGAGAACACGTGTTTGTCACTATCGCGATATCTAACCACGCGGGTTATCGTACATATCGATCATTGAGTTCATTTTTTTTTATCAGAGCCGGTGACCTCGGAAAAAAACTCATCCACGCAGCACGATTTCATGATACCAATTAAGTGATGAAAACAAAATTATAATAGGAAAAGAAAATTACGCGGCCAGATGCCATCAAAAATATTCTTTTCTCGATCAGTTTAATTTGTCTTCTCACGAAATTATGCATGAATGTAAAAAAAAAATGGGCCAACGACAAAAACACATTTTGTATTTAAATTTGTTGAATTTAATTTTTTATACATTTTTCAACAAATAAAAATAAAAAACTGTTCTCACCTTGGCATTTTTTTTTTCTCGATTACAGCCAAATATACTGCCAAGGAGAATTACTGAAGACCGTCCAGCTGGCCAGACTTTTCAACGACAGCAAGACCTTCGTCGATCACTATCAGCTCAACGATCCAGAAATTACACTCGCAAAGTGAGTCATTTTTTTCTTTTTTTTTTTTCTCTAATTTTTTTTTTTCTCAATATTCCACCCTTTCATTGTTATTTTTACGAGGGGCTTTTCGACATTGATAAAAATAAAAAGAAACCACCAGGTGTCTGTCACCGGCGATGTGAAATTAAATTTTATGAAGGGGAGGAAAAAGGGCGGGGAGGGGGGGTGAAGGGCGATCGGCCATACTTCAAATTAGGTTACTATGTGCTGACCACGGTTATTCGATCAAAGTATACGTAAGAGACTCTTGAATTAATATTCTGTTCCCCAATTTTAGCAAAAAAAAATCAGTAATAAACAAAATAAGAAAACCTTCGATATTATTTCGGGACAATTTTTGAAATATTTATGCCAATTATGAATATATTTAATTTGGATTGAAGAAAAAATTGTACAAATTAATTTAATCATTTTTCTTTTTTCGGTTTCCCATTTTCGCAGTTTCAAGAAGCTCATGATTCAAACTGATAACAAGCCAGATGAAGATCAGATCAGACAATTCGTTAATGATAACTTTGCTCGTCAGAACGAAGTTGTAAATTGGACATTGCCAGATTGGCAACCAAATCCACCGATTCTCAAACGCATCGAGGATGCGAAATTTCGCGGTTGGGTCAAAGATCTGAACGACATATGGAAAATGCTAGCTAAGCAAATGGGTCCCGATCTAGTTGCTCATCCCGAAAGGCACAGCTTCATACCCGTCCCAAATGGTTTCATCGTACCCGGTGGAAGATTTCAAGGTCAGCAAAAATATTGATCAATTTTTTTTACTGCCTCAACAAAAAAAAAACAATTTTACAAAAACAAATTGTTAAAAAAAAAAAAAAAAATTCAACCATATACTCAATCGTTTTTTTTCCTCACACAATTACAGAATTTTATTACTGGGACAGTTATTGGGTGGTCCAGGGTCTTTTGCTCACGGGATTGACAACCACGACTAGAGGGATTTTGGAAAATTTCTTGTCGATGGTCGATCGTTATGGATTTATACCCAA
Organism: Dyspetes luteomarginatus; assembly: GCA_963669185.1. NCBI lineage: Eukaryota > Metazoa > Arthropoda > Insecta > Hymenoptera > Ichneumonidae > Dyspetes > Dyspetes luteomarginatus. The sequence goes on from OY769905.1 coordinate 6,257,166, forward strand.
CGGTGGCAGAGTTTACTATCTCATGAGGAGTCACCCACCTCTTCTCATTCCCATGGTGAGTAGACAATAATTGTCTTAAAAAAATATTCTCCATAATGCATTTGTGGAGATAAATTCGTGGTAAAAAGTGTCTACTGCACCCATGAGGTTCGTTAAAAAGTATATAGGACTCGTTAAAAAAACGTTACTACATGGCATATGCATCGTTAGATATATAGCCAGGAAGTTTCCGAGTACCGAGGTGGAGGGGAAGCATTGAATATTTTTTTGTGCTCTCATTGCGTCTACTGGATGAAACATTTTTATATGCGATCACCCTCGGGGGATGAGCGTGCTCGGTTTCTTTCCCAAAAAGCCAAATAATTCTCTTAAATAGACATAAACACGTGGACAATTCCACACACGTATGAAACAACTTTTCTTCTCTTGATGATTCTTCGTTTGCATGCTGGCAAACACAGAACTTACTTATCGGACAGCTCTGTGCTATACCTCGAGATTGTATGTACATTCATCGTGACATACAGGTGAAACTGCAAGACGAATAACGTTGCGATATATGTATAGTCGACAACAGAATAAATGAGAAAGTTCGCCATGAAAAATCCCATATAGTGATAAAAAGGTCAGTAAGGGATCACAAAGTCGAGCTAGCCAGAAGGGAAATTGCATTAAAAACTAAAAGGTTTTATGAATTGGCTGTGTGAACCAATGAGAATAATAACCATCGTCGCCATTTTGTCGAGTGTCCTTTTTTCCAGATTCTATTAGTTCTGACACTTTTTTTCCATCGACGTTGCCTTCAAAAATCTCTTTATTGAGAGACATTTTGTTCAAAGTTTCCGCCGCCATTTTGAGTACTTCTAGGCTCGACCACGAGATGGCGCATTTTTGAGCTCTTTTCTGAATTAGCACGCAAAATAATTATCGGAAGACGTTTTATATTTCTAGCTCTCATCACAGATTGGCGATTAATATTGTTTGAGTTAATTACTGTACATTTTTTTTTCTCTTATCAAGAGAATTTATCGAGCCTCTTAGCCGAGGCATATAAGCTCGAGTTCCCTCGTGAGGGAGAGCCAAGCAGCCTGCATTATTTATGTGGAAAGCCACACGAGAGCCATTTTGTAAAAGCTTCTGTGAACTTAATGTTTTCGTCGTGTGGAGAACCAAGCTGGAGTCGCATATTTATTTCCCTCTTTCGCGCAAAGCTCTTTACTGGCTTTTTCTGCGGTCGAGAGCTCACGCTCTTTTGCATCCTCGAGCTTTCTCACCCACGGCCATTGTTGCACACATTTTTGGAGGCACGACAGTCACGAGACTGGGATGTTTATATATGTATGTGCATATAAAACATCCTGAGGGTAAAAAAAAAGCACCGAACCAAAAGCCCTCGACATTACTCGTGATATACACGAGAAACTTCCCTTATTTCCCAAGCACATGCACCCCTGACCTATATATATATATTTTTTTTTTTATTCCTCAGAGCACATATTAATAACGTATTTCACGATCTCAGGCGTTCCAATCTCTTAAAATTAGCAGAGGGGTGCGATAAGCCAAGATTTTTAATCAAGGGCATTGTTCGCTTCGCTTTTCAATTCATTCTTTCCGTACCTACCCGAGAGTCTGCAGGGGAAACTTTTTTTTATCTCATCGGGAACTTTTCACCGTTTGCTGCTACAATTTTTAACAACCTTAAGACGATTATTGAAATGTTATGAAATTTTTATTTTTGGTAAAAAAATATTATTTTCGAGGAGTGTTGATAATTTTTCATCCCCGTGGCTCACTTTGCTCGTTATTAAAGTCGATTTTGTGCAGAAAAAAAACAATCGATGGCTATAAATCTAAATTTTCGCTGAGGATTTCAGGGTTTGGCGAAGAAAAACGAAAAAAAAAGTAATATCCTTTTGGTGAGATAAATAAGTTTTTTCGAATTGCTTGAAAATAATCGCGGAGATTTGTAAATTTTGCGTATATGAGACTTTTTTTTCATTCACATAATTCCATCGGTGTCATATTCTCTTTCTTCACTCTTTCCAAAATATATCATGATATGTGCTAAATTTGAAAATTATCCATCTCATTTTTCCTTCCTATCCAGCTCATGAGGTCTTAACTGTCCAACAAATCGTCCGCGCATATCTCAAACAAGGATTTTCGCCAAAGTCAAACATGTAGTATATATATATATATATATATATATATATATATATATATATATGTGTACATAAACCCACACACAAATATTTATATATATATATACATATGTACACACATGGGGTGTCCGGAAGCTCGAATTTAATAGGGATGAGATCGGATTTATCTCGAGCAAATTGTGTTGACTTGACTCCACTTTATAAGAGAATAACTCTCGCTCCCATATTTCGCACGACAAAAGAGAAATCCATATTGTAGTATATACTTGAATATACGATTAAAAAAAAAAAAAAAAAAATCGTGCAGACACACAGTATAAAAATTTTCTATACCATCGTCTCAATATCACATTTCCACAATGAAAATTTAATATCTCGCCAGACACTCGTGAAATTTCATCAGACCAAAATTACCCCCTTTTTTTTATTATGCTCACGGACGTAAAAAAAAATCATCGAGCTTATATGAAAAATTTCGTTAAAGTTGTAAAACACGAAAAATGAAAGAAAAAAAACATCGTCTACCTCGCTCTTTGAAAAGCGAGAGTTTCTGTAATACCCTGAATGCCCGAGAGATATGACGAGGAGAGGATAAGCGAAAACGACGAGAAAGGACGCGAAGTTGAGCCCCCAGCATCCCCTTCACCTTTGCTGCAAAATATCCTGAACTTTGGTAATCCTCTTTGGTTAGTATCCACAGGCTTGTAAACTTCTCTTCGTTTTGCCTGTGGTGAGCATATATACACGACCATGAAAAGCTTCAATCGTGTGCTTTTCTCCCATCTCTGCTTTTGCTCGATTTTGGACTTTTATATATGGGGCATTTAACCCCAAATCAAAATGACCATATATTTCTATTTCCTTTTCATTTAATGCCTTTTACTAAAGTGTCTAAATTTAAATGTTTGTATCATCTATATCAGAACCACCCCCATCATTACAAGGGTGTGAAAAAAAATCAGCAAATAATTCACTGTCGAAGTTTTAAAAAAATGATGGTCCATGACCGAGCTTTTCAGACTTCTCGTAATCATGACGAAATCAAGTGTCAATTTTTTTTTTCGAAAAATGGAGGGGGTTGTTCTTTTATGGCCTTATAACATACTGAAAGAAAAGAGATAAAAAAAAACATATATGTGAATTTTTCCTGGAATGCCTTGTACGTGGTGTATGCAATGACACACAGTACATAAATTTAATAGTACCCATTTAATACACCGGGAGAGAAATACTGCATTCTGGAAGCTTTTGGAGTGGTTTTGCATTTGAACAACATCGTTGGTACATAAGCCTCACGATTTGCCTTTTCAGGGAGACTAGAGGTTGGATGCTGATGCAGCATGAAGCTGCAACAGCAGCTAAAAGTGAGGAAATTTCGTTGGTATAGGGGCATGTTTGCCAAGCACCTATACCGGATATAAATATTAGTCATATGGAAATTTGTGTGTTCGAAATCCGACAAAAAACACGAGCGGTCAACCATTCCATGCTTGTCTGGTTAAGCTCTTAAAACAATATACTCAAATATTAACATAATCATCGTTATTGTCCCAAGCAGTTTGACAATAATAATATATTTATCAATTCTACAAAGAGACTTGTTAAGAATTTATTAGTATCTTTAATAAAAAAATGTGGATATCTTTATTGATGAAAATTTTATTGATTCCATGTCAAATGTTGATGATTATTTTTTTGAAAATAATAAAAGCCTTTTTTTGTTTTCTCTCCCCCAATAGTTTTCGTAATATTTTCTCCCTAAAAGCTTCCCTCGTATGACCCATTACATATACATAAATATATATGTTTTAACACAGGTCGAGCGTTACCTTGCCCACACAGGCAATATAACTTTCTTGATCAACAATCTGCCACTGCTGGAGAAAGAATTTGAATACTTCCAACGTGTGAAGGGTGTGGACGTTGTTAAAAATGGCGTCACTTATAAAATGGCACGTTATTACGTCGAGAGCGTAGGACCTCGTCCGGAAAGTTACGCGTAAGTTTTTTTTTATTTATTTGACTGTAGAGAAATAAAAAAAAAAAAAAAAAAATCATCTCGCTCTTTCCAACGAATAACGCCCCCTATAAGTGTAGATAAAATGATACAAAGAATATATACATTGATAAATTAAAGTTAAAAGGGCTCATCTGGTGTTTATAAACGATAATTTATATGCCTTTCTGGCCTTGGGCCATGGATACGTAGGGGCCTGTCACAAAATAGGGGTGCATAAAATGTTCATAAATCGTGGCAGGATAAAGTTAATTAAATGTTGCTCGAAGTATACTTTCGAGGTTCGAGCATAAAACAAATCCCAAGGTCCAATATAATCGCACTTTTATACTGTATATTACGTGTATTGCATATAATATAATTGCGTATATAATATACAGCACAACCCTTTGTACTTTAAAGAAAAATTGCAAATGGTGGCATAACACGCGAACCACACTAATTGAGGCTTGGATAAGACGCGTAATTTACAAATTACAGCTCGTATCGTTACAAACATACATGGATTACACATGGGCTCTTGTATACCCCGGTGTTAAACGATCAATGATTTACGGCAACCAAAATTGCTAGCGAGCAAACTTTTAAATCATAAATTCCTCCAGTATTCTACATGAGCTTCATCGACTGGAAATTGGCATAATTTTCAATTTGACATTAAACTTTGATTGTACGTCCGCGTAACCTCGTATCATTTAGTGCAATTATTCGTCTGTAGTTCATTTTTATTCCAGTATGGGAGAACTTTGTATAGCTGGATGCACTTTTTGATCGATGAAAAATTTATCCCCTCGTTTATTGAGCAACGAAAATTCAATGGGGGAATGATGTGAATGTGGGTTACAGCTGTATGTTGATACATAAACGATGAGGGTACTTTATGCTTGATGTAAAATACCGCGATCGTCTCCTGGCAGCAGCGCGAGAAGGGGAAAAACGAAGGAGGGAAATGTATTTTAATGGCGTCTATTCTGCAAAAAATATGGATGTAATATTGTCGCGAAGATAATGATGCTTTTTTGTAATCGATGCACAAGTTGTATGGATATTTTTCACGTGTGTATATATGGATGGTGTGGTGTGTGTGTGTGTGTGAAAAATTTTGATACAAGAAAGAATTTGGCTTTCTTCATTATATCTTATGTACTATACTTATACGCGAGGGATTTGAATTTGAGAATGAGAAAAAAATTGTTATTATACTTTAGGTTCACGCGAAATTCATTAATCATTGCACATGTTTGGAAAAATTCTTCACCCCAAGAGATTCTGTTTTTGTTTAAACGCATATTTCGAGAAAAAGTTTGTGAAGGACCAATTATGGAAATAGCAAGGAAAAATAATTTATGTAAAAGGTTGAAAATTGAAAACTGAAGGAGAGATTTGAAGAACCTCGTATATAATATATATGAGGGCGTCGTATATTTTTCACACGTCACGAGCGAAATTTTGTTGGCCGTTTCGATCTTTATGATAAGATATTGAACGTTTATGTCATCATGTATGAAATGCCAATTTCCTCGATTGCTACGTATAACTGACATTTTCAAGATAGACAAAAGTTTGCCAATTATATTTTGTGCAACCCTTTCTATAAATTCAAAAAACGTATATAAATTATATGGTAAAATTATATAATTATATAAAATCGAATTTCCGAGATCTCCAATTGCTGGAATGTAAATTTTCTCTTCTATATCTCACTATAATCTCAAAGAGACAATCCTTATCTTTCAGACTCAATTTTTTCGCCTCACAGTCAAAGAAAAATGCACAAATTTGTTGCTGTTTTTTCTACTACTTTTTGCCCGTTCACTGTCATATAATTTAAGCAGAAGTAAAAATGGATTTTTGCCATTGTAAGTGTACAACAATATATATATATATATGTATATTCAATTTCCATTAATTCAGAGAGGATTACGATAACGCACAAAAAGTTCAGGGTGAGGCTGCACAAAAGCTACTTTACAACGATCTCAAAGCCGGTGCTGAAAGCGGCTGGGACTTTTCGTCACGTTGGTTCATGCCACGTGACGGTGGGGCGGGTAATCTAACCCACACTTCGACAAGAAGCATAATACCGGTCGATTTGAATGCACTCATGCAGAGAAATGCTCGTCTGCTCTCAGAATTCAACACTCAACTTGGCCACCTTGAGGTAAGGGATGAAATAATTTTTCTATCTGAAAGTAAACAAATTTTTTTTTCGTCCATATCCATTTTCGTCCATATCCATCGAACGCAAATCTCTCGACCATTTTCGTGAGGACGAAAAAAAATCGTGAAATTTTTGTTTTTCAATGGTCAATGACTGTGGGTCGCCTCCCCCCAGTTATTAACCCCTCACGCTTTTAGGGCAAAACATTTAAGAAGCACTTTCGGCTCAAGTTTGGTCCCAAAGTGCTACGAAAATCTTGGACGTTAAAACGTGTCTCAGCATTTATCCATCCCTCGAGGATGCGCGCGAGACGTATACTCAGTAGTGAATATCACGGTATCGTCAGACACACCGCGCCTCTCTCGTTACTCACGCACATCCACATGACCACACACGCCCGCAAACTGCACTGAAAGGTGGTAAAAGGCTTTCACGAAGAAAATCTACGTAGCGCCAAACACACACTAGAGTGAGATGAGCTGTTATGATTTACGGAGGCGATTTCGTGGCAAAAGCTAACAGGAGCTAAGAAAATTCGATCTAGCCTCAACATATATATATATATATATATATATATATATATATATATATGTGTCTATATATAGTGGGTATATATATATATATGTGGGTGTGTGTGTGTGTTGAGATTGCATCGTATTTTCGTATTATATATAAATAATATAAATATACAGTACACACTCTCTATCTCTATCTCTGCAACTGCAACGAATGAAGCTTTTTCGATTAATTTAATGTCCGGAGCACAAGATGAGTTTTTTCTCGTGAAAAGGGAGAAAGGCTCGACTATAAATGTACAACGAAGAAAAGGATGCGGATGCAGAGAGATAGAAAATACACACAGATATAGACGTGGACACAATGAGGAAAGGCTATAGGATGACAATTAACGAGAGAACTATTAATCTTTGTGACTTTCCGCCGTCTTAACTTTCAGTAGATCGTTTTATGTACGCAGAATTATACGTCTATGGGGTTTTCCGCATCAATTATTATGACACGAATATTTTCTTTTTTCCTTTTTTAAAATGGACCCAAATTATTTTTTGGACAAATCGTCGTTTCTCAGGTTTCCTTCACGAACAAAAAAAATGCATTATTACTCAACAAGGTTTTTTTAAATGATTTTGGAGGAACAGCAAGAATCAGGAAGGAAATTTCTAATTGTTTTTTCAATTTTTAATTTTTAAAGACACTAAAATTTATTTCTTATAACAAATTTTTTGAATTCGGGTGCTTCGACTCGGTATAATCCATGTATATTTATGAAATATGTGGGTTTTGGCTTCGTTCAACTACCTTGCATCTTATTCTCTACGTCGGCCTCGTACAAATGAACTTTCATACATTTTCTATAGCTCACAGTCGTTTCTCAGGTTTCATTCACGAACAAAAAAATGCATTATTACTCAACAAGGTTTTTTTAAATGATTTTGGAGGAACATCAAGCATCAGGAAGGAAATTTCTAATTGTTTTTTCAATTTTCAATTTTTAAAGACACTAAAATTTATTTCTTATAACAAATTTTTTGAATTCGGGTGCTTCGACTCGGTATAATCCATGTATATTTATGAAATATGTGGGTTTTGGCTTCGTTCAATTACCTTGCATCTTCTTCTCTACGTCCGCCTCGTACAAATGAACTTTCATACATTTTCATCATAACATTTACAAGACGTAGGTCGTATCATATTCAACGTACTTTTCATTTATGCCAGGTAAGTAGAAGCGTGTGCAAATTCGTGCAAATAAAGTGAAACAGCAACTTTGACGTTACCTCTGGCTTTTCAGAGAAACTCTCGGGAACATTCAAAAAGGTAATGGAGAAGTCCCATCTGATATATGTACGAACTCGAGGTTCTTGATAACGTCGTTTATGGCACGAGGATGCATTACAAACTCAACGATGCAGAATTGCATGTAGTTGAGTGAAACGACGCAGTATATTCGTTTGAAGATATATAATTTATAAATATGTATATAAATATATATATATATATAATACATGTATAGTCCGAATTTCTAGGGAAATATTATTTTTCACTCCTGAGAAATTTTATTCTTTCATTCTACAAGCATTTTCATTAATACCAATAGAACTTTTAGTTGGACAAGACATTTATCAAACTTTTTTTGTTTTTTTTTTAAATAAATTTTTCAGAAAGCCAAATTTTACCGAGAACAAGCCGAAGTGTATCAGCGTGGAATAGACAACGTATTATGGAATGAGGAAGAGGGTATTTGGCTCGACTGGGACTTGAAAAATTCACGTCCAAGAAAAGCTTTCTATCCAACCAATATTTGTCCTCTGTATACGAAAAGTTTTGATGCATCCAAATCGGAATATTATGCCAAGAGGGCTGTCGCTTATCTGAAGAGGTCAGGAATTGGCGATTTTATGGGTAAGTTGTGTAAAATATTAATTATTCAATTTACACAAAGGGTTGAACTTTTTTTTCAAATAAAAATTATTAAACAATTATTGTGGAGAGATATTTAAAAAGTTGTAAAATTTACGAGTACAAAGTTTAGCCAAATGGGGACTTTTTTTTATGTAAATTACGTCAGTAATAATTTTCAAGTTATTTATCATGACATGATCACGCCTCGATATTAAATTGATGGCCCTGTCCGCCAAGCCTACTGGAATAGCATGTCATAATTCGTTCTATGTGCCCCCATTGTGTGTGATCGATACAGGCGGTACACCAGCATCTTTGCAGAACACCGGTGAGCAATGGGACATGCCAAACGCTTGGGCTCCCCTTCAATCTTTCCTGGTTCAAGGTCTTCGCAATACTGGCGAAAAATCAGCCCTTGAGCTCGCCGAGGAACTCGCAACTCGTTGGCTTAGATCAAATTATGCTGCATTCGTCGACACTGGCATAATGTTCGAAAAGGTCAGTGAAATTAATTTTGGGCAATTATTAAGAAAGAAAAAAAAAACAATCGGTTAGATGGGAAACAAAAACAATATAAAATACTGCATCTGATAAAAATAACAAAAATATTTTTCATTAAAAGGTTTATGAAAAAAAATAATTTATTAGCATACATTAAACTTTTTTTTATTACAAAACCCAAGCGAGCGGGAGGAACACCTTTACCTTTTATATAATAAATTATATATTTGATTATTATCGATAAAATGATCTACAAATATTGAAAATCTAAAAAACTCCAACAAATCTTTTCTCGTACGAAATCTTCAAGATATATATTTTTTGTGCTGCCTAGTCTCCTGAGTTTGGGGAGAAAAGCTTTTCCAGCCTAGCATTCAATCATTTTTGTCGAAAATTTATAGTAATATCGTACTAACGCCTCCCGACAGACAAGTAAAGATGAATGTGTAAGAGGGAGAGAGAGAATAGGATAACATAAAACTTTTCATCCCTTATCGCTTTTGCAACGAGGGTAAAAACAGCTGGAAAGTCGAAGTACTAAATTCAAAGCGACTATTCCTGAAAAAAGAGTCGTTCATCTTGTCGAAAGGAAAAAAAAAATCTTTGGGAAAAAAAATAAGGGAGCGAGTTATGTCATCATTTGTTAAGGGTGAATGTGCGACATGGCTATACCAGTCGAAACGAACGGAACAGGAAATCGTGAGGGGTTGAGATGTTAGGGGGTATAAATCTCCCTATTGGTCGAAGAAATAAATATTCTGTCACACTTCTCGCTCATCTACATCCTTTGTTCGGAACGATTCCTTTTCTTTTATTTTTAACACCGGCAGAACGAGATTAGATACTCGTGCTTTCTCGAGGGTGTCTTTGAAAGTCTTTTGGAAGTAAAAATTTTTTTTGTCTTATGTCGAAAAAGGAGTAAAAACGTTTAATTGACCAGTCAAGTGAGACCAAGAACAGGATGATGTGCTTGCAAAGAGACGAGTATTAATTATTTCTATGAAACACCCTTCAGTCTCTTTCACATTTTTTGCAACCCTCGGAAATTTGCTTTTTCGTCATATAACAATTTTTTTAATGGTCGTCAACTGTAAACATATTTTAAATGCAATGAAAGCATCTTAGATCATTTTATTTATCATCGCAGTCATTAAAAATATTTTTAAAATTTATTCGTAATATACAAAATGGCAAAATGTTCAAATTTGATGCCATTTTGCTTAAAAATAAACCGAGCCCGTATCATGGAGGGTGGAAAAAAAATTGTAAATTGCACTCACTCTCGAGATCGTATATATAATTTTCATATTTTATCTTCGATTATTCGAGTTGACAAATTCCGATTTTTTCGACGAACTTGATGAATCGCGAGAGCACGTCGAAATGGCCTCTCCAGATTTTCTTTTTTTGTTTTTTTACCTCGAGCACGTATTTAGCCGCTGGTACAAAATATACCCATCGAAGAGAGGCACTGATACCTTTTTTTCCATCGAAAAATGTGACCCCTTTCAGTCTCGAAAATTTCGAGTCACGAATAGGATAAAAAAATCGTTGGGCTAAAATGAGTTAAGTGAGAAAATTTTGTGGTCCATCTGACTTTTCACAGGGCGATCCACGCCTACAAAAGAGACTATTTCAAAAGCCCCCGAGAGAAAAAAAAATAGAAAACGGAACAAAATTTATTTGAGCGAAAAAATAAAAAGAAAAATTTTATCGTCAATGGTCGAGCTTTAAGGATTTGCAATATCACGAAGTACTATCTTTTTTCCGATCCAGCGGCACAAAAATATTTTTTCCGGTTGGAAATATCGTATTCTTCACGATTTTTCTCAATCAGAAATCGTGCATGTCGACAGAAAACTTTCCTCGTTCCTGTATTGTGAATATAAAATCTGAGATGATTGTTATTTTTAGCCATTTGGCAAACTACGTATCGTTATTTACGTTCTATTTGAAGGTGGGGTGAAACGAGAGGAATTGCGGTAGAAATGGAAAATCATTTGTTGTCGTTTGCAATCAGTTGTAGAAATTGGATGCTCTCTGTGACCTCCCACGATGCTGTTCTTTATTTGGTTTACTCAAACCACCCTCCGAACGGGCAAAACTTTTAAAACTACCCGTTGAACTTTGTCGAATGAGAATGAAAAATACGTGTACATCGTGAGAACATCTGAAGGTCTCCATTTTATTGGGATTCAATTCTACGAGCTTATTTATATTTCGAATTTTATTAATTGTATCACAGGATAAAAAATTATTACTTTTATTACAAGACAATCACAATATAATCATGATATATCTAGATAAATTTTCCTGAGAAGTTAAAAAAAATTCTGACGCACATGCAATAAAAAAATCTCATCGTCCCCTTGACGAAATCACGGTAGCGAATAAAAAAAAATGTGGGGTAAAAAGGAAATTGAAAAAAAAACTCATTTGCGTGAAAACGAGGAGGGAGGAAAAAATATATACGCTGCCATTTTGCGAGTCTATTAAGTCGCATGGGGACAGTGACGCATAATAAAAATATCCACGCTTCCGCACCCCGGGAATACTGATCCAGAAAATTATTTACTACTCTACTTACGAAAACTTGGCTCTCCCTTTTTTTTCGCCAGTGGGGATGAAGAGCTATATTTACATGGTCGGAAGGGATGGGGTGCATTTATTCAACGAAAGCTTAAATATATTGCTACCTCTTCCGAGTCAAGATGTAATTCACTAAAATATATGTTGTTGAATAAAATATATATAAAGTATAGTGTCCCTGCAGACACGTGAAAATTCTTTGAAATATTTTTCTCGCACATTCCACATTTCGTATATTTTTCCATCCGCTTTATTGCAGCCATGGGCTTTGAAGGTAGTTTTATGCTATTATACATAGATGATATCTTTTGTGAAGCCATCCATCCAGCGGCTAGTCTTTGACCTGACAGAGTACAGAAAGTGTGTCCAAAATAGAGGGGCCGATGAAAAAAAAAAAAAACGACAAAAAACGACGTGCAAAAACGAGGAATGAGAGGATTGCGTATGTACGCAAGGGGTGCGCGAGGGATCAACAAGGTCGGGAACATCCTCACACGAGGGTCGACGACTCCTAAGTGGTCTCAATATAATAATATACGGACCTAGAGAGAGGGAGAGAGACAGGAAAAATGATCATCGATCAGATCAATATTATTTAAAAAAAGCACCCCCATTCCGCTCCTGTCAACCCCATATAGATCCATAAATATATACATTTTTATCGGTAGATTTCATGGTATATGGGTAGATTTGTGTTGAATATTTTAAACAAAATTCTAGCTTGACATTTTTTTATAATAAATTTTTATATACTCAGTAAAAATTAATGGCACGCGATCGATTTTTTTAATCGAATTATTGTGGCAATTGAAGATGTGAAATTTGTAGCATATTCACATTACAATTTAATTTATAATTCAACGAGAAATGGGAGTCAAATATCATTGAAAAAATTAATATAACTTCTTGAAAATCTTTACATTTTTAAAACAGATAATAAAAAATTCAATCTTCGTTAATTTCATAATTATCGCTATAGATATACGTCCCAGTGACTCGCATAAATTCAAAAATGTCTGTCTTCTACACATGAGAGGTCGAGTTCATCGGGGGAAATCAACTGATGAGAACGAAAAGACTGAGAGCGAAAAAAAAATATTACCAGCGAGTGGAAGATTTTTATTTCAAGGGACAAATCAAGGGTAGAGAATGTACGTTGTACAGCGCTGGCAATCCCATCAATCCTGTCGTTCGACACTACACATATAATCGTAATAGCTTCCCCTCTGTCGCTTTGTTTCATTCGTCTCGCTTCAGCATTCGCAAGACCGGAAAGAAAAAGTTTTCCAACTATTTTTTTGGTCAATCCCCTCACCATCCGTGAAATTGCCCGACCTAACGAGCTTTGATCGAAAATATGAATATATATATATACAGCAGTGAATAGAATGGGGAGATAAAAAAAAATTACGCGAGGGAAGAGTGACACGTGCACATTCACACACACACACACCCATATCGATGAAATCGCTTTTCATATGAGAAATGAGAAAGACAAAAATCCTTTTAAAATTAGGGATGAATAGAACAAACATGAATCCCTATATATGGACGTCGATGGACATAAATCCTTTCTCGATCAACATTTTACGCGATCAACCAAAAGTAGGATGAGAAAAATTGCTGGAACCCTTGCTGGAATGGATCAAAGAAAGATCGAAATAAAAGAAAGAGCAGCCGACAATTTTACCCTTGAGAAGAAAATGCGTTTCCCTTTTTTTTTTTTTCTCGTGAGCTTTTCTCTCTCCTCCATTTTACCTCTCGGATCATCTACTTTTCTTTTATCCGCAAAATTCCTACTTTCTATTTTATTCTCACTCATAAAGCAAGTTTATCGCCCGATCTACCCCCCCCCCCTCCGGCCCCGCCCCACTCAGTAGATATATCACAGTATTTTTTATACAGTGAACGATAAACCGTTGAATGTATGAATAGCGTATGAAGAAGGGCTATATCAGCTTCGTGTAAACTTCCTATTTATTCATCGAACATCCGGTATTAAAAAAAATCAATAATTATGGGTTAATGTTGCTTAATGCTTTCTTTAAATTAAACAAAAATTACTTTACTTAAATAATTTTTGAAGTTTTATTTAAATAGTATTTAAAAAGCTCGTTTCCATTAACGTAAAATTTGGTGCCTTTGAAAAAATTAACTTTTCTCGAAATATCGTCGAGAATTGAGAAGAGGAAGTAGCTCGATTTCCGACTCATATTTGACATGGAATGATCGTCCGATTTTGGTGGTGAATGATATTGTGGGCATGACAAGTTCTGACCACAAACAATACCTCTGGCCGACTGGTATATAATTGATACTGCTGGGTCTGACAAGACTCGGATTTGCTCTACTGCGTTTCATGGACAATCATGTGACGTTGCTACTGGTGCTACTGTCATTGCCAGCAATAGACAATGGATCGAAGAACCGCATGCAATATTGCTTTTCGATGAGTCATCCGATCTCCTTCAACACCTTCGTGATTATTGAACAGACCATACATAGAAAGATAGATGACCAACAGAGATGATAATTAATCATTAATAATTTTGAAGTAATTATCGAGCATTGATAATTTATTAATTATTTCATTAATTATTAACTGTGATACATCATAGAAGGAGAAAAAATGGATCTATAAAAAAAAATCAATATAATAGAATTAATTCCAATAAAACTCACTCAACTCTCGACCTCTATTAGACTCAATTAAATTTATATTTTTTTTAACTTTACCATTTCAATAATAATTATACGAAATTCAGAGTACAATTAATGATCAATTTTATGACATTAATCGTGCATTAAAGGATCACTATTTTGATTAAAATTTTAGCTGTTCGAGTAAAGAGAGATAAGAAAAACAAAATTTATACAAATAAAAATTTAGGTCATTTTCGCGTTTTTACGAGACAATTATGTGATTGATCTTGTGAATTGTGATACCTGCGGGGGGAAGCAAAAAGTTTCGTGTACGATAGGCGAGTCTGGGAGGGAAAAAAATGAGAGGAAAGAGAGGAGAAGAAAAAAATGAGAACAACGGAACACGCCGTAGGCTTCGCACAAATGGGGGTGGTCTATTATACTGGAACATACATGAAGAGAATAGTTATGCCGAGGGAAGAATAAAAAAAATGTCAATATTCTTCTCGTGCCTGTAGGGTAAAATGTGGTCTTTCAGCAGGAGAAAAAAAAATTAAAATGCCGGGAGTTTGTGATTCAGCCAACGTCCCGCGCCCCCCTTAAATTGATCGATAAATATATGCGCCCCTCTATACCTCCCTCTTTGCAGGCGCCTCATTTCACTCCACCATTTAAATCGGTGTTTTCCCCTTCTCGTATTGTTTGTTATTATTTTTTGCCCCGGGTGCACACATTTCACGATGATAAAGTGCTTGCATAAAATAATTTGATGGGCGGTCTCGATCGTTTTCCTTTTTTTTTTCCTTTGTTTTCTTTTTAAATTACCGCCGGTGGATCAACAAGACCTCGGATGTGGCCTCGGAACGGCCCAAATTTATCTTCAACAATCGTCAAATGGATAGAAAATAAAATCTTTCTTTATTACTTTTTTTTGAATTTTGTTTTCGATCGAATTCATACGTTGATATGTTTTTTTTTCATTAAAAATTTCTGCAAAGACATTCCGTTGCAAATAAAATAACAATCAAAGCAATTTCAACAAGATATAACGATTGAAATAATTTAATTTTTTTTTTTGCCTCAAGCGGCCTTTTTCCAATTTTTTTCAATGACGAAATTACAATATTATTTATTTACCTTTTTTTTCGGATCATTAAAAAGTCGATGAGCCTATCGTGGATAAAATATAAGCATTTTTTTTTTTCGAGTGTGGTAAAGCTTGATTACCATGCTGTAAATTATACTAATAATACGAATTCTATGATAAAATTACTATTTATAGTAAAAAATTTGAGATTTAACGTGCAATGAATTGGAGTTTGTCTTTCAATAAACCTGGGGTGAACCTGACATCTGAGGTGAAATTGGAGGAAATGGGAATCTAAAACCTCCAATTCCTGGTCTCTCTCTCTCTTTGTCCCTTCGGTGTAGTTCGCTTGCAAGACATATGTCAAGTTTAATGCAAACTCTGTGCCTGGGTTAGCCGGATAGTTCCTCGGGGCTTCACCACTTCTCGCCTTTCCATGGGATGTCCTGAACTGATACATACATACATACAGACATATATATATATATATATCTATATATATATATACACATACGGACATACATATATATATATATATATATATATATATGCATACACATAATAAGTGTGCGTGTAAGTATATGTGCATAAAGATACCATCTGTCGTCAGGATGCTCGTCAAAGGAACCTCAAGAGATTTTGCCACATATATCACGTATATATCTGCATACATAAAGTGACATTGGCAAGCCACATCAGGTCTTCCTCGCTCCGCGGCATATAAACGCGTGTGATAACTCGACAAGATTGGAAAACTCTAAATAAACCACCTCAAAGAGGACGGTGGAATAATCCACACCTCGAGAAAATCCACTAAAAGCATCCAGTAATTTAAGTACAGTCAAAAGTCCCACAACTTACCATTAAAATTCTCACATTTGAATTTTCCCCCAACCCTTCACTAAATCACGACCAATGTGTTGTCACGAAATTTTCCAAAATTCTGCTCATGCTGATCCACCTTTTAATTCAATTAGATTTTTTCTTATAAATTCTTTTAATGAAAATAATATTTTTAAATTTCTCTTCTAACTTATTGTGGGTTAATTTATACAAGAATTTTGCATTGTTGAACATTTATCTTCCCCTTTATTATTATTGATAAGCCGTCGAGAAAAGCTCTCAATGAGATTACAAAAGTTTCTCTTTTACTTTGCCAATATCACTCCCCACGAAATTCTACCTGTAGTTCTTGATGCACTCTGAGCTCGAAAGCATATTGTATAAACGAGATTCTCGTGATTTGCCAACCAACTTTTGCCGGTTGCTCGGTTATCTTTCCCACAAACGCAACTCTCACGTACTAACATTTGTCATCTCTCTCTCTCTCTCTCTCCCTTGTTCTCCCTGTTTTGTTCTCTCTCACTTTGTGGTCCACCTTCGCCCTACCAAGTTTTTGCTCCACCCTGAAAACGTGTTCAAGTGTATTCCCGGAAAACTCGAACGTTATACACAGTACGAACATTGAACTTTCTCGCTTTCCAGCTGTTAGGAGTTTTCGAAACTGAAATAACAACACTTTTGCCACAAATATTTTTATATGGTTTGCCTTATAAATTTTTACAACTCTTCGTAATGTAAAGTGTACATTGAACATTTTTATTGAATTATTGAATTGTTTATCAGTCAATATTTCATCAATTTTCAGTATTAAAATAAGAATACTTTTCGTCGAAATATTTTCATACTTTTTTGTTAGCCATTAAGAAAAATCTTCACCATATAAAATGTATGAAATCGTAAGATATTTTTTGAGAGGATGCCAAATTTTGACATAGAAATCTTTTAATTCTATAGTATTTGTATTTAATATCGAAAAATATTTATAAAAAATTACTAGAGTTAAATGCATGTGATGGATTCTTGAGGGTTTCTCATTGCGAAATCCCTCAGTATCTGATCAGAATCACTAATATATCTCTCTCTCCCTCTGTCTGTCTCTCTCTCTCTCCCTCTTTCATTCGAGTCATTTACATTTTTACGAGGGGCGAAAAAAGTACCGACTCCAGCTGTCTCGTTGCCTGCCAATTTCGCGTTTTAATCGACGTTTAAACGAGAGAAACGTGTTTTCACTTCAAAGCAAAAAAAATCTTACGAAGGGTCTCTAAGAACTCACAATCTCGAATTTTCCTGACCTTGTTTGCTTGTACAAAAAAAAAAAAAATGCCCCCAAAATTTGATGCAATGAAGTTAAAAAAAATGATTTTCCTTTCTCGCATAATTTTCGTGCTCTTTCACCCCGACCCGTCAATTTTTTATATATAACGATATATATCGAGAACGTCAATTTCATATATATATAAAGAGAAGGATAAGTGGAAAATTAAGATTTGTAAAAAAAAGGTTGTCAGGTAAAAGTTATAGGAGAAATTATAGTTCAACGATACATTTTTTCAACCCCTATCATTCCTCATTTTATACTTTGCCCCTTGGTGTTCAAAAGAGAAGACTTTTGAGAGAACCCTCAAGAATCCATCAGAATCCAAAAGAGAACCCTCAAGAATCCATCACATGCAAGTAATCTTCTCCATAAATAAGCTCTCCAGCCCATAAAATGACCCTCTCTTTCTCTCCCATTATTCAAATGTCCGTAATATCGAGGGCAAAAATGTCTTGCGTATTAATACGCAAGACATTTTTCATCGCGATTGATTAAATTAATCAGGGCAATTTGTCTTGAACGAAGCGATCAATTTTTTTCACAGACGTTTCAAATCAGAGATAATTTTTTGAATTATGAATAAGCAATTTTTAATATTTTATCTATATTTTTGTAATTCTCGTGTTTTATAGTACGACGCTGAAAGACCTGGAGTATCTGGCGGTGGGGGTGAGTACGGCGTGCAGCCCGGTTTTGGCTGGTCGAACGGAGCCGTTATCGAATTTCTCGATACTTATCCACGAGCATCTTCCTCCGATGATCCGTACAATTATCGCAAATAAGTAGTGAGTGAATTGTTCCATTTTTTAATGCTTTGACCTATTCGAATACGATGAAAATTTTAAAAAATTCCTCCTATCGTACAATAATATTTTCTCCACATTTTACAATTAATCGAATAAAAAAAAAATGAAGAAAAAAAATGTAAGCAGTGACAATTTAAACCCAAACAAATATACTTGTCCAATTTTTTGACACCAGAATTAAATGAGAAAGAAAAATATTTGAGTGCATTAGGGCGGAAAGGATGTGTTTGTATTCACTCACCGTTTGTAATAACAAAAAAGTAACTCTTCCTCTCGCTCTCTGTCCTTCTCTTTTGTTTTATATAGTTCTTTGTAAGTAATCCACAGAGTTGGATTAAAGGATTAAGTGGACGGTATGCCGTTGTGTAACATTGGAATAAATCGAAGAGAAAGAGAGAGAGAGAGAGAGTTAACTATACAACGTATTAGAGTCGTAAACTTTTTAAGTGACTATAACTTTGTTGTTGATCCAATAACAAGATCAGGAGGAGGAAAGGGTAGGGATGAGGCTGATAGGAGTGTGAGCGAGGTGGATAAAAGAGTTAGGGAAACGTAGAAGCATTTCATATATATATATATAAATATATATAAAAAAGTCGAATAGATTTCACCCTTCGCTGACTCGTGACTAAAATCAAAAGGACGTTTATTTATTGAATTTAATGCACAGCGCATACACCCTTCTGGTTTTAATCCAACCACGCATATATATAATATGTATAACTCGACGACCGACAGTTTCTCGTTAACGATGATACTCTAGTGACGCGATGGTCGAATCTAATTTTAAAGAGCTCTCGTTTTTCACCCCTCCTCCTTCACCCCCCCCCCTCATCGCACGCGCACCCTCTGCCCCACGCTCGCGCTCTCTTTCTCTATCTCTATCTCGGTTTTGCAACGAGATGGAGCCGAGCTTGGCTTTTGCGAGCTCTCAATCAGACTTTATAACGAGAGCGTTACTCGCGAGAGAATTATTAAAGCTGTGATTCTCTCCCGGAGGCCATTCGTAATATCTTCATAACGATGAAAATATATATTCGTTTTGCGGCTTTCCAGTAGACTCATAAATTTAACACATTATGAAAGTGCAAATGATTATACCAACATTTTCATTCATTAGGTAAATTTTTATTTGTGCTGAATATTCTTCAGTTGGATTTTAATTTTATTTTTGAAGAATTAAAAAAAAATGTCAGCCAATATTAATTGCTCGTTAATCGTTAAGAATTATCGAAAGCTAAAAATTTTGTATTTTCGTGAAAAATGTCTGTAATGGAAAAGAATTGGACAATTAGGACAAAAGGAATTTTGCTTCGACAAAACGAAGAATTGATGGATTATATAGGTAACGAGATTTCTTTTACGATGAAGAAAAATTTCGGTAATTGCTAATTATTTATCTCTTTCACTATGTCAATTCATCGTCCAGTCTATTTTGTCAAAGTACAATTTACGACAGTTTTATTTTAATGGGGCAAAATTTTTATTAAGATTTTGTCCCTTTTCCCATTGTCGAAAGCTTGGAGCTTTCGTAACAAAAAGCTTACACGTGTTCGAGCTAAGTATTTCTCGAAATTGCCAGATTAATTTTGTGAATGAGATTCGTTTTGGTTACCAGGAAATTTGCTATAATTAGGAAAGCTCGATGGTCTGAGCAATTTCGCGGAATATTGTGGCTCGTTCATTGATGCACAATTCACCCCGTGCATTATTCACGAAATTTCGAATAACGTCAATTTCTCGTCTCGCACATCAGCAACAAATTAATTTAATTACCCATGAAAATTCTGTATATCAATTATAACTTCTTGCTTACATCACTTTGACATTTGTTTGCAGAAAATGTAAATCCACCTCAGCCGACGATCTAGTCGACATTGTGCAATTTCATGGACCGACCTCGAAGGATTCGCGTGTTGATTCATCGAGAAAATGGAGACGTATTTCAAGATCTTATGAACTCAATGGGACAACTTTGAGGTCTCGAATTTTGTGCCGGTAACGCTTACAGGAAATTTTCTGATAATGAGAAAGACGGTTGAGAGTGTGACAAAAGAGTCAAATTGGTGATTCACTTAGAGAAATTGAAGGCAAAGCAAACATAAACCGGAACTTTCAACGAATTATAATTCAACTTTAATTTGTATGTATAGTGGAACGGCAATTCTATCAACAACTCGAAAAATTTCCTTAATCGAGGTTTTCATGTACATATATACGTACGATTAAAAAAATTATATATATATATATATATATATATATATATATATATATATTAGTATTTTATTTTCGTTAATTTAGCTGTACAAAAAATAGGAAAGTGACGATGATAGGAGTACAATAAAGGCGTCATTTAATGAACTCTCATTTTATGATATATTAGCAAAATGTTAATAAAGATAATTATTTTTGTGCGCATATAATTACAGTGTTATTTTTATTGCTGACACCCAACTTCCATATCCTTAATAATAATAATAATAATAAATATAATAGTACAATAATGCCTTTTATGATTTATTCATGCTGATCTTTTCTCGCCATTGTTGTAGCCCATCATAAAAAAGTCCTTCAATACGACGTTGAATGTAATCGTGACAGCACCCTGTACCCTCATACGCGTCACTGAAAATCATGTCATTATGAATAATATATATATTAACCTAAAGACATTTAATGAGAGAAAAATTGTCGGGAGGCAGCTGGAATATAAATCAACCTGTAAAATGAGAGAATACTAAAAGGTGTAATGAGATCATTTAACTATTATATATATATATATATATTTATATATATATATATATATTTTTTTCAGTAATAACGAATGAAATTACATTCTCTGCCAGCTGCCGAGGCCAGAATAGATGGCTCAATTAATTCCGGTCTTCTCCCAGTCAGCCAGGCTGCAATTTTTTGCATCGTCGACGAGGATTCTAGCGCGTACACGGAGACCCTGATTTTTTTTTTCCCCGATAATGAGGATAAAAAGTGCGAGAAAGTTGGGAGTTAAACATTTTTTAAATTTCAAACTTTGAAATTATTAATTTTTCTATTCCTTTTTTCTTGTTTTCTCACTTTTTTTCGTGACGTCCGGTGGTCAGTGGCAAATGACAAACCCCGTAACCACGGATGATGTCATGTCCAAAAAAATCCATTCCGTAGATCGAGAGTACCAATTGAGGCCCTGCAATTGACGTGTCAAGGAAATTGCTGCATCAAAACGTTTGACCGATTTTGCCTAAAATGATAGAGAGAGAGAGGGAGACAGAGAGAGAGCGAGAGAGAGAGAGAGAGAGAGAGAGAGCTTTGATGGTTCCACGCAAAGCTGAAAGCTCTACACGCAACGTCGCACTGTTTGATTAGTAATCAAGCCTTTTGCTTTGTCAAGTGACTCGAGGCTTAACTGTGGGCAGTTGGGACAAGCAACCCACATCAAATATGTGAGTGTTCGCAGGAGTGTTGAGTATCTCGATGATTTTGCAAATATATGCAGGTATGATTTTTCTGAATATACGATATGATATTGAAGAATTTAACGATTATTAAATTAATTAATTATTTAACGATTATTAAATTCTGTGAGGTTGAGTGAGTTTCTTGATGATTATGCAAATCGTTCGGGGAGGATTAATAACGAATTTAACGATTATTAAATAAAAGATTTATGAGATTGAGTGAGTTTCTCGATGATGATTATGAAAATGTATGCGAGTATGTTTTTTCTAATGATTATACGATATTGAAGAATTTAACAATTATTAGAGATTTTTATTTATTATTAAGGGCTTTGCTCACATCCATGGGGATTCGTTGATTTAAAGGTGATGTCAAGTGGAAAATTCCAAACTGCTAGACGCCTTACGTCATTGCTGCATTTACTCATTTGCGTCAGGCCCTCCTCGATACCCTAAATTATTGAAAAAAAAAAATGTTATACACTCGAAATAAAAATTGAAAAAAATTATATTGATACGATCAATTAGATATTTATGTATTTTATTCCCTTCAACGTTTAATTGTTGATTTTTCATGGAAAAACAATAATATAATTTTTTTTTTTTTTCATAATTCTCACCGCAACGACACTCCACTCAGATCCAAAATGATAGCCGTACTTGCAATAAGCATTGTCGATCTCGTAAAATTCAGCAAATTCAATCGAGCCCGTTACACAAACATAAAACTCGCCGTCTACCGACATATTTGCACTAATTTTGTCACATTAACGAGCACAGAATTTTTCGTAAATTCATTGCTAAATGAAATTTGTTCGTAACTCTACGAGAGCTCATCGTGTGTGCAGCGAGTGCAACGAGCGAGCATAAAATCATTCGGGTGAAACGTTTTTCACGAGGGTTTCGGGCTGTTTGTTTTGCTCGACGTTACCACGGATACGACGTCAAAGCGGGTCAATTTAATCGAGAACGGCTGTCGAGTTCATGATGAAACCGTGCGTGACGTTATCTGATCAATCGCAGTTTTGAAAGTTTTTTAATAATAACCCGAATTTGGACATAAACCGATTTTTTTTAAATCCTTTTAAAATATTTTGATTCAACGTCATTCGTACAATTAATTTTCATACTGTATCGTGATGGAACTATTTTTTATTTCAATTGGATATTATTTAAATATTTATTTTGACAATCATTTTTTTTTTTTTAATTTTGAATAATTACCTCTTTGGTTTAATTTTTTTATTCGAAGATAAATTCATTCTACACACCTGTAATAAATAGGTAATAATTATTGGGCAATAAGATGTGTAATTTATTTTTTTTACAATTCTCTGTAATGGTTTTTATTTCGAAATCGTACACATTTAAAGGACGAGCTCGATTAAAATTTTTCGAGACCTCCAGTTTGACTCATCCCACGTGGTGTATATAATTTCCATATTTGTAAATCGCCAAAACTAACGAGGTACGAAGCACAGAAAATTAAGAGAAAAATCAAACATTCGCATAATTTATACAATAATTTATCGCGAAATTGGGCAATGAACGATTTACGTATAATCATAAAATAAATGTGGGAAAAAGTGTATAACACTTTAGCGTTACATAATCATCATCGTAAACATCATCATCATCATCATTATAATAATTATTAATTATAATAATCATATTTACATATAAGCAATCATCGAAAAAGCTCAGCATCAATTTTGTCGTGATTTCGTTTAGCTGTCAATAAACGGAAAAAGCCTCGAGAGCACAAACGAGCGTGGACGAATTTCGATGAAATTTTTAATGATGGCAAAAGTAGATGAAAAAAATATCAGTGCATTATTATTGAGCTTCGTTGGCCTTTGATGAAAAATCGATTCTCACGACTCACGAATATAATGGGACGAGATCAAACTCCAAAAAAAAAAAATCATAAATCAATAAATTCATTGACAACTTTTATTGGTCATTATTATTATTATTACTTTATTATTTTTTCTATAAAACATCTCAACGCGAAACGATTCATAGCTCCAGGCGCATCTCTCGAGAGACACAAATTCCCTGACTGTTTTTATTTTTCATCTCATTTTCTACATTTTCCATACTGCTTTTCGTAATTATTAATTTACGCAAAATTTCCGCTGTTTATTTAATTGATCTCACAGCTACGTTTTGAACGCAATATATTTAATATTGTCAACTATAAATATATATATATATATCATCGTGATTTAACGAAGACTTATTGACAAGAGTCAATCTCGGAGTTAATTCTCAACACGATTTACAAAAAATTCTCTTTTTCTCGCCACGCGTGCTCGCCTCACCGAAAAGACTCGAAGGCTTTTGTTTACTGATTCACGCACATACTTACGATTTCGATTGCTTTTTTTTTTTTTTTTAATCTTTAATTTATCTAGTGACCAGAGGCGATTTCCTTCATCCTGTTGAGAGCCGAACCAGCCTTGAACCAGCCGATCTGTTGCTCGTTCATTGTGTGATTAAGGGTGATAGTTTCGACTTTGCCATCTTTGTGCTTGATCTCTGCCTTGACGGACTGAAAAATATTTGAAGAAAATAATATTTATTGCTATGTAGTTGTGAATAAAAAAAATAAAATTAACAACAAAATTGAACAGGTTAAAATTATTAGGGTTACAAGTGATAATTGTTTATAAAAAAAATACCTTGCCAGGCGCGAGACCGTTGAGTCCCAAAAGACTGATTGCATCGGTAGGCTGAATTTTGTCGTAGTCACTGGGATTTGCAAAGGTCAGAGGCAACATTCCCTGTTTCTTGAGATTCGTCTCGTGAATACGAGCGAAGCTCTTGACGATAATGGCGCGACCGCCGAGATGACGGGGCTCAAGTGCAGCATGCTCGCGAGACGAACCCTCGCCGTAGTTTTCATCACCAACGACGACCCATCTTACACCATTTTTTTTGTAATGACGGGCCACGTCTGGTACTCCAGCATATTCACCGGTCAGCAGGTTCTTGATTTTATTAACCTCGTTGTTTTCAGCGTTGACCGCACTGAAATACACAAGAGATAATTTTTGAATTAAATTTATCGAGAAGATCGATTAATCGATCGATATAATCGGCAAGAGCCTTTTCTTATTGTTTTCAAATTACCCAATAAACATGTTGTTCGAGATATTGTCGAGATGACCGCGATATTTGAGCCAAGGACCAGCAGCGGAGATGTGATCGGTCGTGCATTTGCCCTTGACCTTCATGAGAATCGTAAGATCGGTAAGATCCTTGCCGCTCCATTTATCAAAAGGCTCGAGTAGCTGTAACCTCTGTGATTTTGGGTCAACATCAACCTTGACCTTGCTGCCGTCCGCTGGAGGTGGGTCGTATGTTTCTTCGCCGGCGTCAAAGCCACGAGATGGCAGCTCATCGCCGTATGGATCGTCGAGCGAAAATTCTTTGCCATCTTTGCCCTTGAGCTTGTCAGTGACCGGATTAAAATCGAGACGTCCGGCGATCGAGAGCGCAGTGACGAGCTCGGGACTCGTGACAAAAGCGTGAGTCGCTGGATTGGCATCGTTGCGTCCGGTGAAGTTTCTGTTGTAAGACGTCACAATGGTGTTCTTGTCACCTTTCTTGATGTCCTGGCGATCCCACTGACCTATGCAAGGACCGCATGCATTGGCGAGAACGACACCACCGAATTCCCGAAGAGTTCCAGCCTGTTCGCATAAAATGTCATTGTCAAAATTTGTCAGTGATTCGTGAAATGATTTTGTTTGAGGAAAATTCGGGTCGGAGGAATTTTCACTCACGATTCCATCACGCTCGATCGTTGCTCTGATCTGTTCTGATCCTGGTGTAACGTTAAACGTCGATTTTGCCTTAAGACCATGCTTGAGCGCCTGTTTAGCGATATTCGCGCACCTTCCCATGTCCTCGTAAGAGCTGTTTGTGCAAGAACCGATAAGACCGACCTTGATCTCATTTGGCCATCCGCTCGTTTTGGCTGCTTGTCCTGTTGCAACAATTCAACAAGAGTCGGGCCACTGTGACCGATGTTTTTGATCATAAGTTCACACTAAATTAATCTATTGAGCAAGCCCCTGGGTCGTGTATACTTACCGAGTTTGGAAATTGGATGTGCGAGATCGGGAGTGAATGGACCGTTCACGTGAGGCTCCAGGGTGGAAAGATCGAGCTCGATTACCTGATCGTACTTAGCATTGGGATCGGCTGTGAGAAGACTCTCTCTGTGTTTATCGGCCGCCGAGGCAATTTCACTGCGTCCAGTAGCCTTGAGGTAATCCTTCATGCGGTTGTTGTATGGGAAAACCGATGTTGTAGCACCGATTTCGGCGCCCATATTGCAGATCGTCGCCATTCCCGTGCAACTGATACTGTCAACACCGGGTCCAAAGTACTCGACGATCGCTCCGGTACCTCCTTTGACCGTCAAAATACCAGCCACCTTGAGGATTACGTCTTTTGGACTCGTCCAACCCTTCAGTTTACCCGTCAACTTAACCCCGATGACCTTGGGACACTTGAGCTCCCATGGAATATCGGCCATTACGTCAACGGCATCAGCACCACCAACACCGATGCAAAGACCGCCAAGACCACCGCCATTTGGTGTATGAGAGTCAGTACCGATCATCAAGAGACCCGGAAACGCGTAATTCTCCAGGATTATTTGATGAATTATACCCGAGCCAGGATTCCAAAAACCAACACCGTATTTCGCTCCGGCTGTTTGCAAAAAATTGTAGACCTCCTTGTTCGTGTCCTTGGCGCGTTGAAGATCTTTCTTGCCCTCGATCTGGGCCTCGATCAAGTGATCACAGTGAATTGTCGAGGGTACCGCGACTCTTGGCAGACCTGACAAATTGTCAATTAGTCGTGAGCTCGTGACTTACTCGGACAGTAGTGGATTTTTGAAGGGTTTATTGGTGAAAAGAGACATTTAGACATTTTACCAGAACTGATGAATTGTAGCATAGCCATCTGAGCTGTGGCATCTTGCATCGCCACACGATCAGGTCGTAGTCGAAGGTAACTCGTTCCACGTTCGATTTCTTGCTTATCGGGCTCGTCGATGTGAGAGTATAAAACTTTTTCGGACAGGGTCAGTGGTCTTCCGAGTCTGTTATTCATCAGCAATTTTTAATATAATTATATCTTTATGGCTCATTGTAATTAGGAGACAATTAATTTTTTACCTTTTTTTCACGATCTTTATGGTGTTTTCCAATTTTTCGTAAGGGAGATAAGTCGTTTGATCGAATTTCGACATGGCGACCTTGGCCGCCGCGAAACTTAGGGGACTCATGCTGAAGCATCTTTGCTGAATATCACCGGCAAAACCGGTGAGCTTCTGTAATAAAATGATATCACTCGTTAACACACATGACGAGAGACAGAAAGATAAGCCGATCAATCGGTATTTATTACAGTTGAAACTTTACGACCTGGAGCGATATGAAAATTCTTTTATCAAGATTCTTTGTTATCAGATGGAATGTGTTTGATTGTAACAAAAGTATCCAAATATAAGAGTAACTCAATATCAAGATTTCTTTATTCTGAATTAATAAAATTACAATGAGAATAACCATTACGAATTAAGGCTAAATACAATTTTATGATTCCAAACTTCATATAATATTGCATATGTGTGGTATGCATTCGTTATCAGTGTGAATTTATCGCTTCGATGCTTTATAAGGTTACCGATGCGATATCAAATATAAACAAAGATTTCGCAACGTCTCTCAAAGTATCTCGAAGAATTCGTCGAATATTAATAGAATACGAGCTTGTGGGAAGAAGAAGAAGAAGAAGAAACGAATAAAACGTTCAAATTTTCGCGCCCAACAGAGAATCGCTTTGCCTCGACCAATTGAACGTAACTTGGCAGACGACGTCCAAGAAGTCCGCTGGCATCATCGATCGGCCACTAAATTCCGCTGGCGTTACATTATTTTTACGTTTACAATGTGGTGAGTGTAGCAAGTCGTGTACTTTTAGCAACATATTACAGCACGACACGCCCAAGAGAATGCGAAAGTCAACGAGTTCACAGAACGATGATGAACGAAATAAAAAAATAAGTCAACGAGTTTCTTAACCTAACAAGCGGCCAAAGTGCATTCAACATATGCACTCTCCCGCCTCGTTATGTAACTTGACAAAAAATACTATCTCTCAACTGCTCATGCCAAAATCTATTTAAATATGAATGAAACGAGGCCCATGAAAAATCTGTAACAAGCTAATAAGTATTTTACTGAACATTAATTTGTTAATTGAGAAACCTAATAGTCACACGCGTTTGTCTTTTGGCATCATAATTCTCGATCATTCGGAGCAGAGAAATGAGGAGCAGAAAGAGATAAAATTCGAAAAATCGCTACTATCTAATCATATCCTGTACCTTATGAGAGATCCAAAGATCCTCTGAATGCAGAAGTGAGGGGGTGAAGTGAGCTGATCACATAACGAGTTATGAAAAAAAATGGAGCAAAAATATAAGCAAATTAATTATTCTGAGAATGATTGAGCCAAGTTGAAGAAGCAAAGTATGCAAATGTATCACATAATCGAGAAAGAGATTTGAATATTGAAGGAGATAAGATGTATCTTCAATGATGAACTTGTTTGACCTCCGAAATCGAGGTCGACGAGATGTCGGCCGGCAGGTGGAAACGAGATCGCGGACTCTGCAGTCTGCACAAAGAGCCACGAGAGTGAAAAGAGAAGTTAAAGATTGAGATAGTCATATGATCAAACACGCGCAATTCCACTACTCCGACGCCATTCGTGAGGCACTTTGCACAGCAAAGCAGATCAACTTATGTTTTATCATTTTTTTGTAATTTGCTTTCGGTCGTGTAAAACGAAGTTGAGGCCTACCTGAGCTCGTAAAATTCGAGCGCAGTACGACATTGCTGCGATATTTGGATCCCCGCTGACGTTGTAACACAGTTGTCGAGTAGAAAAATTCAGGCGGCGCAGGCGGTATAGATTAAAAAAAAAAAATCTTTTATCTCTTCGGTGTGGCAGTCCTTCTGAAACCGGCCACAAGAGAACTGAGCTAAACCAGAAAACCATTCGATACAGCTACATTCGTCTCTCCCTATCATGCCAATGTTAAACGGTCACGCATGCGTCGAAAGTTCGAAATATTCGATAGAAATAGAACGGAATTTCATCGTCACGCCTCGTTGAATTTAAACCGTTTGGAGTCAGAAACTGAATGAACAGCAGCCTGTGATAAAACACCGATGGAAGTCAAGTTACCGATTGCTAGTACTACGTGGGATAAGTTGCCAGCTGTTGGTTGTAGCGGAGATTAAATTACCAACTGTTGGTACCAGTAGGGCGTGTGAATAGTCAATGTAATAATTAAATTAAACACTCACACCATTGTAAAACAGTTAACAGATCATGTTGATCGATAAATGTTTTTTGAGTATAAAAATGATAAAATTGCAATAACTGTATCTTGTTATAAGTAATTACTAAGTAAGCAGCCACTTTTGTAAATGATGCGGTCCCCGCTCATTAATTACACTAATAATTGTACGCAAGGACCCTAAAATTGTCATTAGCCTCCAGCCCTCTTACGTAGCCAAGTCTTCTGAGCTTATCTCTCCACGCCGAAGGCTACTTCCAGTCTGGACAAAGAGGACGACCTTGCGAATTCGACACCGACGACCCAGTCTCCCCAGGATCGAGCCAGAGATCGAGGACGACGTCGTTTAACCAAGATCCGGTGACCAACATGCATTGCATCGGGGGACGAGCTTACATGCAAGTTGAAGCAAAATCGGCTTACACGTTGTACCTCGTTATAAAGGAAAAATAATTCATTGGATACACAACTAAAAGGATATCCTCAAGGATATCAAGGCTAACGCAGAGCACTCCCTTCGTTATTATCCTTTCCCTCTCGGGACACTTTGAAATTGTACAAAGTTGTTCCAGTTTTACGATCGTCAGTGTTACGCTCGTATGTCGTGATTTTTTTTTTTTTTTTTTTCACCATTAACATCGATTCGATCTGACAGTACAGAATCGGCGAACAACGCAATCAAAGATCGATATAATGCGAAAAAACAATCGATCGATAGATTGATGCCTTGGGGCAAATTTGGTAGCGATTGAATAACGCAACGATTGTTAACGCCATAATCACTGCTGATCACTTATTTATCATTCATTGTCTACATGAGAGTGACTCGGCGACTCTGATATTTTCGGACCGGTAAAAAATTTGACGCATAACTCACGTATAAAATCCGTTGCTAAATGAGAAATCTTACGATCAGATTCAAATAACTCAGAGTCAAATTGAACAGCTAAATAAAAGTAATAGTAAACTCGATAGATTCTTTCTCACAAACGATTTTGCGATTTCGTACACAGCATGAACATGAATAATAAAATAGTCTCCATAAATCGTATATATTTAAACGGTTCTAAACTTATCGTAAAATTCACATATACAATCGTTATTTTCACCCCGTTATTAAAAAAACATCAGTCGTGTATGTAATCACGTATCTCTCCCACGAGATTAGACCTTCGTTTGATTCTTTGGCCGGAGGGCAAACCGTGCAATATGATCGCGACAAATAATTGTATTTACCTGTATCGATCTTTCGAAGACTTATGCGAATGTGTCCGGTCTTTTGCTCTCTATTACACCGGCTATTTTATCTCCCTCTCTCTCTCTCATTCTCTCTATCTTAACTCACCTGGGGCTAAAAGGAACGGCTACCGATTGGGCGTACAGGCGTGCCCCGAGGTCTCGTTAGCCCATGGATATCTCCGTAACGATCGTTTTGAGATCACCGTAGGTCATACTTTTGATTCTTCGCTTTGCTGAAAATTAAGGACTCTTATAAATGCCGGTCTCAAGGATCTAGCAAAAATCTAGCAAGAATCTAGCAAGGATCTAGCAAGAATTATTAATTATTTTTTATGCAGTTTCTCGAGTGATTCTTTGACCCCTCAGTCATAACCAGGAAGAACAAATGCTTCTTGATCTCATTATGGGCACGATTCTTACATAGTTCTCGGTTTAATATTATGTTTCCTCGAAAATTTAACAGTAGAGATATCGAATAAACACCCGCGGGGACGAGGCGTGCCAAGTTCGCATCGCCCCGGGGTCACTCCTCGAGCTCTCTCGCGAGCATTACAAACCGCGATCGAGATCGAACTCTTACTTTCGCTGGTCCACCAGAGAGGGACCCTGCGGGGCCATTTCAATGGGTCACGCCATGTGCCTTACGTATGTTTTATGGACTGTATATGTAGTTTAGTGTATCCGCGACATATCGCGTACGTGCGAACTCGTTACAAGACTCTGTATAATAATATATGCGACATGATAAATGCTGCTTTTTGTGCAATAACATTTATCTCATTTCTGAAGATTTACCTTTATAAATTACTGACAAATTTTTATTAAACTTTTTTTTTTAAATATTCTTGATGAATATTATTGCCGAGTCATGCGATGACCATTTCCTTGTTCTCCGATATGATATTAATTCAATATTGTCCGGTTGACAGTGGTGGCCGGTCATGCATTGCGAACGACCGTCGTGCGTGGTCAAGCGCGAACGGTCGATGTCTCTATAATACGACACATATGTACTCGTAATAATATACCAGACTCGGACATTGATAAATACATATTACATCGATCTAATTTCATTATTACTTATTGAATTTAATCGATCTAATTACATTATTACTTACTTACGAATTTGTATGAAATGCTTGGATGCAGCAAATCGACTTGACGTCTCAGCAGGTGACGCATAAATCGATGATTCACTGTGCGTTAATCGGCCAATTCCGATCGGGACTTTGGACAACTTTGCGAATAAGGCAAATAGGCGTTATTTTGAATTCTGAACGTGTATCAAAACCAGACGATACACCTATTTGTACGTCATTTTTTTTTGTCACATTACATCGATCTAATGTCATTATTACTTATTTTTAGACATAAATTTTAATCGAACAATATAATTTTTTCCTATCGATCCTCCTCCTTGTAGAAAAAAAATGATAATCGATCGAATGATCTGAGCTGCTCATTTCTCTATTATGTTTTAACGAATTTGTATGAAATACTTGGATGCAGCAAATCGACTTGACGTCCCAGCAGGTGGCGCATAAATCGGTGATTCACTGTGCGTTAATCGGCCAATTCCGATCGGGACTTTGGACAACTTTGCGAATAAGGCAAATGGGCGTCATTTTGAATTCTGAACGTGTATCAAAACCAGACGATACACCTATTTGTACCTCGTTTTTTTTTTTTTGTCGCGACGATATCTCATGTTAACATATATTTGCTGTGCTAGACTCTCTCGAAGAAAAAGAAGAAGAAAAAGAAGAAGTCTCGATATTCTTTGGGAACCCTTGCATGCTGTCTCTGATGATGCAATTCCACAAACAGCTGAATGCATTTATACGCGGTTATCTCCTTAAACAGGTGGCAATCTCGAACGTACATGCCGGTCGCGTGCCTCGTCAACCATCACAATTCCACTCCGCGTACAAAGTTTAAATTACTCTTCGGTAATTTTTTAATTGTACAAAAAATTGCTTGGCCTCGCTTAGACTTTGAAATTTATCTCCGACAGCAGGTGAGACAGGGCAAAATTAATGTTTGCTGCTTTCAAATCTTAAAAATTTTCTTCGTATTTTTTTATTACACAATTATTTTACTCGTATTCCAATTTGGGACTCGCTCAAATAAATTCGAGAATATTCTTATTATCGAGAATTAAGATGATGAAGTATCACCAGTTCAACGAGTTTTCTCATTGAGCAGCTCCGCGAGTGCATCCGAGGGCGGTAAATTCGTAGCGTCGTCCTCGTGACGTAATATATATTTCATAGCAGGGAGAAAGTCGACCCAAAGGCGGGTCCACCACAGAAGACATCTCGAAGATCAAGCAAAAGTGGGCAAACGTGCTTTTTCACACGCGTGAAATATTCATCTGTGCTTTCTAATGTTCATGTATATTATATATACATATATAAAATTCATCTACCCACGCTCGAATCATTATTTCGGCTTTGCTCTCTGAGCATCGACACATCGAGATCAACAAACTATGCAAAAGTCTCCGAGAATTTATTTCGGACACGGTGAAAACTGATTTCGTAATAACTTTTCGACCAAATAAATGGAGTACATGATGAATAACAGATATATATATATATACATATAGAGTCAGTGTTACAAAAACGCGAAAGCGTCTCGACGTCTAAGTTTGCTTGGATCGATTTGTCTCAAAGACGAAAAAATGTCCCAAATATTTCAAAAAACATTCCAATTGCCAAAAAACGCTTCATGAGGTCAAAAAATCTCATTCGGGCTGCGAAATGTATATATATATGTTTATAAATTATTATTATTATTTAAAATATTTTTTTTAATCGAACCAATAACTAGACAAATACACAAATAATGGATGAAAAAGTTCACCGACAAGAGTGACATTGCTCGAATTTATCCGCTCCAATTCATCATCACACAAGCCTAAGGAATAATTTTTTTTGTCCTGTACCGGTTTATAAACTCATCGGAAAAACAGACGAAGAAAAGTCTATACAGTTGCACTGAGCATGTGGCGAAAGTTACGTATGTCACGTACAAACAATTATTCTCTTCTATAATTTTTAAAAAATTTCTTCTCATATTCCATCAATGTACGGACATTGAAAGGCATTTCTGATAACGGAACTTTGAAGAAAAATATCTCGTAACTTTGGCAATTATGAATAGACACGTAACATCGAGAGTTCCTCAAGGATAAGTTGATAAAATTAAAATGTTCGTAATCGATAATTGTTTTTAAATTCTTAGGTTTGAAGGATTTTTACGAAAATGATCCATAAGAATGTTTCGTAACACATGAGGAATGATTAAATCGAAGAAAATGTTTGTGATAAAATCGAAGAAAATTTTAGTGATAAAATCGAAGAAAATCTTTGTGATAAAATCAAAGAAAATGTTTGTGATAAAATCAAAGAAAATCTTAGTGATAAAATCGAAGAAAATGTTTGTGATAAAATCAAAGAAAATCTTAGTGATAAAATCGAAGAAAATCTTTGTTATAAAATCGAAGAAAATCTTAGTGATAAAATCGAAGAAAATCTTTGTGATAAAATCAAAAAGAAAATCTTTGTGATAAAATCGAAGAAAATCTTTGTGATAAAATCGAGTCTGTAGCATCAAGAAGCTTTACGTTTATTTATTTTTTCTCGGCCAGTCGCGTGCCACGATGTAATGAGTGAAACAATAATAACTAATTATCGACCTATTGAATGACGCGCCCTCGACGAGAGTTCCGAGATTTTTTTTTTTCCTTCGCTCTTTGCTCTCTCGAGAGAAGGAGAGAGCAAAGAGAGAAATTCTTGTGTCGTTGCGTCATTTATCGAGATGAAGGCGTGGAAGCCTTGGCAATGCAAGAACATCCTTGAATCTCTCTCCTTTTATATACCTATGGAGTATTATTATGATTAACTTATATGATATATTGTCCCAAATATTGGCACGAGAAAGAGTCTGCAGACTTTTTCCCCTAGAGAAGAAATTTGTATGACGATAGAAGGCGATCAAGATAAGAAATAAAATAAAACATAGCAAATAATTTCTCTGTATATCTCCTCGTCAATATTATACTATAGATATTATACATGCGACGTATGTGTATCAACATTTGTGAGTTCTCGAGATCGCAAAGGGGAAAGCCATCGCCTCTGGCTTTCGTGCGATTCGGAGACGGATAATGTTATCGTTTGCCCCGGGCGACGAGTTCTTGTGAATAAATAATATATATAAAACATATAAAAAATATACTCCACCTACTCTACGTAACAGAGGAGAACCCTCTCTGTGCTCTCGCCTGGCCCTACATTCGACATCGTCCGAGACTGAGACGTGGCTGAAAAAAATCTTTTCTTTTCTCTATAGTCTATTAAAAATGCTCCCGCCAAAAAACGATTAACTCTCAGCTATTCGTAGCTTCCCATTTGCTTGCAATATCATTTTTACCTTTCACTAATTATTCATGCTCCAAATATGTTCGGTAATAAAAAAAAAATGTCGCGTGTCTATTTGACCTGGTATTTTGCGTGTCATCCTCCTCTTTTTTTCTTCTCGGTATCCCAAAGTAACATTTACGATCGTTTCAGTCGATGATTGTAATTACTCTCAAAGTCGTAAAAAAAAAAAAAGAGAGAGAAAATTGAAACCAGGTAAACGTAAAGAGTTAGGATACGTAAGAACTGCAAGATGTTACGAGATGTTCATTTTCGGTCCTCACCTCGATGCTTGTAAATTTTTTTTTTTTTTTATTATTCCTTTGGTGTGCGATCGCCCCCAGGGGGAAGTATGGAAGCATCCACTTGTCCGCATTCATGCTCTTCCGCTCTGTCTCGACTTTCGCGCAAATTATCGCGGTCAGACATTATATCAGAGTGCAACAAGAGTTGCGAAACAAATTGAACGCAATTTTCCGTAAAGCCCTGAAAAATATCGAAGACGGATTGCATTCTGGGCTGGGGGAGAAAAAAATATTGCGAAAATGGAAGATGCTGTGCAATTTGAGTCAATAATCGTTCACGGTCCTTGGGGCGGTTTTATGTGGAATTCGAGATGACTCAACTATTTTTTTTTTTTTTTTTCGTCACACTCAACGATACACGCAATCTGGCGGGCTACGATGCAAGCCGAATAATTTAAATTCCAGAAGATGCAATTGTGGACCGAGTTTATTACAGTCTCGAGATGAGACGAACCGTCAGGAGAGTCGGTCGAAGTATTTTTTTCGTATTTGAAGCTTGTCAGTAAATTAGCAAATCGACGTATATAGATCGAACAAGCCACCCTCGTATTCTTACAAGAGAAAAAAATGTGGAAATTTTACATTTCTTTAAATTTTTACATAAATTTTTAGGCCATTCGATAAAAACTCGTTGCTGAAATAGCCGAAAATGTCGATTCACAAGTGGCCATTAACACTCAAAGTTGGTTGAAATGGAAGCCATTATTATTTATCGATATTTTAAACCAAAAAAGGCTGCTTGAGAGCAGCGATTAAATCTATTTGCTCCAAGAATTTAATTGCCTTACATTATACAACGTTGTATATAGACATTTGTATCATTACTGTAATTCGCGTGGGACGATTTTCCAATCGTGCCACTATCAAATCACTCTGTTTTTTTTTCTTAATCATTAATGCAACGGTAAAACTTTAATGAAGTCCTTGAGATGCGTTCATTAATCGAACACAATTGTTAAAAGGGAAAAGAAAAATTGTCGAGAGTGATTGTCTCGAAGAGATTGGCGACACGCGCTTACGCTTACGAGCTTACATTATACGGAGAGCGTATCTGCACCGAGTGCATTTTTATCGCAACCAACAAATGCACTTGCACTATAAGACTTTTTTTTCACGCGTTCACATTTTTTTTTTTTTTTTTTTTTTTATCCACTAGATGAGAGAACGACCGAGAGATCACTTTCTTAGGGTCTGCTTGAGTCTCGATCTTGTTTTGTGCTCGGTGCCTGTACACGATAAACGTGTAACGCACAAATGTGTGGCTTGGCATGAATCGGCATAAGAGACTATAAATTCCCGTATTTGGCGACGACAATTTGTATCTCACTATTACTTCGACTGTGTGGTCGAGACATTATACATTATTTTACGGAGAATTGAGTGAGAGAAATAAATAAATTTTTAAGCAAAAATATACAGTAACAATTTTTCGCGGATATTATCTCGAGTTATGGACGACTTCGCAATTTTACGATGGAAAATATTTTCGTGCTTCAACTTTGAACCAAACTGTGATAAAATTCATTCAAAATTTACCCAAAGTATTATTACGAGATTGAGAAATAAATATTTTTATAAATTTTGAAGTATAATAAACGCTAAAAGCTGATGGATTTTTTTTTTGTTTTTAATGTTCACAACCTTAAGGGTTTTCCCGTAAAAACGCTTTCTCCATTTTCCTTTTTCATTCTGCTCAATATATATTCTATATTCTATAAGCGAGACTTTAGCCAGCAGCAGCGCGAATTTACGATGACGCAGCGTTGACACACACGTGTGGTCCGTCCACACACTGTCAGTTACTACTTTCACTTTGCTACATTTTTTTTTCCTCTTCGTCTTTCTTTTCGACATTATCCCTCGAGAGCTTCATCGATAACTTATTTTTTTTCGGAGAAAGAGATAAATTAGTTGGACAGTGCTAAATACAGAAAGCAGAAGAAAAAAAATATACACGTTGGATCATTCGATGAGAATTTAACCACTTAAATCAAGCTTCCACCAAATTCAAATGACTTTTATTTTCAAGCCTCTGCGACGAATTACCTTGGGTGTTTTCAAAGCGTGATTTTTGTCTTGAACGACGTAATCAGGTCGACCACTTATTTACATTTGCGTATAAAACACGTTTGTTACATATATAGCACATTATTTTTATATATTTTTTATTTCGTATGTAGAGGCTCGCCTGGTGATTTCAGGATCAAACGTTAATCCTCCTCTCTCTCTCTCGCTTATCTGCGCAATCCAGCAAAAACGACGCCCACGCCATACGAAGCTTCCCATCTTTTTTTTTTATTCGATTTTTTTTTCTTGGCCTTATAGTTCGAGGCCTTTCCCTTTCCTTGGCACTATATATGCGATCGAAACTCCCGAGCTTTGGCCTCACACATCCTGGAGACGTTGGGCGTTGCACCAGAACGCCCCGAGCAATTTTATGCGAGAGAAATCAAAACACGGATTTCCTCGATTTACCCGTAAAAAAAATATATATATCTAAATTTATCTCGTATCTAAAGTGCACTGGAGCATTATCATCAGCATTTAACAGTTCGGAGCCATAAACTAAATCGTCGTCGAGGCTGCCATACTGAATTATAAGCCCAACTAATAAATTCCTGCAAGTATATCAGTCCGATAATAAAATAAATGCTAATTACAAAACTGTGTAACGTAAATTGGAGAGCCTGATCCGCATATTATGGAATATTATGAAAAAATTCACTAGCTCTCATAAAAAATCGAACGAAATGGAAAAAAAGAAAAAAATATATCACACTATTACAATTAGAAATGGTTAATTTTTTTTTTAAGTTAATTTTGTATCAAGAAGATTAATTTTGTTCGTGGCCTTGTCAACATGAGGTTTGATTCGCGAGAGAAAAAAAAATTCTATTGGTCGTGGCACGATTTTTAGTGAATCCTAATGACCAGAGCGCGGCAAAGCTCTTTGAACGATTTTATTCTTGTGTGTGACGTAACGCTAGCAACGCCTGTGAGGAACGACGATGAAGCCTCACTTGTACCGGTCCAGCCTCTTCTCGTGCATGCATAGAATGTTCTCTGTACGCATCAGCTTGCTCACTTTAGCCGGTGTATGTTATAACCGCGTAAGAAACGAGAACTGGCTACATAGCCAGCGGGGGTCGACCTTACACTCGTCTCTTTCACGACATGATTCATCCAAGCCAGTTGGTATTCGATCTCCCGTCAAATGCATCAACGCGGTCAACACATTTTCATTGATAATTAGCTCACTGAACTCCACCCATTCAATAAAGTATTATAAAAAAATATTTAGGCTTGTCTGATCGTCACGGATCTTTCTACTTTTGCAGCCATCGAACTGTAAAAAATAAATGATTGATTGGAATAAAATTGGCGTGTCTGATCATGCTGAATGTATCTACTGCAATTGCTCTCGTCATCGATACTAATAAAATTACGAGTTAAAATCAATTCCCGGATCTCTGCGAAATTAATTATTATAATTTAAAAAATATTTCAGCCTGTCTGATCAGCGCGGATTTTTTCACTTTGACTCTCATCGAACTCTGCGGGATTTCTGGCACGCCTCGTCTATTATTCCGCCCTCACAGTCAATATTTTTATTTAGTATTAATCTCATCGTCGTCATAATTATCTTGTGATGCAATTATTCCAACAATTACCAATTAATTTATCCATCATAATCGGTCACGTGGAGATTTTTTGAAAAAAAAAAAACTTTCCTGTCTATCTTGCTCTTTTCACTTGGAGATATGTCAAGTTCTCGAAATATATCCATGAATGATGTCTCTCTCTCTCACTCGCATATTCATCTATCACATCATCGTTCAATGAGTACGTTGACGAGAGGACTCGCGCGCCATTTAATTATCATCGAGTCATCTTACAGGAGTTGACTCTCGCAAAGTGTAAAACTCGATGATGGTGAATCTTTGCAATTTTACAGTAGAGAATATATACTAGTCGTTAGCAAATGGAATAACTTATTTTCTTTACTATATTACCGTATACATATATATATATATATATATATATATATATATATATACATATAAAATATACATACGATAATCGATGGACATACGCGATTTACAAGAGGATGGGAGTCAAGAAAAGATGTTAAACGTACCAGTTTCTTTCTGGCTATCGTCGCGTGTAGGTGATTAGACATTTCTTTGGTTATCAGTCTCATTTTTCTCATTTCTTATCACAATTACGAAAGAAAAAAATTGTATCGTCGATTTTTTTATTTTATTTTATTTTATTCAACAGTGCTTTCTCTATTACTCTTAATATTTAACGAAATATATGTATTGCCTGATAAATGTAGAAATGCAAAAGTGACGCGTGCCACAAGTCGACAGAAGGTAAATTTATCTGAACGACTAACCTTCGAAAAAAGCCATTAATTACAGCACTACCCTCGTTGCAATATACTCATATTTTTTTCGTCAAGCCTGATAATTGATTTGCGAGTCAAGGACAAAGCCCCGATGCTACGATTGTCGCGTTCTCATTTACGAATAAAAAAAAAATACTTTCGCGGTAGTCTCTGGGCCCAAAAAAGATCTATATATATATATATATATTGGATAGAGAGTGATATAAACACTTGGAAGATCCATTGTGACTCGGGCGAGTTTTTAAGAGTTCGTGCGGCGTTTGGATCAAGGCCGATACGAGTCTTGGCCGTCTTATACGTGGCAACATACGAAGAAATGAGTTCACCTCTCGACACGAGAGTGCCTACGATAAAAATAAATAAAATGTCCAGCAACGAATCACCCTCAAAGTGTCACTCGTGAGCGAGGAAAAAAATTGTCAGCACAAAGCAAAGGCTTGAAATATAAATTTTTAATCAGGATAACTCAGAAAAATGTTCGATGTCATTATTATATTTATCTTGGGTATCTTTGTAACCAAATATAGTGAAAAAAGTGTTTAGCAAGGGAACGAATAGACAGGTGATACATGCTCAATTCCAAGTAACTCGTGTGCTGTGTTTTATACTATAAGGCGAAATAGTCATAGATCGCTCAGGTGTGCGGATCGATCAACCCTTTTTTGTGATTACAAATTCACCGTTAATAAATTCTTCTCAAAAAATCAATAATTTTTTTTATTGAAAAAGAACAAAGCATTAAAGTTATTAAAAAAAAAAAATTAGGCTGGAGCGAATTCTGGGTCATTCTAGGCTACGATTTTGAAATTTTAAGTATATGAAAAATTTGATAAAATATTAACCGTCTCGTTTCTAAAATACAAGTCATGAAAATTACATATTTGCACTATCGATAGATATACTTGCAATGGTAATTTCATGCTCTGTATTTTGGCTTCGGGACAGTAAAAATAATTGAAATTTTCGTGGCATTCTTCTTCGACGTAGAATTGAGGCAATTCTCGTACAAAAAGATTATTCCACATTTCTGAACTACAAAAGCATGAAATTATTTTTAATGTTTTAGAGAAAAATTTGAACCGTGTATTTGAAATCTATAGAATTTTAAACGTCTCCGCGCTTTGGCTTCTCTACATTTTCATACATTGTGCAGCGAATATTTTTAAGAATAAACCATTTATTAAAAAAAAAAAAAAAATTGCAGATCTAGGGAGCCCTTAATGGTTTGAACTTAAGATCAATCTCATAAGCATCAAACTTACGACTAAAAATTCGTGCCCCAAGCCCTCGAAATTCCTATTCAAAATTTTCGAGACTTGAAAAATCGTTGAAAAAAATCATCCCCTATCATTCCTTCATTATAATGTGACAAATAACTATTAATAGATCTTTATAAAACAATCTTACAAATCTCAAGAAACTTTCCGACGACTTTTTACGCAAGCTGCAATAGATCTACACGATATCTTTATAATAACCATTTATTAAAAAAAAAAAAAAATTGCAGTTCTAGGGAGCCCTTAATGGTTTGAACTTAAGATCAATCTCATAAGCATCAAACTTACGACTAAAAATTTGTGCCCCAAGCCCTCGAAATTCCTATTCAAAATTTTCGAGACTTGAAAAATCGTTGAAAAAAATCATCCCCTATCATTCCTTCAATATAATGTGACAAATAACTATTAATAGATCTTTATAAAACAATCTTACAAATCTCAAGAAAAAATTCCGACGACTTTTTACGCAAGCTGCAATAGATCTACACGATATCTTCATAATAACGATTATATAAAATCTAAGATCAATCACGATATATGTCATACGAGAAGGAGAAATTCGTGGGAACGTTATCGTGTTTTTTTTTGTCTTCCCTATTGACGTAAAACGACGGCGTTCTCTGTGCAAAAGTCGATCGGCAAACACGTTGATTTCTGAACCCTGGCGAGATCCCCGCGGGGCGATCACGATCGTTTCAGCTCTCGGGCAAAACGCCGCGCGTAACGCGCGAGGGAAATGTGTACGATCTGAGCGAGCCAAGAGGATCGAAAGCGAGAGGGAGTGCAAACGTTGTCTTTCAGCCCAACAATTCCTCCCCACCCTATTGTAAAGGGGGCGCCTCGCGCTTGTCGATCCTCGAGATCGTTCAAACGTTCGTCCCCCATACCCGTCTCTATATATATATATATATCTATGTGTGTGTGTGTGTGTGTGTATTTTTCGATGTCTCGCCGAGCACGCGTAAGGAACTCTTTGGCGTTCACTGTTCCATCCGGGGGCCCCTCAAGAGCGACGCAATCGCACACCCGGGGGTTTACTAGGTGAGCACGCGACTCGACATTCGGTCCAGTACGAATCGTGCACTCGAACCCGAAGGATTGTCTCATCAGAATCGTACGAGAAAAAAAAAATCTCAAGATCTCCTCTTGTACTTCGAGACTGTATTAAAAAAATAAAGGCCAACCCCCCTTTAAATACGATCGATAAAACAAAAATTCATCAATCCATTTTTCATAAAAAAATATTACTAAAA
This sequence comes from Dyspetes luteomarginatus, assembly GCA_963669185.1. Lineage (NCBI taxonomy): Eukaryota > Metazoa > Arthropoda > Insecta > Hymenoptera > Ichneumonidae > Dyspetes > Dyspetes luteomarginatus. Next base: position 6,299,474 of record OY769905.1, read on the forward strand.
AATAGTTCAATAAATGATAACTATTGATGAAAAATAAATTAAACTCTCGAAGAATCATTTTTTTTTTTTTTTTCCATTGATAAAGTGGATACTTGATTTTTGTTTATTCATGAACGATTGAAAGTGGATCAGAATCGATTCTGAGGACGAAAAAATCAACGAGGAAGAGTGCACTGGGGGTGGGGGGTGAAAAAGTGGAGCATGGGGCGACGACTCGTTCTGCTGCCCCTTTTGGGGCTGCTCGCCCTTGGATACGCTGCTAGTAAGTTTTTTTCTTTCAATTATCATTATTTTTATTATTATTTTATTAACTCTTTAGATGCTCGTTAGATTCGCGATCCTTGTGAAACTTGAGATGTGCGAGGTCTTTTTATCATTAGACGGTGACGCCAACAATATTGTCGCGTCCTTTAAGGTCAGATTGCGAAATCGAAAATCTGGAGCATGCTGGCTTTAGCTCAAGGATACATCCTTTTGCAGATAATTCAATTTATATTCTTATTCGGAGTTCGCTCAATGTTTTTTCCTATTAAACGATCAACGATGGCTCCTCAATGACGTGCCTGTTGGGGAATAAAATTAATGATAACAAAAAAAAAAATTTATAAACTCTTTTTACGGTTCAGCAATTTTATTTTATTACGAAACATCGCGCAGAAGTTCCACACCCTGGTTTGTAATGTGGGAAAACAAACGTTTTTTTTTTTCCTTCCTCTCTTTATTCGTCGAGGCAACGTTGCAAACGATGTCGCTGCGGATTTGCTGGAATCCGGCGAACTTTTCTGGAATTTCGAGTATTCTTGAGGCTTAAAGAAAATTGAGCACGCAGGATTTTCTATAATAGTCGCGAAAGGGTAAAACACGCGTTCCACGCCCAGTCAGGCCAGAAGATTGAATCGTTTCTCGTCTTGAGAGCAAAAATTTTAACTCGTTTTTCATTTTATCATTATTTCACTGACTGATCCGACAGTCAGCGAAAATAAATTCTTGTTAATGAAGCGACTCTCACCGTTTTTTTTTCTCTCGCCGTCCACTCGAACGCGAATCACACGACTTGGATTATCAGTTGGGTTATTATCGTTATTAATAAATTCTTGTGAACAAGCCGATCGTGGGCTCGAGCGACTATGCAAACGATTATTATAGAAGCTTCTTGCATATGTACAAAATACCCGATGATGTCAATAGAAACTCGAAATGCTGCAATAACTCGAACTATTATAACACTTTTAATCATATCAAAAGTGTGTAAAAAATATTTTCTATATATAATAAAATTCGTGTCTTTTTCAGAATGTCCGAAGCAGCGAACTTCACCCGGTCGCGAGATTCTTTGTTACACGTCGACCAACAAAATTGAAAATCTCGAAGACTCGATATGCAGGTGCACAACCCTCGTACATCAGGGTCACGATCTTCAGGATCTTTCCACTTCCGGTAAGATAATTTTAGAGTATTAAATGTACTTAAAAAAAAGTTGATTTTTCAAGGGCTCCTGAGGGGTGAATTTGAGGAAAAATTACAAAATTTTGAATAAATATAAATAGAAATTATAAAACATCCAAATTGAACGGTATTAAATTAAATTGAAGAAAGAATTAAATTAGAATAAGGGTTGAATGATTTTGAAATAAGATTTTAATGAAATTTCAATCGGACTCGAAATTTTAATAAAATTGAGAGTGCAATATTTCGTTGAAATTTCATTCACAAACACAACCTCGTGTGGCAGGTGAGAGAAATTGGAGCATCGTGCTGAAACCGGATACAGGATTATTCGTCTTTGAAGAATTGCATAAGCGAGGAATGGGACTCAAATATATAAATATAATATTATCAATATACTTTGAAGACGATTATCGCATTCTACGTATATAACGAACGTCCTTGCACTTGCAACAGGATATCGAATCCTCGAGATATATGCTTAATGACTTATCATCATAATCTCTCGTGTACATACCTAGAAATACTATACATAAAACTCGCGCTCGCCCATCTGCAATAATAAACTTGACTTAATTATTCATGCTAATTTCTTCGAAGTATGATTATTGGGTTTTTTTTTTCTTTTTAATTTTCAATTCTTTATCGTACATCGCAATTTTCCGATACTAAAAAAAAAAAAAAACATGACGACAATGGAACTCTCAACGCTATACAAAAGAGTTATGATTTATTGAGTACCAAGTACGAGTGTTGCGTGAATCGTTTCTACCGATATGGTATACAAGCGTGCTAATCAAAAAAAGAGTTTTGCTCGAAAGATTTGAAAGACCGGGGTGTTTGCTCAACGGTGAAAGAACAATGTAAAAAGTCCCTCCCCCCCCTTGCTCCTCTCCAACTTAGCGAATAATAATTCATTTCGTTTTTTTGGAATACCGACCTAGCGCACGGTTCGTTAAGTCAAATCTTTGCGCTGCGTGCCTGATTCAATATTTCCATTCGTGGGAGGGAAACGGGCAAAAAATAACAGGTAAAAAAAAAGCACAGTCTTCGTAACATAAGAGACGAAACTTTTCACGAGGCTACGTGTGCGTATCTTGGATACTCATAATTCTCTTATCGAGAGCCAAAGTTTTTGATAAAAATATTATCATAATTCGTGAATAATTTGTGCAATTATTCAAAAATGTCAAAGATCGAATTTAAAATTTGAGAAAATTTAAATTATGGCACAAGAATCATTATCAAGCTGATGGAAAAATTATTCAAATTGAAATAAAGTCGATTTAATACGAATAACTAATATTGTTAAAATCGACAATAGTAACTTCGCTAAGATGTATTTTTAATGATATTCATGAGATTTATGTATATCAGATCTCACGTCGTGGTTGAATCTCCGTCACATGCCTATCGAAAAATTCAACACGCGAGACCACTCTGGAATAATGATATACTCAACATGTATAACTTTCGTTTTCTTTATTATTATTAGAAATTAGATCAAAGCAAGAGACTCTCGACAGTCTTTGAGGGGATTAATGAATCGTCTCCTTCGATGGATAAGGCCCACAAATACACACACACACACACACACAGAGTGAGGCCTCGCCCCAGAACTTTGCGATCGAGCACTCTGAATACACGTCCGGTTGCGCAAAACGTAATGAATTTCTTTACAAAGGGACTTTCGGCGTGTATACGCCCGGCAAAACGCCTCATATACACTCACACGAATGCGTTACAGTGACAGAGTGCGAGAGAGAATAAACTTGCGAAACTCTTCGAAATGGGTTCACGACAGGCCCGGAGGGCCTCTAAGGCCCACGGTGCACACACACCGTGTTTTCACGTGATGTCGTTTATTATTATCGAACATCGGGCAGGCGTGTTTTATATTCTATAGAAATTATAGTTTACCGTATTGCGAATCGTCACGACTGATACTTTGTCAAAGTTTCTCTCTCTCTCTCTCTCACACTCCCACTCGTGACTATGGACTGATGGATTGATAATTAAATCGAGTGGTTTGTGTCGTTGTACACTGTTATACGTTAACACGATAATTGACTGTCTAAGATCAATGTGCCTATGACGACAGTACGATTGCAGTAATTATTATAAACAAAATAACTATTTAAAATATATTTTTTTAAAACTATTTGTTTCCGTCTCTATTTTCTTCCCGGCTGCTTTTATTTTTGGCCTTTGATAGTTTTACGCGTTATGGGAGTGAAAGTAATATTTATTCGGGTTTTATAGTCGAGGTGTACGAAGCGAGAGATCGAGCAAAGTTGATTTTCCAAATGTAGAAGCCCGAGGGCTACGTGGGTAGAATTCGGAACATTTATTTTCATTCGCGAAATTGCTCGAGTGTCAAGATCACAGATTCCACTTTATAGTCTCTCTCTTGCTATATTATTTTTCTATATGCTTTTTTTTCTGTCATATTTACTGTGAACACGTTTTGTTTTTTTTTTTTGTTAATAAGTTTTTCCTGAAAAACCGGATTTCCCGGCTGGCGTGTCGACAAATTAGTGTAATAGAGTAGTGAAAGGTTTATTATTTAATTCAATCAACCCGATGATTACCTTCACAGCTGGATAAACTGTCATTTTCATCCAGCTTCAAGTAAAACGAGTAGTCAATCAATGTGTAATATAAAATGTAATTAAACGTCAACGGAATTAACAGTGCATGAGGAACAAATTTAAATCATACGCCCTGGAGCGCTAATAGTCAGCTTGAATGCCCCATACATCTCGTTGGACTTTTGTTTAGACGCGATAAGCACTCATCGCCATGACATTTGACACGAGAAGATTCTCCCCAGCACACTTCTAATCCCAACGAATGGCGTCACGCACCTGCGAATCCTAGACGCAAAGTTGTTTGTCTGGTTTTTTTTTTCCAGCAAACACTCATGCACCATCACAGTTGCAAACTCGAGATGTAATTATTGCTAGTATAGTTTATCCCATTGGAGTACACGCCAAGATTGCCTTGAGCAACATTAATATATAGAGAAGTGCATGTAAACAATGTTGAGTTTTAGCAGCCAGTAGATAAGTGTCGTATTAGTCAGACATGTATTCAATAATTTCGTGCATGATTTGTGTAATGCTTGTAATGGTTCTTTATCATTCACAAGAGCTTTGAATATATAAGCGGGAGATTTTTTATTTATTTTTAATACAATGAGAAAATAATTGTATGAATTTTTTGGACACGTCACTAGTAGAAAAAGCTGGTAAAGTCAGGCATGATTTCAAATGTTTTATCAATGGATCAAAAAATCGAGAAAATACATTTTTGCAATTATTCATCATATCCACTTTATGCTGTCATTTGAAAGAGTTATGGATACATCTTATACTGGTCAGACGTCCTCATGAATTATCGAAAAAGCGCTCAAATGTACGAGAATCGTTTCCATGATTTTGCGAAACATAAAATTATTTTCAGGTATCGAGGAATTCCAGAAATCCTTGAAGGAGATAAATCCTGTTCTTCAATTCGTCCTGTCAGTCAACGATAAGCAAGGATCTCTGAAGACTTCGGCTCGAGTCAGACAAGAAGCAGTGGCTCGTCTCGTTCGGATTTTGAACGAGGTAATTAATTTTATTTTTAATTGATGCAAAAAAAAAACTTTTGCGGGAATCCAAACAAAATAATCCTTCACGAATGTTCGTTACTCAAACTCACAATTGAAATTAAAATAAAAAAAATGTTAACGATAGCAAAGGCAACTAATTGATAATGAAAGTCCTCGTGTAAGAAGCGTATGTCCCTGCTCGAGCAAAAGACTCTCGATTCAGCCAAAGAAGAATGGCATGATTCTCAAAGAGCGTGCGAACGAAAGTACACAGAGCTGAGAGTTTTGATTCGCTATCGTGGTCAACGCTCGCCGCTCTCACACTCACTTAGACCTACGGCAGTCAAGAGATAGCTCGGCAATATTTTTTTCCTCTTCCTATCGTAGACTCTACGAGCTCTTTCGCCAGTTAAACAGCCTCTCCCTTGTGAATTGCAACTGTAACTTCCTCATTTTCCCCACTCTCTTTTCTCCTTTCGCCCCGACCGTCGTCGAGAATCCAGCACTTTGTTTGAGACGCCGAAAATAACTCTAATTGTTATCTAACTATTTAATTAATTAATAGGAAAACCAATGAAATTTCATAAAGCTCTCAATTAATTCCTATATTGTTTTAAGTATTTTTTGTTGTTCTTAAATTAATATTATTATTTTCAAGGTCGATGGCATTGAGTTTAATGTCACTGCTGGCACCAAGGAACGTCTCGTTCATTTTGTGCAAGGGCTAAAGACCGAAATGGTGAGGAAATCGAAGGAAAAACGAATTTTACTGGTCCTACCGACGAAGCCACAGGATTTGGCCAAGCAGTTTGATATTAAAGGACTATCTAAGTAAGCGTATAAAAATAATAATTCGTCTGCTACTGCGTAGGGAACGTTAATGATCCCATTTTGAGATGAATCTTCTCATCCTTGAGCCAGTTGATTGTCCGGTCGAGGCAGAACCGCTGTCGTAATCTTAGCTACTGAACCAGTTGGCTTAACGTCAATACCTATATACACGTGTAGTCATAGAGCTGTTATAATTTGAGGCTGAGCACGTTCGCGAGCACTCGTCGAGATCGAGAGTGTGACATTCGTCTGAATATGGATGAGTCTCTCGGTACTCGCGTATTGCAACATTTTCTGGTCAACTTCAGCGACAAATCTGTTCACAAACTACGAACAAATTGATTCCATCTCGACAAATCGTTTCCACTAAATTTCCAGACTCACCTCAATTGATTTTTTTTTTTACAGATTTATCTCTCAACTCTTTGGGGACTTGGAGTGGTTTTATTTATTTTTTTACCTTTCAGATACATCGACCTGTTCACGATACCAACGCATTATCTGATCGACGACGACGAGGCTTATAAAACTTTTCATCCATCGCGATTGATGGGTCTCTTCGATATGCTCAATACAGACAGTCTCGTCGATCTCGTGACTGGTCTCGGTGCTGGAAAACGAAAAATCCTTGTTTCCCTGCCGGCAAGCGCTTACAAATTTATCCTGGAAAATAACGAGGAAAATGCACCGAGAGCTCAGGCGAAGGAGATTCAGCCTGCACAGATCAGCCGGATGGAATTGTGCGAGGCTATGGAGAAGGGTGAATGGGTCGTCGAGAGAGACGAAGATCTCACGGCACCTTATGCCTTCAAGGATGACACGTGGATTGCATTCGAGGACAAAATTTCCGCAGGAATCAAAGTATGCATCATTTTTCACTCCACCAATCGAATTAATGTTTTTCAGCTTCTTTCTTCGAGAGATTTGTGAAATGATTTATTTTTTTCAAAGGGAAAATACGTTTTACTTCGTGATCTCGCTGGTCTGGGAATTCACAACATCGAGAGAGACTCGAAAACAAAATGTGGAATATCTCTTACCGAGGAAATTTATCATTCCTTCACGGACAACAAGAGAAAAACTCGCGAGGCTGTATTGACTTCCCTCCAGGAAGATATGCGGGTGAGATTTTTTGGCTTTTATTGACCAATTTATTTGTATTTTATGGTATTAAAATGAAATTTTTCATTTATTTAAAAGCAAACGCAAAATTCGTATCCGAGTCACGTCAAATCCTCGGAATTCAGAATTGTTCGCGTCGTCGATACTGACGGTCATGTTCATGCCAATCGTGAGAATATGCAGACTGAATTTTCGTGCATGAGACAGGGATACTTTGTTCACCCAAAGAGTTGTAACAGGTAAAGTTAACGAAGAATTTTCTTTAAGAGTAAAAAAAATCATGATACGATCGTCAATTCCAGATTCTATCGTTGTGTGAAATTCAATCAAGGAATCGAGGACTACAGCGTTTTTGAGTTTGACTGTCCAGCTGGTTTGGTGTTTGACGAGCATACAGAAGTTTGTGTGTGGCCAGGATCGATGGAAGGTTCAGCCTGTCCAGGCAGTAGTGAGATCGCACCATCAAAAGGTCCCAAATTTACGTGTCCCGATAAACCAGGATATTACGCTGATCCGAAAAACTGTCGATTCTTCTACGCTTGCTATGATCTTGGTAACGACTTTGCGAATTCTTTCGTTTGAGCGATGATTAAGAGAATTTTATATTAAACTACATTTGTTTCACAGGCGAGCCTGAACTGACAGCTTATGAGTTCACTTGTCCGTATGGTTTGGTGTTTGATGAGAAAAAATTAATTTGCGAGTGGCCATATCTGGTGCCAAGTTGTGGGGGTGGAACTTATCAACGTAATGATTACGGCGGACACGGTGGGCAGACCTCAGGCCACGGAGGAAACGCTGGGCATGGTGATGGGCAGACGACGGTTTACATGGGACATGGAGGAAGTGGTGGGCATGATGGAGCATCGGGAGGTGGATACGATGGATCATCGCATGGTGGTGAACAGGGAGGATCTTCGACTGGAGGCTACGATGAGAATGGACATGGATCACAGGACTCGGGACATGGAGGATACGGTGATGGTGGACACACGACAGCTCATTCAGGACATGTTGGTGGCGTTACCCACGGTGGATCATCAGGGGGTGGTTATGATAATGGACACACGACAGCTCATTCAGGACATGGTGGTGGCGTTACCCACGGTGGATCATCAGGGGGTGGTTATGATAATGGACACACGACAGTTCATTCAGGAAATGGCGGCGGTGTTATACACGGTGGATCATCAGGGGGTGGCTATGATAATGGACACACGACAGTTCATTCAGGACATGGCGGTAGCGTTACACACGGTGGATCATCAGGGGGTGGCTATGATAATGGACACACGACAGTTCATTCAGGACATGGCGGTAGCGTTACACACGGTGGATCATCAGGGGGTGGCTATGATAATGGACACACGACAGTTCATTCAGAACATGGTGGCGGCGTTACACACGGTGGATCATCAGGGGGCGGCTATGATAATGGACACACGACAGTTCATTCAGGACATGTTGGTGGCGTTACCCACGGTGGATCATCAGGGGGTGGTTATGATAATGGACACACGACAGCTCATTCAGGACATGGTGGTGGCGTTACCCACGGTGGATCATCAGGGGGTGGTTATGATAATGGACACACGACAGTTCATTCAGGATATGGTGGTGACGTTACACACGGTGGATCATCAGGGGGTGGCTATGATAATGGACACACGACAGTTCATTCAGAACATGGCGGCGGCGTTACACACGGTGGATCATCAGGAGGTGGTTATGATAATGGACACACGACAGTTCATTCAGGATATGGTGGTGGCGTTACACACGGTGGATCATCAGGAGGTGGTTATGATAATGGACACACGACAGTTCATTCAGGATATGCTGGTGGCGTTACCCATGGTGGATCATCAGAAGGTGGTTATGATAATGGACACACGACAGTTCATTCAGGACATGGTGGTAGCGTTACACACGGTGGATCATCAGGGGGTGGCTATGATAATGGACACACGACAGTTCATTCAGGACATGGCGGTAGCGTTACACACGGCGAATCATCAGGGGGTGGCTATGATAATGGACACACCATAGTTCATTCAGGAAATGTTGGTGGCGTTACACATGATGGATCATCGGGGGGTGGCTATGATAGTGTACATACGACGATTCATTCAGGATATGGTGGTGACGTTACACACGGTGGATCATCAGGGGGTGGTTATGATAATGGACATACGATAGTTCATTCAGGGTACGGTGGCGGTGTCAAGGACAGTGAATCCGAAAGCAATCATGGTGCTGGACATACGACAATTCACTCAGGATATGGTGGCGGCGTTACAGATGGCGAGTCATCAGCAGAAGATCACGGGAATACCCATACGACAGTTCATTCAGGATATAATGGCGGTGTTACTCACGGTGGATCATCAGGGGCTGGTTATGATAGAGGACATTCGACAGTTCATTCGGGATATGACGGCGGCATTGCACACGGTGAATCTGGAGGCCATTATGGTGGTGGATCTACAACAGTTCATTTAGGATATGGTGGCGGCGTTACACACGGTGAATCATCAGAAGAAGGTCACGGAAATATTCATACAACAGTTCATTCAGGATATGATGGCGGCATTGAACATGGGGAATCTGGTCTTGCACATGGTGGAGCATCAGAGGGAGGTTATGGTGAAAGATATACAACAGTTCACTCGGTAGACGGCAGTGGTGGCGTTCATGCTGGAGGTTACGATTATAGACGTACGACAGCTCACCCAGGATACGCTGGCGGAATCGCGCACGGTGGGTCGTTAGCAGGCGGTTATGACAGTGGAAGTACGACTATTCACTCTGGATACGGCAGTACAGGTACTCACGGAGCATCATCGGGAATTGGGTATACAGGATCTTCGCTAGATGAACATGGAAAATCTACTCACACCGATTATGAAGAATCGTCTGGCTCAGTTAAAGGAGAATATCCAACATTGAGTCAAGGCGGCCACACAGGATACTCACCAGCACCAGGTGTTGGTATTTTCACAAGACCGGTACATTCCTCAAGTACAGCAGGTGGAGCGTACTCGGGTGAATCCCATTCAAACGGATACTCCGGACATTCAGGTACGACAGCTCAGGTCGATGTTAATGCGGGAATAAATTCCGATGGATACGATGTTCACACGCCCGTAATTCAGTATGGCGGTCAGGCTGGATCTACGGCGACTCACGGAATCGATCACAGTGAAGTTATTGAAGGTTCATTAAATTCTGGAAATACAGGCTCAACGACCTACCACGGTAATTATGGTACCATCGGACGTGGAGGCTACGTGAAGGGTTCAAGTCACACTGGAAGCGATTCCGGAGTTTCCGCTGAACTCGATACGCATTTGTACGACGGCCACTCATCGTTGGGTGGATCTCAGGGTGTCGGATCATCGGGAAGGAGTACTTACCACGGAAACTTTGGTTCCGGTGGTTATGCAACGGGAAATTCGGCCGGAGGTATCACGAGTGGGTCAGCCACTCAAGGTGCCATAGGGACCGCTGATTCGAACTCTGGAACCGTTTACACGCACGGTGATGCATCTGGAACTATTCTCACCGGTACAAGTGAGCAGGGCAAAGTGATATCTGGAATAAGTCAGCCAGGATACGTTCAGACTCACTCAGGAACACCCGGTTATGTTGTGAGCAATGGCGTCAAAACGACTTACGACGATTACAATTCAAAGGGCACATTTGACCAAGGAATTGGCGAACAAGGAGTGATCATAACAGGCGCTCCGGCACCTGGAGCAGTTTTAACTGGTCATTCGAGTCCTGGAACGTATCTAACTGGACAAATTGCTCCGGGAGTCATTCTCGGTGGTGCTGTAACGCCTGGAACTTCGGTAGGTGGCTCATCAGGTGGACAGTATTACACTGGTGGAACAGGAACATCAATTTACAGTGGAGCTGCAGGATCCGTCACTTCGGGACAGGATACGCTTTACAGCGCCGGTACAAAAAAATCAAATGTACCGAACAATCCATTCATCAGTGTGGGCCAGGATGCAGGATATAAAACAAACGAGTACCACGACAATGGTGGTCGGGGCACGATTCGTTACAATAACGGTGACGTAACTCACAAATATACCGAGGACGATATAATAGAACATCATAGCCAATATGGTACTCTCCCGACATTCGACGCTGGAAGTTACAAAACGATGTCTGGAAGTTTCACGAAAACTGGGCCAACGAAAACCGGCATAACTACAGCTCAATTGGGCGGTAGCGGTAGTTACGTCGCTGGTACCTCCAAGCCTAGACCATTCTCGAATGCACAAAATATTGGAGCCAATGCTTTCAGCAGCAGTTCCGATTATACCGACACTTTGAGCAAAACATCGAATGATCGGACTTATGGATCATCGACCAGTTCACCAGATCTGGGCTACACGAGTACAAGACCTGATTATGGGAGTGGTGGCGTCGATATTTCCAAGATCAATCTGGACTCGACAAAATCAAACAGCGGAGAATCATCATCCGGTTATTCTTACACAAAGCCAGCAATTCAGTTGAATACTTTTGGTGTGAGGGGCTCAACAAAAGCGCCCTTTGCACCGATAAAACAACAGAATCAAGTATACTCAACCAGCCCAGCGCCATTGCTTGATATTCACATCTACAACAATCCATCGCTCTTTACCTCAGCTCCCGTCACATCTGCACCACCAGTTGTGAATACTTACACCTACAGGAAACCCTCGAGCGTACAGTATCAGGAAACTATGTATCAAGCGGCTAACTTACCTTCATCATCGTCCGATGTCGTCTCTACAGGCATCTACTCAAGACCGAGCCTCAATACCGAGCGAAGACCGTTCCCTTCTTTGCCCTCGACCGTTTCACCGATCGCTTTTACTACTGGACCCCTTGAAAACTTTAAAACTACGGTCTTCGAAGCCGCGAGAATTCCTGGCTCTATATCAACTGTTCAGCCTGTCATTGACACGGGCTACAAGACTGTCGTGTCTCCCACTCAATATCCCATAAACGTAAACCCGAACGGCTTCAGCCATAACCAAAATACTGGTTATCGAACTGACTCACTGTCCACTAAAGATAACTCGGCAGTCGATATTAATCTTTCCTTCCAACAACCTCATGTACCGACTCAGGGACAATACGAGACTGTCGATACGGTTGCACCTGCGGTATTGGTCGAATCGGGATATAGCAAATCGAGAAGACCTTCCGTTACTCAGTCAGTGACGTACGAACGCCCGGCAATACAGGAACAGGTCGGTAACAAAATCGTCGATGGATTACGAACTGAACAGAATATTATTTTGTCTAAATTTTGTATAATGATTCATTTTCCTTCCAGAATAAATACGGATCTACCGGTTCCTCTGACTTTTCAGAGGTAAACGATTATTCTGATTATACTTACAAGCAAACAGGTGGTTCGTTTGGACAAAAAATATCACAGGGTTCGGTGACTCCTACGGCAATCTACAATACACCTACGGTCACCTACTCGCCAAAGGTTCGCCAGATAAAAAAATAGGTCAAAGTAAATTACAGAAGATCTTCCGTTGCTAATTTATTGGTGTAATTGCAGATTTACAACGTTCCTACAAGCACAATCGCCCCAGCGATCGGTGTGACTTACCGACAACCGTTCCAGATCGTTACCTCGCGACCGACTGCACGTGTACCTTCCGACGGTTATAATTACTCAAAGCCTTCGGTGAAATTCCCCAGCCCGACGCCACCATCGATAACGTACAAAAATCCAAATATCGATGAATACGAATCACAGACAAGAAAGACCAGTGGATCACCAACGAATCTCAACATTCCCAGGAAGGAGGTGGTGAAACTAATTACAAATTATGATCGAGGCAGTGCAAAATTCACTCCAAGTGGCTACGACACTTACACGGGTGATAGACGCGAAGAAACGACATTGAATATCGGCGGGTACAACAGTCAAAAATCGTACTCGCCATCGTCCAGTGATGATGGAAAGTCTTATGCTTCAGGGAAAATTTCATTAGCCGATAAATCACAATCCGGTACTTACGGGCGAGTTTCTTCAACTACGCCAAGCTACGAACTAAATACCAATAATCGGCAATATGGAAACAGGATCGAGACTTCCGGCTTTCAGGGTTACGATACTTCAAATATAAATTTAGACTCATCGATAAAGTTCGGGGTTCTCCCATCTACGACTCATTTTCCAATCTCCAAATTATCACCAGCACCATCAAGACAATCATCATTGCCCTCACGTAGACCATCTTACAGTATGACGACACCAGCAGTGACAACTTATTCCGGTGGCTACAGCAGAGGTCCCTCGACTTCCTCCTACGAAGTCTCAACCGCGAAGAGTGTTGCAAATCAAAGGGGACGTGGAAAAGTAATCGTTAAATTTAGCGACCTGCATCCATTGCTTCTAGGAAAATTAGGTGCCGAGTGCACCTGCAAGGCTGATCCATTTGCCAATTTCCGTGATGGAAAGAAACCACTTCCGATAAATTCATCAAAGGGACGAGTAAATCTGCGAAACTACGACGAGTCCGAAGTCTACGTGGACCTCGAGTCATCAAAGGAAAATGGTGATTATGATTCTGCCGAGTACATAACTGATTTGGGTGATTCTACAAGAGCTAATTATGACGATGGAAAGTACGAGACGTCGGGTGTTGTTCGTTTTGACGGTGTGACACCTGCCACGAAAGGAGCAGCCAACAAATCAAGAAAACCTTCGTCCACTTATCTACCAGTTTCGTCGTCGACTTATCTGCCACCCATTTCATCCACCAAACAGCCATCTTCTTCATCCTATCTGCCGCCATCTTCGAGCTATCTTCCAGCAGGCTCTCGAGATGATGACAAAATTGCCTCGTACTCGAATGACGATGTTTCTGCGAGTTCCTCTCTCGTTAGTGCACGAGCAGGTGGTTTCCGGGCTGGTAAGAATCTCCGCGGTCCCGGCCAAACCAGTTCGAATGGTCTGGATAGTCAGGGCGCAACTTTCGATCGATATGGACCAGGTGGTCTTCGTGGAGTTGACGAGACTCTACAAGGAAGCAATGACTGTGCTAAGCCGGGTCTCTTCAGGCATCCAAATTATTGCAACAAATTCTACGCCTGTCACTGGGACGAGTGGAAGAAAAAGTTCACACTACACGTGCTCAATTGTCCAGTACATTTGTCCTTCGATAGTGGCGCTGGTGCTTGCAACTGGCCCAGCAAGGGGCCCGCTTGTCAAGATGACAATCTTCTCGTCTAATCTTCTCTCTCTCTCTTTCTCTACTTATTTTCTTTATCTCATTATATGTTCGGGGAACAGGCAAGCGAAAAAGGGAAACAGCTTTTTTCATTCGGTGCGCAAGTTTGAATGTGTCATAGCTCATTCACTCTGAGGAATTGTTTCTTTCCATTCTCGTAATACTTATTCAGGGTTATTCTGGTAAATAATTATTGAGGTGCCTTTCAACCGGATCGAGGAAATAATGAGCGAGTTATATAGTGTACATACATATACTATATTATATAGTTTGAGTAGCTGGAAAGCGTTGCTGTCCATTTCGAGTGAAAGTCGATCGAAACTCATCGATCCAAATCGGTTAGAGCCGATTCCATCGAACGATCACTGCCGCTTCATTTTTGCGCACCGATTACAACGAGTATTTCGCACATACGAGCCTCCAACTCATCCGAACAAAGAAAAAATTGTATCGCAAGAAAAGTTTTCTTTGCTCTCCCCCCCGCCCCTCCACCGCGAACATTTATAATATTCCGTATTTATGTAAATAACTTGCATCTTTCTCTCGTTGTATAATCATTATATCTTTATTACTATCTTTTCAAAATTTGTATATATATATATATGTATGTGTATAACGACAGAGACGAGGGAAGGAAAAACTATTATTGGCCTTCTTCGATAACGATTTTTTCAATGAAATCTGAATCGATTGATTTGATTGATAATTTATTTGTATGCTCCGTTCTTCGTCTACCTTAAGGATTTTTGCTGTATCGTAAATGCGAGCTACTCCCATCTCGTCGTATCGATTATTATTTTATCGTGCCATTTTTAAATAAAAAAAAAGAACAAACGTTTGAAAATAAATATCGAGGACAAGTACGACGGGAGGTTTTTTTCGATGTAAAGCTTTGATTTGAAAATAAATATTAATTATACGAATTTGAAGGAAAATTATGGGTGTCTCATGCGTGCGAGTTCTTGGAGCAAGACGAGAGACTCAATGACTTTCCTCGCTTGGAAAAGGCGTGGTCGTGGGCTCTCTCTATTCACTGGTGCTACTTGCCTTCTGACTTATTAGTAGAAATGGTAACGGTTAGAACAGACGTTGAGCTGGATTTTTTTGTTGCCTGCAGCGTAACAAAAATTTCATTGCTAATTTCCTTGGTAGAAGATAAGAATATTTTTATGGCTTGTCTCGGGCATTGAGAAATTCTACAGAATTTCACAAAAGTCTCTTTTCCGTATAATTTGCAAACTTTATTGCCAGCAAGCTGTAAAAGTTCCTCGTTGCAGTGAATTTTTCGAGCGATTCTGCGTGGACATATTATTCAAATAATAATGTGGATAGACATAAATATTACAGCGTTGTCGGTGAAGAAATATATCGAGGTGTATACGAAGTAATAATAAAATTGTACTGCCTCTGGAGGGTAATGGACGTCGACGGAGAGAGAGAAAAAAAAAAAGGTCGATGGACCGTTACGGGTCTCTCTGAGTGATGGAGACAACGGTATATGTCCACTTATTCTTTTTCAAACCGCCCATCCTCTCTTTTTATATCTCTCAAAGTATGACATGAAAGGAAAATACCAGAGAGCCAGAGAGCTTTAATTCCTCTCCACTTTCTTTCTAATCGTCAATAAATTACGACCCACTCTGTACAACGATTTTTTTTTTTTGACAACTTTAATTCGGCGAAATTTTCAATATTTATCGAAGATCATTAAACTGATCGCCTGTCAATCTAAAAAAGAATGTAAAAAAAATAATATTTTCGGTCGATTTATATAATTATTTTTGTCTCTACTTTTTAAAACAATTTTTTTATTTTTTCTTCCGGCTGATTCAACAACTGTAATATTATGTTAAGCTTTGCGTGTATTCATTATACAATGAAACCAAATGAGAAAAAGTAATGAAAAAAACGATTTAAAACAGCGAGATCGCGTGAGTTAGTCGGCGAGAGAAAAGAAAGTTACGGACTGTCTCCCATGGGCCACGCTGTATATATATATATATAATATCTACACATCACCGGGCCTCACGATTTCGCAATATATATTTCCGTAAGTGAGAGAGTCAATTCGTCATCTCGATGATTTTACCTAAAGAACGAGAGAGAGAGAATAATCTCTCGCGATTCTTCCGCACATAAATTGTCAAATTTGCCAAATAACTAATCCTCTCATACATCCAATATATAAATACAGATTTATACTGAGCAGAGCAAGTCCGACATCGTAAATTATCCCTTTGAAAATTATTCGCGTCATTTATTAGGTCACCGTTGCTAGATATCACAGTCATTGGCCACCTTACAGTTAATGACCGATAAAAAAGCATCAAAAATGTTTAACTACTTGCCAATGACTGAGTTTCATTTGTCTCATGGCTTGGGTATGTGGAAAACGAGTCAGCAGCTGATCCAACCCATTTCTCATCCATTCTGTTACCTTTTCTCAGAGGCTTTTCACGCTCGTCCATCACACATATAAAAATGTTGAGCTTTTGAATCTTCTCACATACTCACACATTTCTTACGATTCTATTCATACCATCTCGCAATTTCGACGAGATTGCAACTAACCACACATAGAATTAGTTCGACTCACTTCGTTGGGAGATTCAGAGAGGGGGATTTTTGTCTGTTCGCGATAGTAATCATTCATAACTTTCATGAATTTTGTATATATATATGTTGATGAATTTGACTCAGGATGAGTTGTTGCTGAATTCGTGCATCTTCGAATGCGAAGTAGGTAAAAGCCACACGGTGACATACGACGTGTACGTCGTCGTATATAGTCGTCGCTTCCTGGTTTCTGTAACATCTCCCTGTGAGAGATTCCGCCTGTATTATTGCGGTGAAAGAGACGACGATAATTTATCCGGGCATACACTGACATTTGTGTACATTTACATGTGCATATATATATATATGACTTTTGTGGTTCTTTTGCGGTAACGTTAAAGTATGCCGTACAAAAACGAATGTGCGTTCACTACGCTCGCTATACTCAAGCGTGCGGCTCGATTGACCCAGTGATACATATATTCGGACTTGGGAAAACAACGTGGAGTTCCTGACTCAGAGATTAAATGATCGAGTGGAATATCTCCCTCGGACTGAACTATTTTGTCAATATGCTGTACCGGAACGTTGAATTATTTTATCGAATAAAGATGTAGGGAAATTATGTAGCTGGGGTAAATTTTGTGATTTGAGTAGATAAGGAACGTATTTGGTCAGACAGAAATTAATATTATAATTGGCAAACATTTCAGGAATAAAACGTATTTTCGATTAAATTATAAAAATAAATAAATTGTTCAGACGTGAAATATCCCATAGAGTTTAAAGGATGGAAAGTTAATTCATGAGGCACTCAATTCGATATTGCAGCAGAGAAGAGGCGATTTACAATTAGTTTTTATGTCTAAATTGTATTGGAGGAAATATTGAAAAAAAAATAAAGGCAATAAAAAAATAACATGGAATGACCCATAGACATGGTATGAAGGACGAAAACAAGTTTGGGAGATCGCTTGTCAATCGACTATTTCCTTTCATGATCGCACCAGACGTTCAGTATTGTACTCTCACGTTATAGTAGATGCTAGTCATGCGGAGACGTAGGAATTTTTCCTCCAAGTAGATAGCGATCGTGTCTGATCAGACGGGAATTAATATTACAATAGCCAAAAATGTCATGAATAAAAAAAATCATCCATTCAATTATAAAATAAATAAATAATGATTTGGCATGAGATGCCTTATAAAATTCTTAGAAAAAAAGAAAATGAATTTTGGACATTCTCGATCGACAATTTTATTTCACTATCGCACCACACGTTTCGGATCTCCCATACTGCAGTGTTCTTTTTATCAAGTAGAAAACGACCGTGCCTGGACAGATGGGGATTGATATTGGAATATTCAGAAATTTCATGTATAAAAAAAATCATCGATTGAATTATTAAAAAAAAAAACAAAAAAAAATAATTTCAAATGGAACGCCCCATACAATTGATATAGAAGGCGAAAACAAGATTGGGACTTCACTTAAATTTACAATTTGCTTTCACTATCGCACCATACATTTTGTATTGTATTCCCATATTGTACTTGCCAGTAAATAATAGTCATGCCAAGGCATTTGAATTTTGTATCAAGTAGATAAGGACCGTATCTGGACAGACACGGAGTTCTCAACGTTACTTTGTGATCTACTCGATTCACGCACGATCTATATCACCTCGTATGGATATATATATATATATATATATATATATATATATATATATACATATATATTTAATAGTATGTACGAGTTGCGCAACTTGAGATATATCGTCGCGCAGAGAGTCCAGAGTGGACACAACGGGTCCAAGTGTTGGACTCACGGCGTTACCCGGAGATTTATTAATTTGACATACGGCGCTCTATTAATAAGTAGTCGACAGTTCCTGCTTTGAAAATTGTCGGGTTACCACTGCACGCGTTTTGCACTCGATGGAGAGAGTAAAAGGGAAACAGAGACAGAGAAAGAGAGAGAGAGAGAAAAGTCCCTCCGGAATTATTATTGCGGGCGCCCCGGGCTTTCGCTGTAATTATCATCTGGATCGACCAATATATCTCCCGAGACACTATATATGACACATAATTTTCGTGCTATTTACATATCTTAGAGTATATATATATATAGCAAAATTTGGAGCAACGTGTCACCGAATATTCAGGTGCAACCCCATAAATAATTTGACTCTTTATCCGGGGCTGTAATAAATGAATGAGATAAAGGCTTAATTATAAAATACGTTACATCTAAAAAAAGCTTTTATTAATCTAGAAATAGTTGTTGAAAAAATATGATTATGGTTTAAATTTCGTCAAAAATGATTGTGAATAAAATAGTGTCGAATTTATTTTTACTTTTTTCTTACAAATGTAGGCTAAAGGCAGAAAAAAAATAGGTCTTCACCTAGAAAATCATTAAGGTATTTCTACATCTTTTTTACGTCACGAAACGAAAGGTATAATTTTTTGTCCCCTCACTCTTGACGAGAAAAGAGAGCACGAAATATAATGTTAAAATGTATACAAGTGTAGAGCAAAGTGACCGATGGTCAGTCGACTGTCACTGCGTTTTGTGGCTCCACGTGACAAACAGAGATACAGAGACCGATTGTACATATCTCGCGATCGGGAAAAAAAAAAACATAAAAGAGTGGGAGAGCTGGAATAACAACAATGAGCGAAGCTCTGTATATATAGTACACGAAATGATAATCGCGTTTTGTCCCTCCATACGACGCGAGACAGAAAGATATAGAAGAGAAGAGTGGGAGATCATTCGAACACGCGAGCGGTGGAGAAAGAGAAAAGTGGAGGTCTCGACACGAGAGTCAGGTAGTTCGTGCTCGGAAGTGATATAAAGGGGAACTTAGTCCCGTCTGAGTTTAACGCACCTGGAACCCGCAGGAAGAAAGACTACAACAACGACCGTCGGCAATCCCGGCCAGAGTTTAAAACTTTGTCACTGCTGTGCCACACCATTATCGACCATCATGTAAGTTTTTAAAATATTTTTATTAAAAAATAAAAATAAGAAAAAAAAAATGAGAAATATTAAACTCCCCAAGAATTTATTGAAAGTGGAATGGGATGATAAAAGAACTTGAAATGATCGCAGAATGGAGTTATAATTGATAATATAATAGTGTGAAAATTTTATCGGTGTATTGAAACTTGAAAAATTATTTCAGTGATTAAATTAAATGTGGAGAATTTATGTGGCTCATTTTTATTGAATAAAAATAAAATTGAATGGTGCGAGAGAAATTATAATCGTCAAAAAATAAACTGGTCAATGACAATAATATAGAGTAAGATTTTAATTCATGGATTAATGGGACAAGGAAAGTTATTTAACAATCGATTGAATTAAAACTGATCGAAGTAAAACTCGAACACCATATAATACTGAACAGTCAGAGTGAGTAACTGGCCACAAATAATATTATGAAATATTAACAAAAAGAAAAGAAGGGAAGATTTATTTAACAATCGATTGAATTAAATTAATGAAAAATTTATTTGCCTTCTTCATCGATTGGGAATAAAACTCGAACACCATGTAATAGTAAATAATCAGATTGGGAAACTGATCACAGATAATACAACGAATTATCAATAAAAATAAAACAAAGAAAGAATTATTTAACAATCGATTGAATTAAATTAATGAAAAATTTATTTGCCTTCTTCATCGATTGGGAATAAAACTCGAACACCATGTAATAGTAAATAATCAGATTGGGAAACTGATCACAGATAATACAACGAATTATCAATAAAAATAAAGCAAAGAAAGAATTATTTAACAATCGATTGAATTAAATTATTAAAAAATTGATTTGCCTTCTTCATCGATTGAGAGTAAAACTCGAACACCATATAATAGTAAATAGCCAGAGTGAAAAACTGGCCACAGATAATACAACGTCACTTAACGACTTCGTAACTAGCTAACCATCTGCTTGCGTTACAACATTTGCGTCGTTAACATAACGCATATATTTGTCTGGTCAACGTGTCATGTTTCTCATGCGAACACTACATCGTTGATTCCACGGTAGCCACATTACGTAACGTCATTTATCCAGCAGTTTTTCCTCGAAAATTCGTATAATTGCAATTATCACTTACTCTCTTGCTCCCTTCGACGAACAAATGATAGGTGGAACGATATTGATTTTTTTGTTTAGCAATTTTTATTACATTCAAATTCATTCAAATTAGCTTGAATAATATTTCGTCGGTCACATGACGTAAAATCATTTGAATATTCCGCGTTGAACTCGTTTCGGAAAATTATAAAACGTGGTCATGTACAAAAGTAACGTGAGATTTGAATTTTTATGAGTCATTACAAAACTAAAGGCAATTTTTACTGCGATAAGAAATAGACAATTTTTTTATTTCCGCTTACGAATGAAAATAATTCATTTAAATTCTCGACATACTTTTTTACCACAATAATTATAAATTTTTCATGCCTACGTTGATATTTTTCTAATAAATGTGCTATAATTTTTTTTAAATCGAGCTCGTTGCGCACCAAGCGACAATTATATGCGTTCCTGTTGATCGAACATACGAGATGTATGTGTATATTTAAAGCGCCAACGTACGCACACACGTTTCTCTCTTAGGTGTCGCCTTGAAACGAGTCTCGAGTACTATAGTGCAAAGTGAAAGGGTCCAGGCTCGTTTTTTTTTTTTTTTGCATCGTCTCGTAAAAGACTGTATAGTATGGCGATATAGGAGGTTGTAAATATGATAGTTATTGCACAAACCAGACGCAACAATGACCCGAGTAGACCTCACTCGATCATAAATTTTCTCGTATTCAAATTCGTGCAAAAAACTTGCTAAAAAAAATGTTGATAAAAAAAAATTCTTTCAATTTCAAATAAATGTTACTTGAATCAAATATTTTTGTCTAATTGCAAAAATTAATTAGCAAACATTCAATTTATTTTTCAAATGATTTTTTATTAGCTTAGCTATTTTATCGACTAATTATTCGAAATAAAATTTGTATTTATATTCAAAGCACTGCGGAGTTTAATGCCAGTATTTTCAATTAGCCTATCAGTGAGCAACCAACCCATTTCTACTCTCGTGTCGTTCGACTAACCCACTTCAACTAGCCCTTCGTCTTTCCCCTCCAAAAAGTCAAAGATTTGGGACAGGAAGGTCAGAGTATATATATATATATATATATATACATATAGTGTGTATACAAAAAAAAATAAGGAAAAGAGAAGGAGAACCGTTATTATCACTTTCCCTTCTCGAGGCGGCGGCCCGAATAGAAAGTGGGGTAAGTTCGATTGGGATGCGGTCAATCGTGCGTGAACGCGAGAGCCACGCCGTATGCCTTTTTCACCTTTTTGTCCTCTTTGGTTCAACGAGAGAGCGAAAGATCCGCTCCAAACGGGTCTCTCCCCTAATTACTACAGTACCGAGACGAGTTTTACAAGAAAAGTCGTCCTGCTTCGTACAAAGATCGTTTTTACCCAATCAACAGAGTGAAATCGTGCAAGAAAGTCTCTACTGATTGTTATTATTTTTCTATACTTTTTTTTTAGCCTCTTGGACAATTTTATTATTTAACCTGAACAATGTTGGATTTAGCACTCGGAGAAATTCACTATAAAATAGTTGGACAAATAATAATTTCTTGTCGTCATTAATTAGATTATCGTCCTATAAATTTATAGTACATACGAAATCATTTTATGGTGTAAAATAATTATCAATTTTTTACTATCAAGCAGTTGCAACAACTATAAATTTTTTCTTGTAATTTAATTGTTGATTTTATTAAAACATTGTCTGTGTTTATTTTCGTTGGAATTATCAATGCTTGTTATTATTTATGGTATTTTGAATTTATTGGGAAATTAGTAGAAAGTGCAAGTTAGTGATCAGACCTTGATTTTGTTGATACTCTCACTTATTTTAACATTATCGATTTCTTTGCCCGTAATTTTGAATGATTGAGTAAATCAGTAGAAAAAGCCAAGAAACGAGCAGCGATTTTGCTTTTATTCAATTTAATGACTTGACATTAAATCTGCTGCCATATTATTCAACATCTTGTCTGAAAACTTCAGTTCGACACGTGCTAGTCGTTGAAAACACACATCACAATTGCGCAAGACACACACACACACACACAAATTTTTTGCTTTCTCTGGGTCTTGAAAAGAGCTCGCGGCAATTTATAACGAAACTTTGTGGTCCACGAATAGTTAACGAATCGTCACAAAAATGCGACGGTATGTGAAAGGACATTCGACAAATATGCTGGACCAAACGAAACAACAAGTTTCATTCTATTTCGAAATTATTTTCGTGCCAGATTTTCAAAGAGTAACGACCTCTGTCATAATTTCTCAAAAAGATTTTCTAATCAACTTTTTTTGTTCATTCGATCAATCAATTAAATTAATTACGAAAATTCATGGGTCGAATTGCGATATTTATTTACTTTCGAAATAATTACTTTGACATTTGACAGTGATTAATTAATCAATTATTTTATTTGTATTTATTTATTTATTTTATTGCATTTATTTGTTAAAGCCTCGATTTATTTTATCATAAATAAACAAATAAAAAATCTATTTATGTTTTTTTTTATTTTATATCCTCGATTAATCATTAAGATTAGATATTTTCGATCAAGACACTATTCTCTGATTTTAATCAAATATTTCTGCGTATATCGATCATGATTCGTAATAGGTCAGTAGGCGTAACGCGTTTGCTATATATCTATTTGTGATAAAAATTCATCTCACGTTCCAAGCATAACGGAATTTTCATGCTGTACACCTATACATATATTTATGGAATAGCAAATTTTCTGTCCACTCTCGGACACTGGTTATCGCACTTTTTTTTTTCTCCCACCTTTGACTGTTTCAAGCATTGATGTATTTATGAGCCTGTAATACATGCCATATGTCTTATACAAGAGCATAGGGACAAGTAAAAGTCAAGCATTGAAACGTGCCCGGTTGCCGCCTTGAGCAGTGAAAGTCTCGAATACTGGCTGAACTTTGCACGGGATTGACGACCGGCCTTTTGCTCGTGTGAATTAAACGAGTTTACTGAATACAATAATATTCACTACTATGCTTAAATTGTCTCGAATTGGTATTCAGAAAAATTACTCTAATTAAATAAATAAATGATGGGTGATATTTTTAATTAACTAATTAATTTGTCGATTTACTTATGTGGCGTTATTTCATTTTTCAGGTCGGTGTGGACGGTATTGACGTTGCTGGGATTGACGGCGGGCCTGTTTGTTGAGTCTGCATTACCGGATCCTCCAACTTCCGGTATAACGACGATTGGCGCACTGAAGCTCGCAACAGCCGAAGATTGTGCCGGAGTCGTTGCGTTCTCAGCAACTAAGGCCTCAAACACCGTAAGAAAATAATTGGATTTTTCAAATCATCTGGTGAAAAAAGGTTCACCTATTTTTGAGGATTTTAATCTTTTGTCCTAATGTTGAACCATTTATTTTTCCTCGTGTTGTCTCCAAATATAAAAAATAGAAGCTTCTTTTAATTTGTGTAACAAAATTCTTTGAATTGTCGATACAAAAAAAATGTTAATATTATTTTTTCACATTTTTCAGGATGCAAGGCTCATCTTTGCTGAAACAACTGTGAACAAGGGAGTCGGTTACATCGCCGAGACGGGAATATTTACGACCCATTGTCCAGGACTCTATCAATTCAGTTTTGCCGGTTACGGTAGCACAGATTTGCGCATAAGTCTCAAGCGTAAACTCAACAAATCCGAAACATGGACGACAATCGCTTCTGCCGGGCCGGGTGGTGGAGCCAATTTAATTCTCACTTACACCGAGGCAGGTGATCAATTTGTCGTTTATGTCGATGCTGGAAAAGCCATGGAAGGCACAACATTTTCGGGCTACCGCGTCGCTAAAAAATAAAAATAGAGATGTCCGCATGACGACTTGTAACGATGCCATCAAAGTGCGAATCGTAATCCGCAAAACACAATATGACATCGACCATCTGTAACATTCCGAACCGAAAAATATTGACAACGACAACATTACGAGTGTAAAAATGGCCTTCTCGATCGACGCGATCGCTTCCTGTGATAGCTCTGCGAGCTTGAACGATTCACTCAATTTCTCTATCTCTCTACACGGCGGCGGAGCTCAACATTGGATGAAGCAACGACGAAAAAAATGTTTGAAGAACAAATCACTACACACGAATCGACGTTAATTGATAATTAGAACTCTCAGACCAATCTATCGGTTTATCACTTCTTCTCTCTTTCTTTCTATGATTTTTCAAACTTGTACAAAATTCTAATTATTTTATTTTCCTCTCCTTTCTTGACTCTTCTTTTACTGACTTCCTTCTCTCTACTGTCATTTTACCTACTTAACAATTTTTCTCTTCCACTCAACTGATATTTTTTTTTTACTTTCTCTTCCTGATTTTTTCTCTGTCTCTTGATCTTTCTCTTTTTCAATCTACCTTTCTTCTCTGTTACCTCGAAACTTTTTTCAATCTTTCACTTCTTCTCTTCATTTCTCTGCCTCTTTCTGTGTTTCTGTCGTTTGTCTCGTCTTTTCTTGTCTCTCTATTACTCGCTTACTCTCTATTCTATCTTTCACTACCCACCAGTATTATGATCTCAAAATTGTACGCCAAGTCTTGCCACCGTGTACTCTTCAAAAGCTTTAGAAAACAGCCTCAGACCCGCTTTCTATTCTCGTCTTTACACCATAATTTCTCATTCTTACTGATTCTTTTTTTCACATTTATCATTTTCAATCTACACTCTTTACCTCTGTCTGTTCTGATTTTATTGACTTTCTTTGACCTATTATCTTTGTTCCTTGCTCTCGATCTACTATTACTCTTATTCTACTTTCTCGTTACCTACTTTCATCTTTTTTCTACATTCTACTTTTTTACTTCTCACTTCATTCTTTAAACTTTTTCTCTTCTACTCTTCTCTCAATCCTTCAATTTCTTCTGTCTGTCATACTTTTCGTCTTCTTTAATTGTAAAATACTTTCAACCGTTTTTTTTTCTCCATCTGTTTTCTTCTTACTGTGCCACTTTACTCATTTCATATTTTCTATTTTCATTATACCTTTTTTTTTTAGACTTGAAGCTCATCAATTTCTAATTTCTACTCTCAATTATTCCTCATTTCTACTGTCAATTATTCTTAAAACGATCTTTGTACCTGCCTGCCTCTCTCTCTCTCTCTCTCTCTCTCTCACACACACACACACACACACACTCACTCTTTCTCTCTTTCACTATCTCTCTCTCTCACTTTCACTCTCTCTCTCTCTTCTGAACTTTATCCCACCAGACTTTTCGACTATCCTCTCAAAACTTTTCAATTTTCATTTCTACCACTGTCCTTGATAACTGCGAAGCTCAATGCTGTGATTATTGTATATTTCAAAAGAAAACAAAAAAATGTACTCTTTCTACAATCTTCTCTCTACTGTTTTTTTTTTATTTTATTTTATTTCAATTCGACGAAATCTACTTTTTTCCCACCATCCTCTAACATTCTTAACTTTTTCCTCGTTTCTCTATCACTGTTTCTTATTCTGGCTATACTGTCTCTGAGTGCCGCCTAATAACTCTCACACACAATGAGCGTTTTAATAACGCTTTCGACAATTAACTACGTCAACGACTCGACCCTCTATTACGCAATTTTTCAATCCTCATTCTCTCTACCACCGCCTTTCTCTAGTCTCTCTACTTTCTTCAATCTACTATACCTTAAATCCTTGTTATCTTAATGTGAAATATCAATGACAACTTTATTTTTTATTTTTTTTTTCCTTTTAAAAATGCTGTGATCGTTATAACTTTGTTTGTTTTTTTTCTGATAATTTACCAAGCGTACCAGCACTCTATTTGCCTCTATGAGTCAACTTTTTTTCCTCTATGAGCTTTCTTTCTTTTTCTTTTTTTTTAATTACTTTATTACTTTATTACTTTTATGATTTTCTTGCAATAAAGAATCTTTCTTTCAAATGTGAAACTATCATTACTTTATTTTTTCTCTTCTGTCTGTCTGTCTGTCTGTCTCTTTCTCTCTCTCTCTCTTCCTCTCTCTTCTCTCTGTCTCTGTGTCCCTCCCTCTCTGTTTTTCTCTCTCTTTCGAACTGTCCTGTCTTTTCTTGATAACTTTTGCGTCTACTCTCACTTTTTCCACACTGTTAACTATTTTTCTTTTGTATCCGTCGCAATGATATATTTTCTCTTACTAAATACTCTATCTCTCCATTTTCTACTTTTTCATTTTCGTTTTCGTCTCTTTGAAATTTCTACCCTGATCTATTTTTGTCTTTTTCCTTGTTGTATCTTTTTTTTCTCTATTATTTTCCTCTATCTTCTGGTCTACCCTTTCCACTTTATTTTATTTTTCTTCTTTTCTCTATTATATTTTTATCATTATTTCTCTATTTTCTTTTTCCACTTTTTCTATTATTTTCTCTATTCTTTTTTTTCCTCTTTTTCTATTCTTTTTTTTCCTCTTTTTCTATTATTTTCTCTATTTTTTCCCTTTATTTCTATTGTTTTCTCTTTTCCTTGCTCGATTATATTTCTGTCTTTTTCTCTCGACTCTCTGGCACTCTTCGGTTCTATCACAGCAGCCAAATTCTGTACGAGAAGGCACACTGCAACCGTCGAACGCGCATATTTGTACACACACGTTATTCGAATTTATATATTTTATTTCCGAGACAAAAAAAAAACATATTTTTTTATTATATACATAAAAGTCTCGATATATCGATTAAAAAAAAATATACATATTTATCAAGGCAATCTTTTTTTTTTTTACAAATTAATTCTCCCCGTAAATTTGCATCGTTAGATATTCAGGGTCACGGGTTTGTCGTCGAGATTTTTGTACCCCGAGAGAACTGGATTGACTTCAACCTCGAGAAATTCGGTAACTTGCTCGGGCGAACGACCAATAAAAGTCGAAGGATCGAGAATATCGTCGAGTTTTTCGAGAATCGGCTTGAAATAAGGATCTCCCTTGACACGTTCGACCAAATCATTTTCCAAGCCGTGCTGCTTGACCTGCGCACCAGCCTTGTGAGACAAAACACGAATTTTTTCATGACAGACCTAAAAAATAAAAGAAAATATTTCGAGCTTACAAAAATCGTTCTGAAAAGCGAAAATAAAAAAAAAAATCGATTTTTTTTCTCTCTCTCTCTCTGACGAACCTGCCGATCACCTCCAGCCTTGACCATCGCCATTATTATATTTTCCGTTGACATGAATGGCAATTCTTGTGCCACGTGTTTTGCTATGACTTTTGGATAAACGACAAGACCCTCAGTTATATTTTGAAGTGTCATTAAAACAACGTCAGCCGATAGAA
Source organism: Dyspetes luteomarginatus (assembly GCA_963669185.1). Lineage (NCBI taxonomy): Eukaryota > Metazoa > Arthropoda > Insecta > Hymenoptera > Ichneumonidae > Dyspetes > Dyspetes luteomarginatus. Next base: position 6,327,719 of record OY769905.1, read on the forward strand.
AAGCTTCGGCAATCGTTATCCGACGATTTGCCGAATCGTCCAATGTCCTCTCCATCCACTGAGTCGCTGCAGTTTGCAATGAATTGCTCGCAAGTGTCATTAGATGACGAGCTATGCTGCAGCAACGCTCCGAACGCATTGGATTTCTTTTATATGCCATTGCGCTCGAACCAATTTGAGTCGATTCGAAGGGTTCCTCGATCTCTTTCATATTTGCGAGGAGTCTTATGTCGCTACACATCTATAATAAAATTGCAAAAAAACAATAAAATTTTTGTTATTTAAATTTACGAATTTTCGAAAATAAATATAAGAAAAAATAATATTATTTAAAATACATTTTTTGTATATGAATCAAATAAAATTTGGCATCGAATATATTCGACTGCAATTCAATCAATTATAAATTAAATTATTAGCAAAAATATAAATTATTTTTGTGCGTTATTTTTGCTTTTTCTCACCTTGTGAACTGTCGCGCCAAGCGAGCTCAATGCATTCATGCACTCGACGTCAACTTTTCTGCTGTAAGTTTGACCCGTGACTGCGTAATAATCTTTAAAACCGGCCATTTTCGTCACAAGAGCATCCAATTGTTTGACCTTCTCGCCATCACCTGAAAAATTATAAAAATTTTACCAAAATAAAATAAAATTTAACAAAAAATTTCATAATTAATATTGAAAAGATTTGAAAAAATAAAAATAAATAAACAAAAATATTATCTCACCATCGAAAAGTTGAAGAAACGAAGCCTGAGTTCCTGTCGTTCCTTTGACACCTCGAAATTTTAGATCGTTGCGAACTCTCCGAATTGCACGCTCGTCCATGAGAAGATCGTGAAGCCAGAGAGTCGCTCTTTTTCCCACAGTGGTCAATTGAGCCGGTTGAAGATGAGTAAATCCAAGAGTTGGAAGGGAACGATACTCGTTAGCGAATTTTGCCAGTCTCGCGAGAACCCCAGCGAGTTTTGGAAGAATAATATCAAATCCAGCACGAAGAACTATGAGATCCTTTGAATTTTTTTATTATTTATTTAATTTCATTTAAATCAAATTTATTTTAATTCGATAAATTTTTATTTCAATTCAATAAATTTTTATTTTAATTCAATAAATTTTTATTTTAATTCAATAAATTTTTATTTTAATTCAATAAATTTTTATTTTAATTCAATAAATTTTTATTAAATTTGCTTGAAATTTTTTACGGTATTATCTCCAACGTAACAGCTCGTAGCGCCAAGATGAATAATTGGTGCAGCTTTTGGGCATTGTTGCCCAAAAACATGAACATGAGCCATGACGTCGTGCCTCGTGGCTTTTTCCTCTTTTGCAGCGGCAAGAAAATCAATATTTTCCACCTGAGCGACCATCTCGTCAATCTGTTCCTGTTTTATGTCCAGGCCGAGTTCCTAGAACATTAAAAAAATAAAATAAAAACAATGAAAAATTTGAAAAATATTAAATTCATCGTTCATTTGTTAGAAATTTTTAATTTTCGAATTTTTATTGTTTTTGTTTTCGAATAATTTCACGATGAGGCGCGAGAGAGGGTGACGCATCGCGTTCTTATTTAATGCTGTCGCACCTCACGCGTGCTCACAAAAATTCCCCCCACCCCCGTCCCATTCAAGATTATAACGATCCTCGTACCCCTTATCTGATAAGATAAAAAGGGCTTGGTACGAGCGAGAAAAGAACGTAGCTGATTTTCATCACTCACGGGGGGACATTGTTTCCGTTTATCCTTCGTGAAGACAAGAGCCTTAAATAATATTGGAAAAAAAAAATTGAAACAAAATCAAGTGCATTATGGTGTCCGTACAAACGATCGGTGGTATCACGATAAAAGTGTTAAAATTGGTGAGGAAATCATTAAAAAACAATGTTTTCTTTTTTTTTTTTTTTTTTTATCAAACACGCGAATGTATCATTTATTTGTGATAAAACGAAGAAATTTGTGGAATCTTCGTGCGCGTCGATTATAGTGCGAAAGTAAAATTTATTTTTATCATGCTCGCGTGACCCTTTCAATTAATAAAACAGCACGAAATGCCATCAGCATTTTTCGTGATCGATCGCCGATACATTACGAAATTTAATGTCCGACGATGACTCTGAAATGGTTAAAAAAATAATCCTAAAATTTTTCCATCAATTTATATGAATACTTTATGAAAAAAAAAAATGAATCAAATTTTTTTTATTTTCATTTTTATTTAGTATAAAATAATCGTTTAAATTTATGTGACTGTCGTGCGAGTGACCGAAAAAAAAAAAAAATCGTTTATCCGACTATTCCTTGATTCATTCGTGCCACTTCGTATCAGCGTCAACGATAACGAGTCCGCTAGAGAACGATTGTTTGTAGAGCGATAATTCGGTTCTGGCTGATGACACACATGCTCGTAGATACAGAAAATCTTGCTCGACACCTGCGCTTCGACGTGCCAGGCATTTTTCATTCCCACATACCGATATTAATCATTTAACGTTTATTATAATAATCGATACGAAAAAATTATTATTATTATTATTATTATTTCAGGTAATCAATTTGATCGTTCTGATTTTGTATCGAACGGGATATGGTGGTGAATTTCTCGGTGTAGGTGGAACATGGAATCTAAACGAGGACAAAAATCCGGACGCCGAAATCGTTGCTTCCGGTGTATTTGTCGGTTTTTTCATTTACACGAGCGTCGTACTCATTACTTATTGCTTTGGGACTACCGAGCACAAAAAGAGCCTCGTTGTGAGTATTAATCAATGAAATTATAATGACTGAATTGACGCTAATTAATTTGTACAATTAATAATTATTTTCTAGTATTGTTAATGAAATTTTACAATTGTTAATTGATTGTTTAAATGAATAACGGATGGTTATTATTCATAGAAAATATAATTAATAACCAACTCAATTACTACAATTATTTTAATTTTTCAGGAAATCATAATGAACTTTGTGGGTATGTTTATGTTTATTGCGGTTGGTGGAACAGCCCTTCATTACTGGCATGGTTATCAGGCCGAGCACAAACACTTGCACGTGGCTTCTGAGAGACAAGTACATTTTTTTTTTACCTACTTATCAATTTTTTTCGACTTTCCTATTATTATTATTTTTTTTTTCAGGTTGGACTCGCACTTGGCTCTCTCTGTGTACTCGAGGGTGCGGCATATCTTCTCGATACTCTGCTCAGTATCTTCGAGTATGCCAAAGATGAATTCAATTAGTAATCAGTCGCGAAATAGTGCAAAACCAAAAAAAAACAATCAGCTAATATATCATCTCACCTTTTTTTTTTTTATACCACTAAGATAATCCATACTGATATACTATATACGCCTGTAGAGTACCTCGACAAGTATGATACATAAGCTTGTGTTATACATGCATGAAATTTACACGCCAGTTACGCCGACCAGCCAAATAGATGGCGCTGATTTTTCGTAAACGTAGACGCGTATGTATGTTACGCTAGAAGCCTATATAGTACAAACAAGATTATTTTTTTCGATTAAATTTATCATCGACGAATACGTTGAATGGACTGACGCATCGAATCATTGACTCATACCGGATAATTCATGAAAATAAATGAAGTGTAACTCACGTCTGATAATTTTCTTTTTTTTTTTTTTTACATCGACCCAATTTCCGTAATCATTTTAATTTATGATTTATATTATGATTAAGTCACAAAGGATCATTGCATCCTAAATGTATCATTAATTTACGAAATAAATGAAAATCTCTGACATACACAAAAATAACAAAAAAAATGTTGTCGATTGTGAACTCAATGGAAATTTTTTATCACACATGGCGTGTTGCAATATACGTCGTAAACGAAAGCTCACGAGAAGTGAGTGTTTCGAGGCTCTGCGGAATTTGTGGAAGAGAATATTTTCATTAATAAGCGCTTTCAAATTTATTCAGCTAGTAAGTTTTTTTTTCTTTTTTGTTTATTTCAATTATTTTTTTTCGTAAATAATGACAATAATCGTTTTTTTTTTTTTATAAATTGATAATTGAGGTTAAATTTGTCTGAAAAAAATGTCGTGAAATTTCTCAATTATTTGTAAAGGTACTGGCAGGTGGTGGAATGAGCTTGCACGTTCGTCAACCTTTATACAGAAGTCTGGCAGACAGCAGTATTGTGCCAGGAGTATTTGGTGCTTTTTCTGTCGTTTCCGGGGTTCTTCTTTTTGGACATTTGCTAAATTTTACTGCATCCAAACGATTGGTGCGTCAATTTTTTTATTTTTATCATAAATATTGGACTCATGGGTAAATTATTAGAAAATTATTGTTGTGGTTAATTTTTTTTTTTTTTCGTATATAAAATTTGCAGAATGCAACTTTTTCGATCGTTGCTTCCCTCAGCTATGGCTGTTGCATGTCCTTACTCATGGATTCTGTCACACATGAATTCAATACGAAATCCTGGAGTTTTTTACTCGCCAAAGGAATTATATGTTTCATAGCTCTGATCATACATCTGATAGAACTTCTTTATGCATTTGTCAAACGTGACGATCGTCCTCTCCGTCTGAGATCAAGCGCACCCTCGCAATCAATTTCCAGAACAGAATCTTCCCAGCCTGTACACAGTGCGATCTGATCTTCGAAGAATTTTCAGCAATAATTTAATATGACAAATAAATTATTTAAATTCGTCGAATAATTTTATTTTTTATTGTTAAAATACGAAATGAGTGTGTAAGGGAGGATAAAAAAATCTGAGACAAAAGACGTAATTGCGTGAAAAATCTGACGTTTGTCATTGCACGAATATTTTGAAAATTTCATTATTATCGTGCGGATAAATATAAGTGGAAAATAATTTATCGTTAACGATGGCTTTCTCATGGAAGGATCCGCACTTTATACTAAAGCTTATAACAGTGGTGAGTCAATCAAGAAATGTTATTTGAAAATTTGAAGAAAAAAATAATATATATATATATATATTGAATATAACCTGCAAATAGGCTGTATGGCTTATCTCGTCGCTGTACAAAGCTTATCTCGTCAAGATAAAAAAAAAATAACCCGCTAAATTTTGTCAGATACTTTTGTTCCTGGCGATGTTTTTGACTCTAGAACCATCGGGAACTTGGAGCCACATTATGATGGTCGAGGCATTGACCAACACGAGTGCCATCGTCATTCTCGTTCTCGTAATTACAATCATTTTCCTCGAATCTCCAAAAGCCCCTGTGAGTTTATTAAATGAAAAAAAAAAAAAAAAAAAAAAAAGATTTAAAAAATGTTCGTATTTTCGTGGTTTTAGGAAATTTGCCTTATTTTGGTGGTTCTCGCGATGCTCATAATCGGCTGCAGCTTATCTACTGCGAGAGTACAGCACGGAGTCAATGTATCAGCATTTGATTTTGTGGTTCTTGGTGAGTGAAAACGATGAAATTTTTGTTTTTTTTTTAGACTTTAGAAATTACTTTAATTAAAATGATTTATGCGCTATAATTTTTTTTTTTTTTTTTTTTTATAGAGAAAGAGAGTGATCGCCGTAATGTTTACATCGGTCTAGTAATACGTGAGTAATTGTAATTTTTATTACGAAGAAAAACACGATTGAAAAGACTGAAAAAAAAAATTGATATTTTATTTTCAGCCAGCATCGTCTTAGAAATTGTCGATGTCATTTTGTACGCAATTGACAAGTAACCCGCAGCTTGGGAAAATAATTTCTCCCCACCCTACCAATACCCAAAATTATCGTTCATTTGTCATGTCACGTGATTTTCGAGTTTACCAAGATTGACGGATGTTGGAACGTCAAAATTTCATGAAGATTAGAAAACGTTTTTTTTATTTTTTGCATTCCGAGATTTAGCACATGGTCGCGAATTTTCGTGAATTAGCGAAAAACTATCGCTTTTTATTTAAGCTCATAGAGCTGGTAAATTTTACAATTTAATTCAGTCAATAATTAATAAATAAAATAAGCACGTGGCTAGCCTAAAAAAAAAAAAAATACTTCGATTTATTTTAGATTTTCGCGATAATCTGCCTGGGCATTTTGAGTCAGGACGAGACTTTTTGGGTGCCAAGATGGCTCTGGTTAATTTATTGCACAAACTCACTCACCTACATCGTCATACTGATCACAGTTTCTGGATGTTACGTTCTCGAAGAAAATTGCGAGCTTCTTGATTCTGTCATCAGTGCAATAGGAATACCTCTTTATATCGTTGCTGGATTCGCAGCCATCATAAGATCGGCCTTGTACATTCCCCGTGACGCGAAAAATGATTCGTGCGAGCTCACTTTGGGAATTATTTTTATCGGTTCGTTTGACCCAAAAAAAAAAAAAAAAAAAACAGAAAATTTGAATCGATGAATTTTCTTTTAAAATTTCAGTGAGCGCGAGTTTGATGGTCAGCCAAGTTGTCTGGACGATGTGTTGGAATGCTCGAAGAGTCCCAGATCACGGATAAAAATGACAACGCAATAAAATTTACGAGTAAAAATAATTTGTATTTGTCAATCGCGTGCAACAAATTATAATAAATAACTGAAAAAAATATATTTTTCATCACTTTTTCTTCGATATTTTTGGTGCTATTTTATTTTCCTTTGTTGGTGAACAAAATGATGAGATCAACGATCATCAAAGCTGCTGCTACGAATGATAACGCACTTGTAACACCCAAAATTGTGCAGGCTGCTATGAGCATCACAACGATGTAAACGATCAGTAAAATGATTTCCTAAATTTGAGAAAAAAAAATAAATAAATAGAAACCGAACGATTTTGTGAGGTTTAGAAATTTTCTTTTAGGACAAAATGTTTGGTCAACTTTTTAAAATTATACCGTCCACATATTTGGCTTTTCGAAGAAATAAGCCACAACGAAAGCCAATGAGACAAAAGCCCATCCGAACGTTCCCCATACCATGTAAAAATTTCCACAGCCATGATACATAGCTATACCGATAATGCAGACAATCTGTAAAAGTTGATGAATTAAACATTTTATTAGCAGCTACGTTTTTTTTTTTTTTTGTTACATTAATTCGTAAAATATTTTTTCGAGTGATTGAGACTCACAAATTCCACAAATCGCAGCACAAAGTTTTTGTCCTTCAATACTTCACTAAACTCCTTCATTTTTTGGTTAAATGAATTTCTAATCTTTTTCAATGGGCTCAAAAGAAGATGAATAAAGATTACGATCAATCGGTGACAAATTTCAGATTGAGAGGATTTTTTTTTTTTTTTGACAGAACCAACAAAATAAAAGAAACCGAAAAATTGGCAAATCCATGAAGGCAAAAAAAGATCGAGGATAATGGATAGAAGCGATAATCAAGCTTTACCAACTCCAACTGTAGAGGATCTCAGAACGTACACCTCAATTCTCAACAAATTGGTCAAGGGCAAATGTGCTTCTCTGGTAAATTATTGAGATCGTCGACGTATAAAGTTGATCATCAAAATATGATTTTTTTTTTGACAGAACCAACAAAATAAAAGAAACCGAAAAATTGGCAAATCTACGAAGGCAAAAAAAGATCGAGGATAATGGATAGAAGCGATAATCAAGCTTTACCAACTCCAACTGTAGAGGATCTCAGAACGTACACCTCAATTCTCAACAAATTGGTCAAGTGCAAATGTGCTTCTCTGGTAAATTATCGAGATCGTCGACGTATAAAGTTGATCATCAAAATATGATTTTTTTTTTTTTTTCATAGGTTTTTTGCGTTATAGGGACGACGATATTGCTGATGCTACCGTTCGATTTTCTCGAATCGCAATTTTTGGCGATAGTACTGCCGAGTTTTTCGACAGGATATATTTGTGTCAATATCGCAGGAGTTTTGACCGCTTGTCGCGGCCATATTGACTTGCTAGCCGTGAGCATAAATTTTTATTCGAGTGATGGAAAAAAAAAATAATAGTAATAATATTTTTCAAAATTTTGTTTGATCAAAATTTTCAAGGATATTTGTTTCTGCTCGTGTGGGACTCTTGTCAATACTGGTTGCGGTATCTATATGCTTTACCAGTGGATCATGTGGGTACTGGATACGTTCGAAACTGGCAACGGAATTGAAGGGTAATTATCGATGTAATTAATTAATTAAAACGAATTTTAAAAATCTTTCATATCATAATTAATTATTTTTATTGTGAAATTCATCATTTCATTTTATCACTAGTATTACATCGTAGATTAATTGACGATTATTAAATAAATTATTCCAATTAAAAATTCACTATATGATATTTTTTATCATTTTTACATTACACAGAACGTCTTTTCTCGTGCTGGCGGCATCGTGTTTGTTCAACATGATCACGATGGGGGCGCAGTTGATGCTTAGCATCCTCGAGATGAGAAAACGAGTCGTTGTGGACCACAGCCAATGATTATTAGTAATCATAATTATCATTGATTATGTCCCCTCGTCTCTCTCTCTCTCTCCTTTCCCCCTCTCTCACTCCCTCACACACACACACACACACACACACACACACACACACACACACACAATATTTTCTCGTGACTTTTATGCTTCATTAAATCAATTGTAACGAGATTCATTCGGTGTACTAGATAAGGCTCATCGATGTCTGAATAACCCAACTATGTAATCATGCCGAGAGCAATAAATTTTAAAGAAAAAAAAAATGCAAGAAAAATTAATTTAAAAAAATGTGAGCGTAAAAAAAAAATGACAGGCCCAACCAATTGACCCACATGACCCCTGGAGATCTTGACAGACGTTGAACGAGACCGGGGAGAGACACCCACGCGATCCGGACACTTGACCGAGCGAAAGAGTAATCGTACATACGCGTCGTTTCTAATTCGTGGCTATCGCGTGTCACAAACAGCAAGAGACAACGTGAACGACAATGAGAAAAAGACCGAATAAAAGATGAATGGAACGTGCACGAAGGACGGAAAGTGGATCCGGAAGACGAAGATAGAAACTTCGAGGCACATTTCGAACAACAGAACTGAGGTCAAAGGCCACATTCGAGAGCGAACGTGGGTTAGACTACTTATATTGCATCTAATCTTCAATATGCACGAGTTATTTTTATTCTGGATGGACATTTTGTGCAACCTGATGAGACTCTCGAGATTCTCACCGCAATCGACTGACTTTCATTATTTAAAAAAATATATATATATATAAATTTCAGAGTCGAAAAAACATGAAAATTTTACGTTTTTTCGTCGATTTTTTAAATCTTCGATGAAAACTTCGCGAGGTTGAATTATCGAATCATCTCATTCTACGATCTTGTATATCGATGAATTTTTTCTACGTCAAAAATTTATTAGCCATTCATGCAAATAATTAAAAATTCGTTAAAAACATTTTTTAAAACTGAGTTTAACCAATAAAATATTCAAGTCTCCATTACATAATCAACCCTGATCCATCGTTGTGCTTTGGCCTTTTTATTGCTTCGTAGGAAAAAAAAAGCTCGATAACAACTCCGATGACAGCCCCTGAACTCGTTATATGGGCAGCCCGAGAAACCCAACAGAATTCTCATTCTGTGTCGATCGAAAAGTAAAGTGCTCGCCTATAATATTGGAACAACTTACTTCGAGTCTGCTGCGAGTCTTTAAACATTCATGAGAGAGAGAGAGATCGATTTTTTTATAGCTCTGTAGGTTCGAGGCTCAACGAACCTTGAACAGTCTCACGATTTCCGGAAGTGAAATACGAGTCACTGTTGCACGAATATGTGCAATATATTATTTATACGCAGAGATGAATTTTCCTGCAATTCGAGTCAGTGCAATAAGGACCTAAACGTATGCATAAAAAATAATAAAAAAATATAAGTGAAATACTAGACTCGATTTTGTACGAAATAAATCTTTCAGAATAACGACAAACTTTGCTCTCACGTAGTAATATTTAGGAATATAGTAGTCTCGTACTGTACAGGTCAGACATTGCTTGTTTGCCAGTCTCTGTATTTTCTCCACGCTCTGGTGACTCTGGGCCCTCGACAAGCTCCACCACGAGGAATGTCACTGCCACTGGCAAAGGGGAACTTTTCAAATCAAAGTAAATGTACATTTTAAAAGTCAGCAAGGGCTTTGTTGAGTGAAGAAAAATAAATAAAAAGGGACTCGAGTCTCATATGTCCTGATCGCCAGCATTATTTATTTCTCCGCATTCCTTTCTATATATTATTATTATTATTATTATTATTAAAAATTCAACTCAAACATTACAATTTTTTCGAAAATTTCACTCAAGATTTTTCATACAATTTATATTTCTAACAATAAATAATGCAATATTGCATATAATGTTACGTAATATTTTCTTATTCTTTTTTTGTCTCCCTCATTCGTAGTATTTTTCTTTTCTCCCTGTAGATGACAAATCTACACGTGCACAAAATACGACTCAGCAATGGAACACCTGAGTGAAAGTGAAACATTAAAACTCGATGGTACCAAAAAAAAAAAATCAAAAAAATTAATGAAAAAAGAAAAAGTGTTAGCACTCGTATAATACCAAAACTCGGAATGTCATATCGACCAGATGTATGCTGGCCGAATTGTGCATATATATATACTCGGTTATAGTGGACAAGAGTGGGGGGAAGTCGTGCGTGGTGTCGATTCACCAACGCGGTGACGGTGAATGAGCTCCGCCATGGAAATTTATATTTCCAACAATAAATAATGCAATATTGCATATAATGTTTCGTAATATTTTCTTATTCTTTTTTTGTCTCCCTCATCGTAGTATTTTTCTTTTCTCCCAGTAGATGACAAATCTACACGTGCACAAAGTACGACTCAGCAATGGAACACCTGAGTGAAAGTGAAACATTAAAACTCGATGGTACCAAAAAAAAAAATCAAAAAAATTAATGAAAAAAGAAAAAGTGTTAGCACTCGTATAATATCGAAACTCGGAATGTCATATCGATCAGATATATGCTGGCCGAATTGTGCATATATATATACTCGGTTATAGTGGACAAGAGTGGGGGGAAGTCGTGCGTGGTGTCGATTCACCAACGCGGTGACGGTGAATGAGCTCCGCCGGTGCCGCGCCCCACGATGCGTGAGTACTACGAGAGAGTTTTTATTTTTACTCCGTGCCAGCATATCGTACACATGAGTGTACATGCAACAAAGTGTAGCGTCGAGGGGAAGGGCGGAGGAGAGGGGCGGGGCAGTAAGGGGAATTTGTGCACGAATTCAAACCCGCACGTGTGACGAATCACACGAGTCCCCACTCTTGTCTTCTCCTCACGATTGTTTACATGGTGGTCCCTCTATATATATATATATTTGTTCGTATGTGTGTGTGTGCAATAATTGATGTACACTCAGCGTTTGCACATGAATTAAACGTTGATGAAGCTTCTAGAATTTACAAAGTTACGAGTAAAACTTTCCTTAAAAAAAAAAAAAAAAACAAAAATGAATTTATTTAAATCGTATAAAAATTAATTTTTCTTTACGTCGATTTGCCGTAAAAATGATTTTTTGAACCCAATCCTGCTACTCATATTAATGTAACCTCAATTTTGTCAACTTTTTCGTGGATAAACTTAAAATAATAATAATAATAATAATTTTCTATTTTATTCATGAAAGCTTGTACCATAAATTATTACACTTTGCCTGAAAATGATTTTTTGAACCCAATCCTGCTACTCATATTAATGTAACCTCAATTTTGTCAACTTTTTCGTGGATAAACTTAAAATAATAATAATAATAATAATTTTCTATTTTATTCACGAAAGCTTGTACCATAAATTATTACACTTTGCCTGAAAATGATTTTTTGAACCCAATCCTGCTACTCATATTAATGTAACCTCAATTTTGTCAACTTTTTCGTGGATAAACTTAAAATAATAATAATAATAATAATAATTTTCTATTTTATTCATGAAAGCTTGTACCATAAATTATTACACTTTGCCTGAAAATGATTTTTTGAACCCAATCCTGCTACTCATATTAATGTAACCTCAATTTTGTCAACTTTTTCGTGGATAAACTTAAAATAATAATAATAATTTTCTATTTTATTCACGAAAGCTTGTACAATAAATTATTACACTTTGCCTGAAAATGATTTTTTGAACCCAATCCTGCTACTCATATTAATGTAAGCTCAATTTTGTCAACTTTTTCGTGGATAAATAAACTTAAAAAAATAATAATAATAATAATTTTCTATTTTATTCACGAAAGCTTGTACAATAAATTATTACACTTTGCCTGCAGACTCGCCTTATTTCTCGCAGACTCGAGTAAACGATACGGTGCATATGGTTTGTTGGTGGAGGAGGACAGATGGGGGGAGGGGGAAAGCTCTTCGTCAACCCACCTCGATGTTGTACACACTGCGACGTCGAGACGCCTCGCGCTAGTGTCACGCTCGACGTTCCAGTTCAAGCTGCGACGCGACACGGTTACGTGCACCTTAAGCGAGAATTCCTCCGAAAAAATTAATCTCTCTAGAAACATAATTTTCAGTACAATTTTCCCTCGTTCAATAATAATAATTCAATCTATTATCATTATAATCAAATCGAGTTCTTCGAGTGAAATTATTACGAGATAAACAATTTGTTATTCGAAATTTGAAAAAATAAAAATAAAAGTGCATTTCGTAAAAGTGAATTCGAGTGATTCGAACTTGGAAATTTTAAACAGGGATTGAAAAATTTCTTGCCATTGATCAGGTGAGAAAAAGTAATTTTTTTTTTTTAAGGTTCAGTGTATTTTTTGGCTAAACCAGTTAAAAAAATTGAGTGTTTGTTGGTGGTAATTGTTTTTTTTTTTTCGTCCTTAGAAATCATCTAGTGAAGCTAGAAAAATCTTCACACTCATCGAAGAGAGAAAAAAGAGATAGAAAAAAAAAAGAGAATTGTTTACCGCGCTCGTTTCGAGTATCGGTGAGTTTAGCGCGCACTCAACTGATTAACGGGAAAAGCTGTCAAGCTGGGCGACAGGCGTGGAAAACCAAAAAGGGTCAGAATGGCCGACGAGAGCCTGCCAACACCGACGGCGGTCAAAGAAAATTCATCGAGTAATCCGACGCCTTTATTGGCCAAAATCGCTCAAGTTGTAAGTTGACAATCGTAAATAATGACATAAACATAAAACAAATTAAATGTATTACGATTAGACAATAATACTAAATTTTTTCCCATTTTTATGCAATTTTTTTTTCTTCCAGATTCTCTCAGTTTTTATAATTGGTCTGGTGGTTGATCCCCTTAATTCGTTTAATCGAATCTCAAATCGTCCACATCTGAAACTTGACGATGTTGCCCTTATTTACGTCGCAGTCGCGGGTTACATGCTCATCAATACGATATTCATCATCGGCTATGCAATGGGCGACAGAATACCAAAGAGAACGGTAAGAAAATTTCTGCCATGCTCGAGGGAATTTCTTCATTGACGCGTAAATCATTCGATAGAATATATCACCGATAAATATGGCAAATATGGTATCAACCATAAATATAGAACTATGTAAATACAAAGACTCGATTTTGGCCACCATTTCGATTCATACTCGCGATTGTACTAAAAATCCTCATTTCACTTTAAAATATATTCGAAGTTATCATCGCGTTAAAATTTCAGGCCGCCATATTTTAGCGAGCTGTCGCCGTATTTGAACTTTCTCATAGTAGCAAATAAATATTAAAGCGTTAAAATTTATTTAATAAGTGTCAAAGAGAACATAAAAAATGAACAATTGTCACTGTGGAAACAGGACATTTATTCACTGCTGCGATTGCTCATTATTACACGTTGTCTTCGACACTTTTTTTTTTAGGTTATGTATACAATATCTTGGAGCGTTTATCTTCACGCAGACGCGTTTGGGAGTCGTAAAAAAATTGCGCAACTCGCATTCTAATATAAACAGAACAAGTCTCGAATAAATCGTACAGTTGGTGTATTATCTGATATGATACGTGTGAATAATTTATGCATACATTAATTGTAATGGGTATATTCTATGTGTACACTCGCATATATATCTTTCCATATAATAAAAATATCTCGTTGCACCACTGTCGTGTATAAGAATTGGAGAAACAGTCCAATAAAGGGGACAGTTGCAGTCCAATAATGGGGAACACGAAGGCGGTCAATAATTGGTGCACAAAGCACACAAAGGGCCATAGGTCCCCTGGTATATTTTATATTTAAAAAAAAAAAATCTCGCCAGCGTGTAAAAAAAAATGTAGGGATGGTCCAATAATGGGAACAGGGGGGTGGTCAATAATTGGTGCACGATCCTCATCGAGGGCTATAGGGCCCCCTATATTGCATACACGTACACAAATGCACTATTATTTGCTCGTTTACAAGGTTTCGTAACGAAAATGCTCATTTCCGGTGATCTTGATTCATCCGTTCGTCACATATCACATACTCCCGTTAAACCAACCGAAAATCCATGCTCGAACGCGCGTGCCTATATCGATTAGACTTAGACGGTGCGTGAACACGATTCGCTTGACCAACGAGGTCAAACGTAATTAGCGTTTACATGAGTGAAATCACGATCGTCTAGATTTTATGCACGGTTACTCGAGTCTATTTTCTATATGCAGAAACACACACAACATAATAAATTTTTACGATTATTTTTTATGTTCAAATTTAAAGATTATAATAGTAAACTCAAACTACGAGTATCAACTCATCGATCAATATTTCTAATAGTGAAAAGTAATTGCTGAATTTTAATCTATTAATAAATTTATTTCTGCACTTTGGAATCTTTTTTTTTTTTTTTTCGTCGACCTCATAAATAAAGAAAGCATTTTTGTAATTTTTCCAAGCTGAACGTGAATTTGTTTGAAGAATTTTTTATTCTCTCGTATAAAAAAAAAAAAAAATTGTAACACTAGGACGATATTTTTAGTGTTAAATGCTTCTGGCCTACGCCCATCAGGCTCATTTACATAGCTGACATGAGTCACTATGAGTTTGAGGCGGGGAAGCAAATCATCTCATACTCAACTTACTAGCCTCACATCGCCCATGGATATATATATATATATATATATATGCAGCTAATTGGCAAGCGCATCAAGGCCTCGTTCCTCACTCCTTGCTCTCCAACACCGTGAAACTACCTCAACGTTTATGCTGGCAGAATTCTCACATAAACTTTACATTAGTACACATGCACGAACCAACAGTCATAACAGTAATATAATCATGAAAAAAAAAAACGTAAATTCTTGAACGAAACATTGCAAGGCATTAACGAGGGGATTTGCCAGTTTTGAGTGAATTAAAAATGAAATTCTCGAGGTTCAAATAACTTTCGAGTGTTTACTTCTTGCATGGATACGTAACGTATATATATATATATGCATAAACAATGATATTTGCAATTTTTACGCGTTTGTCGATTTATGAACGAGGCCATTATGCGTGTTAGAATTATTATTATTTTTATTTTTTTGTTATGGTAGTAAAAATAGAAAAGTAATGTCAGTAATCACATTTGCAATTCTAGAATGTAAACTCGAAGTCCATGGGAACAAATATATATGCAAATGGGATTATCATTCTTTTATATGCATTATGAATTATCTACTCACACTAGAAAGTCACATAAGCGTGTATTTTTGACACGATAAATTTTTTACTGTTATATATATATACATATATTTATATTTATATATATATTTTTTTTACAGTTATTTTAACAGCCTGTAAATTTTTGAAAAAGCATTAAATTCAGTTTCCAGTTGTTTAATCACCTTTCTCAGAGTCTGTCGTTTCGATTTCCCTACTTATGAGTCAAAAAATATTAATTACCGATGAAGTACTGACAAAAAATATATATCATATATATTCCATCGAAAATCAAAAATTTCATTGATATTGGAATTAATAAAATGTAGAAGAAAAAAATGTATGCAATTGATAAATTTAGGGTTAATTAATGGTAAAACTTTCATTGGATTAAAATATATTGTTAGTTAAAAAATAAATCTTATCAGGGTAATAATTATTGATAAAATGATAATCAAATTTTTTTTTTTTCTATTGCAGTCAATGATGTTTTCGGCGGTTGGATCACTATTGCACATTGTTGCTGGTTCCGTACTGGTTCACAACTGGCGAAAGCGAATGAATGCATTCATCGATTTTCAAAATAACGCTATACACACGAGCAAACAATACAACGACATGCTTATTTCTGCATCGGTATTTACGTATCTCAATGCCGCGGTATTTGCCTTCGACATATTTCTCACGATGAGATACTCGTAGTTACAAAGATATTCATTTAAATAATCGTTATATATATATATATATATATATATATATATATATATATATATATATATTGCGAATCTGAGAAATTCTTTGATCGTTAACTGTACACGATGTCCAAGGAGCTTTAATGTACAACGCTGTAACCCAAAGTTCAAACTTTTTTTTTAACGCAATTTTAGTCCGTCCATATTTAATTTTTTTTCCTCTTCGATTTTTCGTCAATTCACATTTTAATAGACTGAGAAAGAAAATGGAGAAAATACGACGTAACGAAATATCGACGAGAGCATAATAACTACTTTATTTATTGATGTACACACGTATAGATATATATACATATATATATATATATATATATATTTATTTATAAAATATATATACGTATGCCTTAATATTATAGTGCCCATAATAATTCCGTCCATCGATCGACCAATATCCGGTACCAATCGCAGTACCAAAGAAAAAGTACGAAAATAGATGATAATAAAACCTTTACGAAATAAAAAAATTACCACGAAAATACTATGGAAGATCGATAATCGATTATTCGATTTCAATAGTATTTTCTTCAATTTTAATATTAAAAGTCAATGATAAAAAAAAAATAGTTTTATCATAATGTGTATCCATCCAACGTATATATATATATATATATATATATATATATATATATATAGATTTATTACGAAAAATGTATGTAATTTCAACGTAAACGATATTTTTTTTTCCTCTTTGCACTTCGATAGATTTACTATATATATATTTATCAATAAAATTTATAAATAAACGAATGATCAAATGAAAACAATTTTTTTTTTTTTTTATTCACCAAAAATTCTTCCTGCTCATCCTATTAAATGTGACAAAGGTCAGAGCTCACGAAACGTCAGAAAAATGTCGTTTTTCATTTTATCATCGAGACGAGCTGATTTTCAGGTTGTAATAAAAATTTATTATAAATAATTTGAAGGAAAAAAAAATGCAAGCCCACTGGGATTGCTCTCAAGGGGCCCCCCCGATGATGGTTCCACCCCCTGGAATTGGTCACGGATGTCCGATACCATCAAACATGGCGTGCGACGATCCCTGCACTTTGCCAATGGCAAAACCCATTCGTATATTTCAATTTGTGAGTCGTGAGAAAAAAATAATAATTTTTCATCATTTTATCGTTATTAAGAAAAAATAAAAAATAATAATAATAATCATGTATTTTAGCTACTCGTAACTGGTGTTTTCTCAATGACCGTTTTCACAATCTCGAAGAACTCACCCTATGAACAGGTTGAGGCTATACTGCTGACAGTTCTCTTTGGCAGTTTTCTCTTTATCGAACTCGTCGATGTTATCAGTCAATGTGGCGGTGATCCCATTCCGGACACTCCAGTAAGTTTGAGTAATAAATTTAGTACGAAAAAAAAAACAAAAAAATTCTTCCAACATTTTTATCGTTCTTGGAAATTTTATTACTTTTTTATAAAATGTTTTATGATTGATTCAATCATATCGTATTTTATTATATATTTTTAAAATATTTTTTTTATCGTTCTTTTATTATTATTAAATTTGTTAATAATATTTAATTATAGTTGTTTTTTTTTTTGACAGATGTTCATTTTTGGTATGGCTGGCACTATTCTTTTTATCATGTCAGCCGGTGAAATATTTTTCGTGAGTCGTCGCGATGGGATCGAAGAAATTTGGAGACTCACAGTCTCGATGGCCCTCGCTGCAGCTTGCTCCCTTTTATTTCTCCTCGACGTCCTACTCATATTTTTCTACGGATATTGAGAAAAATTACCTTTTCTATTTTTCCTATTTGTCCCTTCGTACAATTTTTCTCTTTTTTTTCATTGAGAAGAAAATTTGTCAAATATTGTTTCGTGTATTAATTGCTGTAAATAATATAATGCTGTATAAAAAAAAAAAAACTTATTATTTAAATAATTTTTAAGTCACCTGAAGTTCGTAAAAAAAAAAAAAATTCGTGCTTCACCATTTGTTTGCATCTTATTTCGCAACATGTCACGAGATAAAAAAAAAACAAAATTAATCTATGTGTCAAAGAATCAGGATATTACGATTGAAAAAAAAAAAATCTATATTTTCCTGATTGATCAAAAAAATTATTTAGTGAATAAAAAAAAGTTTTTGTAAAACAGCCTATAAGGATACTCGATTATTCTATGGGAACGAGAGGTACATTTTATCCTTTTGCAGGGGATTAAAAAAATCGATCGAAAAATATTTTAAAAAAACGTTTTTTTTGTTTAGTATCCTGTCGATCGAATTTTATTTCACCAAAAAGATTATATTTATTTTCAGGAAAAGCTCATACGAGTGACAAACCTTACGAATCGTTGGGTGTCAAACATAAAAGTGAGAATTTGCGATGGAATTCAGGATTCATAGAAAGATGCACGACTCGATTATGCAGACCCTTAAGAATATTTCAGTTTGTGAGTCAAATGAATAATTTTTTTTTTTGATCTCGTTAAACGAATTTTTTAAAATTATTTCTCACGACAGTTAACGACACTCGTGTTATTCTCGATAATCGTTTATATGACCGCGATGCCATATCGTCCTCTAACGGACTTGGCGTCGATTCTCTTAATAACTCTGACGGCCTCGTATCTTTTTTTCATGGCTATCGACATGATAAGCCAATTTGGATTTCACGGATTGCCCGATTCTCCGGTAAAAATAGTGAAAAGTAGCCGAAATTTGTCAGTACTCGTTAAAATTTCATGATGAATGATTTTTTTTTTTTTTTTTGCAGATGTTTTTATTAAGTTTTCTTGGCATGTTGCTCTTTGCCATAGCCGGAGGTCTCATGGTGCATTATAAAGCTGAAGATAACAGCTTTTGGGCACTTGAGGTCACGAGAGTTTTGTGCTTTGTCGTCTGTGCACTTTTTCTCATCGAGATCACAATGTTACTGGCGTGAGTGAATTTACCTCATTCCAATTAATTTAAATTAATAAACAAATTAATTAAAAAAATTGATAAACAATTGATGATAAATTGATCGATCATTAATTGACAATTAATCATCAAATAAATCGTTAATTAATCACAAAAATAAATGACCAATTAATTATCAAGATAATTTCAAATTGCCAAATTAATTTCTAATTAATTATTAAAGTATTCTTATCTGCAATTAATATCAATTAATTTGCCACCTTGAACGTTTTTTTTTTTTTTTTTACAGCTACTGGAGACAAAAATGCATGGGCTGGAAAAAATGTTATCCGTACACACCAGCCGGTAATTGTGGTCAGTATGAAATGAAAACACTTTTTTCACGTGACGATCCTCATGATCCGGATGTAGAAATGGGTCGTCGAGATTTTACGACGAGCATAAGTCAATTTGGAATTCCGCTGGAAACTGATAAGGACATTGCAGTATCCCAGCATGGTCAACGTAAAATTAGCATAGGCCACAGAAGACAATACGTCGATTGTCAATCGAGCATACCTGCAATATCGATCGTACAAATTGCTGAGATTCAGACAGAAAATGGTCCAACTGCCATTAACGAGAGTCAGGCAAGTTTTGACCATTGAAATATTTTTTTATTATTTTTTTTTTCACGCAACAAAAATTATTATTTATTTATATTTCATTGCAGACTCAGAGAATCGAAACGAGAGAAATTCTGGTCCAAACAACGAGCAGATGCGAGCTTTGTCACAGGCAAATGGACGATCTTCCACGATCCCCAATTAAATTTTTACAGCCTCCATCGGTGGACTCGCACAGTCAATATCCCCCATCTCCCAAAAGATCTCAAAATCCTCCAATGGCGTCCCAGCCCAACCCTAGCCTACAGTACAGTGTCCAGCAGGTCCCAATTCCTCTGGAACCTCAAGGTCAACGGGGTCATTGCGCCCTTTGTCCAGCATTATTTTACATGATGAGAGAAGGAAATCCCAGTCCCTGCTGCCAATCGTACCTATTTTTTTTTTCTTTTAAATATACACTTTTGTTTTTTTTTAATTATTTTAATTTGTTTATTTTTTCAAGTTTATTAAAAAAAAAATCATGAATTTTTTCATTTTTTCATTCCCCCAAATTTTTTTTAACTACTCTAAAGCTGTAATTGCGGAGCCAACGGACCATCCAGCCCACCGATGCCATATCTCTTGGATCAAAAAATAAACTTATCGTCACCCCGTCAAGAACCGGAAGTCCATTCGGCCCATTGGACCGAACGAGAAGTGCCACAGACACCGGGACCATCGAGCACCGTAAAGCCAGCTGGAAATGAATCGACAACAACGACGGCCGAAAAATCTGATGCTGAACGCGGTGGTTCGATAACATCAGCGAAGCGATTCACTCAAAATACACATCAGCGTATCTAACTCTTCGCGTTTTGCAGATTTAGTGGTTGAAGAGGGTAATAAATACAGGCCCAGCAAGAAATTATCACGGGTGTATGAAAATCGTAAGAACGACGTAAAAATGTACATTGACAAATATTTATAAAAATATTTATTAATGTAACATTTATTTTATTGTAAAACATAGAAAAAAAATGTTTTTTTTTTTTCGTTTCTTTTTTACATTTTTTTTTTTCAATTTGATTTAAAAAAAATGTAGTATTGGAAAATTTGTATTTTAATTTTTTTCTTTGACGAAAGGTCCCTGCCCGACTCACGGAGCTGGACTAGCCGCTAAAATGGCAGGATTGCCGGAATCCGTGACTAAAGTTACTCTATCGTCGATTTACGTCAGACGAAATAAGAGAACACAAACACCAAATAAGAAAAATGATTTTTCCTCATCGAGGGATATCGAGGAGAATAAAGGGTGAGTTTAATCTAGTCTTTAAGTTTGTTTAAAAGCCTCTTTTTGATTTTTTTTTTTTTTTTTTTCTCAAATTTAAATCGTAATTTTCATTGACGATCAAAGTGGCGATAAAATTCTCCATAGTAGTAACAATAATCGTAGAAAAGAAGATACAACTAGCGGAGAAAAAATTCAAGATAAATCCCGAGATAATAAAAACAAAGCAATTGTGGATTATACAAGTGTGAGCTTTGAAAAAATTCGCAATGGCTCAAAAATTGACGAGACAATTGAAATATTGTCAGACGAACGTGTTAAAAAAATGAGCGAAATAGAAATGAAAAAGAAATTGAGCGAGAGGGGTGATAGCAGTTATAGGTCACCAAAAAAATTGTATCGAGACAGTGAGGAGATTCGGGTAACATCGATCAAACCGATTTTATCACCGGAAATTGGAAAAATTGACGATCGAGATTTAGAGATCGTTAAAAATCGATCGTCGAAACGAGAATCAAGTGGTCAAATGTTATGGAAATCTGAGAGCTTGGAAATTGAAGCATCCACACCGCTCGAGAGAGTGGACAGTTGGTTGGGTGGAGAATTTCGGACAAAGAAAGAAGCTGAGGGTGAGAATGACGTTATAAAAACGAGACAGAGATTGACAATCGAAAAAACGATGATTAAAAACAATCCTGGAACTCCAGTTGAAAGTAGGGAAGGAAAAATTGATGGAAATATGAGTACGATCGAGAATGAAAAATCGATCACTGGCAGTGCTCCAATTTTACGATTGAGACTGGAAAAACCTGTCGAGGATTTGAGAATCATGAAACTCGAGGCTGAAAAATCTGATGACCTAAATCCAAGGTCAAAGAGCTTGGAATCACCATCGACATTGGAATCGAGATCGAATGGACAATCGGGTAATAAAAATTCGGAAATTCCATCAAAAGCTGCTCCGGAGGATTCAAGCGAAATTACATTAAGGAGGCCAAAAAGTAATGTGAGTAAAATAATTGAATCACCAGAATCAAAAAAGAATCTCGTATTCTACGAACGATCGCCAAAAATCAAAAGAGCTATTTCCGAACCGTATTCTGATCATCCTGACAAAGAGGGACAACGTATAGACGAAGAAACACCCGAGAGATTGAAGGAGGAAGAAATAAGCGAATATGAGATATGGGAAAGAGATCGAGAGAGCTCGGGTGAAGGAATTATTGAAAAATCGAAATCTGATGGTCCAAAAAAAATGTCAACCTCGAGCAGAGTATCGAGAATAAAATCGACAGTTCGAGATAACGAGGAGATGAAAATTTCGACGGAAAGATCAAAAAGTGATCAGAATAACATTATTCGATCACCAGAGTCAAAATCAAGTTTTACATCTCAAGGGAGATCGGGAAAAATCGAGGGGTCGATTTCCGGATTTCACTCTGATTATCCTGACGAAGAGAAACAATTCATCCAGGAAGAAATGCCCATGAGATTGAAAGGAGAAAAAATAAGTGATTATAAAATATCTGGAAAAGATAATGAGGGCGAGATGGAAGAAAATGTTGAAAAATCGACTTCCGGTATTGAAAAATCGTTTTCAAGATCGAGCAGAGTCTCAAGGACAAGATCGATATATCGAAATGACGATGAAGACAGCAGCATTTCAATGAATAGACGTAAAGGTGATGGGAGTAAAATAATTCAATCGCCAGAGTCAAAAAAGAGTCTCTTATTCGAAAGATCGGTAAAAATGGAGAGAGGAATTTCCGAATCTCATTCTGATCGTCCCGACGAAGAAACGTTTACGAGATTCAAAGAGGAAGAAATAAGGGACTATGAAATTTCTGACCGAGATGAGGAAATCGAGGTTGAAGAAAATGTTAAAAAATCGAGTTCCGGTGTTCGAAAAGAATTTTCGAGATCGAGCAGAGTCTCGAGGACAAGATCGATAGTTCGAAGTGACGAAGGTCCTAAAATTTCCATGAGGCCAGAGGGTGATATTTCTGAAATTATTCAATCGCCAGGCTCAAAAAATAGTCTCATATCCCAAGAACGATCGGTAAAAATCGAGAGAAGAATTTCCAAATTTTATTCTGATAGGCATGACGAAGAAACGCCCACGAGATTGAAAGAGGAAGAAATAAGCGAGCAGGAAATTTTTGAGCAAGATGACGAGACCGATGAGAGAGTGAAAAAATCGATTTCCGATCTTCCAAAAAATGTTTTATCCTCGCGAAGAGCCTCCAGGACAAAAACGATAGTACGAAATGATGAGAGCAGCAAAATTTCGCCCAAAATTTCGACACAGAGGCTGAGGAGTGACGTGAGTAAAATTATTCAATCATCAGGATCGAAAATAAATTTGATATCCGGGGAGAGATCGGCAAAAATCGAGAGTGAAAAATCGCAAAATTATTCGGATTGGCCCACAAGATCGAGGGAGGAAGAAAAAAGCGAATACGAAACAGCCAAAGTTGATGAGGAAGAAATCGTTAAAAAATCGCGATCTTCCGTACCAAAAGAATTTGCACAATCCACTAAAACTTCAAGGACAAAACCTAGTATGGATAGAGAAAAGAAGAGTAAAGGCGGAATTGATGGGAAAAATTTATTGGCGAAGGAATCGTTGCAAAAAGTTTCTCAAGAGCTTGAAAAAAGAAAATCGAGTATCGTTTTGGGGGAAAAATCGAGAAGAGAAACGAATGTTATTTTGTCATCGAGAAGAGAAACTAAGAGAGATGAATCGAGGACTGGTGAATTTGCTTATATTCGAGCTCCCTGGTCGCAAAATATTTTTCAAAAAACGAGCAGGGTCGAGTCTAATCAACGGAGCGAATTATCCCAAATATCTGGTGATTTCAACGTTGCAATAGGATCTGGACGACCAGGCCGTCTTGCCGGACAGTGAGTCCTTCGAATTTGTCGAAGATAAAAAAATAAAAAAAAATAAAAATCCTCATAATTTCCGATCTAATTTTTCGACAGATGTATGAAAAATTCAGCCTGCCAGCAGCCTTTGGGATTTTTCAGTACTGAACGGGATGATGTCGTTCCATTTTGTACTAACGAGACTGTTTGCGTCGAGCCTTGTTCATGCAGAGTTAAATCTGTTCTGGTACGTAAAAATAAGAAATACTGAAAAAAAAAAAATGTCAAAATAAGGAAAAATTCGTTCAATATTTGACGTAATTTTTATTTTATTTTTCTTAATTGCTCGAACGATAGTCTTGAAAAAAAATAATCCTCTAAAATCAAATCCATTCTAATATGAGAAAATTGACAAATACCAAAACGTGATAATTAGTTAAAAAAAAAAAAAAGAAATTGACTCCCATTTCCTAAAATGATAAATAGTCGAAAAATCCATCGCAGAGAATATATTTTTTAACGAAAAATTTTCACAGTTGCAACAAGAACCTGCAGGTGATCAATGCGTTAATTATCATTCAAGAGAATCGACGATTGAACGTTTGCATTACGAGAACGAATTTTCGCACAATCAATGTCAACAATGTCAACGATGTCAATGTGGTTGTCCACAAGGAATATCGCCTTGTAATACGAGACAATTGCCACAATCCGATTGTAAGATAGAAAATAATGAAAAAACGTCACGACTAAGAACGAGATTCAATTTTTGTTACGTCTCTTGAAGAGATTCTCCATCCATATACATCTTGTAAATATATAATTAATTATAATTATGAGCGATATGCAAATTGAATTATTCCAATCAACTGGCATATAAATGTCTGGGTTTTATAACGATACGAGAAGTGGAGGATAAAAAAAATCTCATT
The DNA here is from genome assembly GCA_963669185.1 of Dyspetes luteomarginatus. Classification (NCBI taxonomy): domain Eukaryota; kingdom Metazoa; phylum Arthropoda; class Insecta; order Hymenoptera; family Ichneumonidae; genus Dyspetes; species Dyspetes luteomarginatus. The sequence continues at coordinate 6,352,638 of OY769905.1, forward strand.
GAAATTTATTTATTTCGATCCAGAACACAGAATAACTCGACATCAGACTCAAACGCGTAGTTGAATATAATAATAATAATAATAATAATAATAATAATAACAATAATAATAATAAAGTGGACAGTCTAGCTTGTAGATAGTAATTAAAATGATCGTTATTCTTTGTATTAGATTTCCCAATCCATAATTGTTAAAATTACGTTATAAAAAGTGTTAAAGATTTAAATATTATTTAAGCATCAGTTGAAATATGATAAAAAAATATATTGAGAATTAATTTTCAATAATTTGCAAAGTGTAGTATTTCGATAGAGTGGCATAGACATGACTGGATTTTACGATTAAAATTAATAATGAGAACTTGATAAAAAATGTCATTAGGAAATTCTATTATAATGTTGATAAAGTGGACAGACAGTGAAATTTGAAGATAATAATAAAAATAATCATTACTTGTTGGTTAAAGTTTTTTAATGCATTAAAATGACGTTACAAAATTTGTTCTAAATTTAAATATCATTTCAAATATCATGAAAAATATATTGAGAATTACTTTTGGATAATATGCAAAGTGTATTAATTCTATCAAGTGGCATAAAAATCATTACATTTTACGATTAATTAATAATGAGAACTGGGTAAGAAATATCATTAGGAAATTCATTTATTTCGAAACAAAACACACAAAAATCTCAATATCGTACTCGAGCATATATGATTGAACATAATAATAATGATAATATTGATGATAATAAATAATAATAATTATCATTATAAAGTTGATAAAGTGGACAGTGAAGTTTGTAGATAATAATAAAAATAATCATTATTTATTGGTTGGAGTTTTGCAATGCATAATCGTTAAAATGACGTTATAAAATCTGTTGAACGATTAATTAATATGTATCGATTATTTTTTTTTTTTTAGAGAGAGAAAGAGAGAGAAGGAAAAAATATTGAATTACGGAGATTAATCGTTCAACAGATTTTATAACGTCATTTTAACGATTATGCATTGCAAAACTCCAACTAATAAATAATGATTATTTTTATTATTATCTACAAACTTCACTGTCCACTTTATCAACTTTATAATGATAATTATTATTATTATGTATTATCATCAATATTATCATTATTATTATGTTCAATCATATATGTTCGAGTACGATATTGAGATTTTTGTGTGTTTTGTTTCGAAATAAATGAATTTCCTAATGATATTTCTTACCCAGTTCTTATTATTAATTAATCGTAAAATGTAATGATTTTTATGCCACTTGATTTTTCCCTCTCTCTCTTTCTCTCTGAAAAAAAAAATCGAGCTGACAATGAAAAAAAAAGTTTCATCGTTCAGAAATTAATCAAATCAAATCAATTAATCAAATCAAATCAATTAAAAAAAAATTATTAGTAAATTTGGCTCATTATTGTTGATACAAATTTTGAGTGTAGTCATAAAATATTTGATTAATTTTTGAACGTTGAAACTTTTTTTCATGCTCGAGGGTGCATTTTTTTTTTCTTTCCTCTTACAAAGCGAAAAAAGTATTAAAATTCTTTGCCATTTCTCATCAATAATCGGCTTAGAATCGGTCGAGGATTTGACTGAGCATTGTACGGATAAGTTTGATAAGGTTGCTGAAGAAAGCCTTGACAATCGGCAAAGCTCGAAGTGCGAAATGAATTTTGAGGATGGCCGGAAGAGGGAAATCTCATTTCCTGTTTGGCAAATCCCCGATCAACGAGACAAATGGAATTATTAAAAAAATCATTAAATCCTCGATAATTTTCCGACTTGTAAAATTCTTGGTGAGCGGGAGCTCTTAGAAAATGGGGGCTCTGTTGATGCATCGACGCAGCCTGATCGGAGCACACTTGGCAAAAATTCGAATTCGACGTGTTACATGGCAATGATGCGAAGGAAGAATAATTATTATTCTCTTGAATCGGATAACAATCATTCTGTTTCGTCATCGAACTCATACGATTTTTATAATAATTTCCACCTCGAGAATTTTCCTGATTCGGTCCATGTTGTCCATGCCAATTTGTTATTTGATTCAATACTCGATTATTTGACAAATTTTTCGATCGATTTATCGAAATTTTAGTATTTTCAATAATTTTACGCTCATGACGGCCATTTGTTAAAAAATTATTTTGCTGGATGGTCGATTTTGGCACAAAACTCTCCGTCGAATACCATTTTCCATATTCATCAAAGTTTGTACATTTTTGGTCAGACTTTTTGTCAAATTGTGGACTTGACGAATTTTCAATGTCACGATGATCATTCGGAAGATCAGCCACGTACTGTCGCGTTCGATCGTCTGGCTGAAAGAAATTTGGTACCGAGCCGCCCCAACCGATGACGTCAGGGAGATTTGTATCTGCGACGGGTGAAAAAATTCCTTTTGATTTTCCATTTGGGCTCAGGGTGTATTGCTCGAAGAGATTAAAAGATGGAGGACGTTCCTGAACGTAATTTACCGGGGGAGTCATTAATTCTTGACCCTGTGATATTATTTTACCATTTGAGCCTGGTGAAACAATATTTGATGAAATTCCATGCAAACTCTTCATGCTCGAGAAATTTCCATTCATATCGTGATTTTCCTCATAATTGCAGTCATTTTCTTTCCTTGATTGGCTGTAATTTTCGTTCGATTCAAGTGGAACTGATCGCGAACGATTTTCACTGCGTTCCTTATCGTTAAAATTTTCCTTGTTCGATCCACGACCGCGAATTTCATTATTGAAAGGTTTTCGATAGTTTGAGCCAACTCTCTGACCTCTTCCTCGATCTGAGTGAGAATATCCATGTTGATTCTCCATGTTTTGTCCCATGCAATTATCTCGACTATGAGCGTTTGTACTTTTGTCCAAATAAGCTCCTCGTCCTCGTCTCTGGGAACCTCCACGTTTAAATTGATATCCAATTGGATTGCTGCTGAATTTCAAATTTCCAGCATCGTCGCGAGTTCCCGTCTCCTCGATCTTGACAATTTTCAAATAATTTTATCGCAATTATATACGTAAATATTGTATCTCACATCAAAATATATATATTTTTTTTTTTCATTTTTTTATCGACGAGGATATTTGGAGGAAGAAATAGGAATTTTTTTATTTTGCACAATTGAGGGAGAAACGAAAAGTGCACGCATCGCTGATTATTTCTGTATTTATCTCGATGTTATCTCGATACATTTTTTTTTTTATCGCGTTGGCAAGTCCTCGAACATCAAAATCTTGGACATATTTTTATTCAGCCAATTTGTTTATGGAAAATTTACATAAATTTCCGATCAACAATAACGAAAAATTCAGCATAAACAAATTATTAAAATCGTAAATTCATAGTTGGAAAAAATAAAAAAAACGCCATTTTCTAATGTGATTAAAACGGATCCCTTATCGTTTCTGGAAAATTATAAAAATTATTGCTCTATTTCCTTTTCTTTAATATTAAAAAAGGTGGAAAATATTTTCCATAAATTTTCTAGGCTAAATTATTTCAAAAAATGAATGTGGCTAAATAAATTCACCATCTAAATATTCATGGAAAATCGTTTCGGGGGGGGCCTGAATGACGTAAAACACGAGATAAAAGGCCTCTAGATAAGACAGGTCAATTGGGGGTTCTTCGTAAACTTCTCTTTCGCAAGTTTTAACGTTTTGTAATTTCGCCTATCGACGCATATCACGCTTGTTTGTTTCGTTCGAATTATCATCATTATTATTATTATCAGAACGTTTAAAAAATATTTTCGTGTATTTCGACAATAATTTCGGTAATGATTAATTATAAATGTTAATAAAATGGTGATGCATTGGTGGTAATGTAAAAATTGTTTACGAACCATCTCGGCCTTTGCAAGATAAATCCAGAGCCGGCGCCACGTGCTGAATTTATTTTGATCGCTAAAGTTGAAACGCATCTCTTTTGAGGCATAACGCGTTGCCAGGGGACTTCTATAATCGCAATATTCACTATTTTGTACCACGCTGTCACCCATTTTGAACTACGTTTTTGTTTAAAAAAGCGAAAAAAAAAGACAACACACGAGAATAAAAATCAAACCTAACGCGAGAATTACTTCTGCAACAGAACGCAGTCTGATCAGCTGACGCGAGTGTACTCACAAGCCCGTATGACTACGTTGGTCGTTGAAGACGCCGCCGGGCGGTGGGGGGGGCATTCGCTTGACACCAGCAGTGCCCCAGCAGCTGCTGCCGCCTGTCGGACGAGCTCCGAAGCGCGAGAGTAACCGAATTCAATACGTGCTGTGAGTAAAACCGCCAAACATCAGACCGTTTTTATTCGATATTTAAGTAATCTGCAACCCGCTGGCGGTTAAATCACGACCCAATTTACGGTACGAACTCGCTTTTCATCACGACAGATATAAATCATTCGATGAATAATTACTGATTAATTTCTCTCTCGCTCCTTCATGGCCGCCATCTCCCTCTCTCTCTCTCTCTCGTTTCGTACCGGCCCCCGCTTGAATATGAAATTTTTTTTCTACTTCCCTTGACGTTCTTTCATCGTGTTTTTTTCGTATAAGCCACGCGATAAATTTGACTCAACTAATAAGACGGGACTCTCGGGACGTAACTAACTCAATAATCGAAGTGAAAATTCGAAAAAAAAAAAAAAGATAGAAAAAATTCTCTCGTCTATTATTGTTTCGTAGCGCCATTTTTTTTTCTAATCGATCTGACGCGCGTTCAACGATATTTTTTTTTTCTTCTCTTGTTTAATTGACCCTTTCATTGTTGACGAGATGATATCAGTTTATTGTAATCGAGCTATTAGTCATAGCTGATGAGAATGTGTCGCGATTCTCGTTGATATAATTCAGTTGTGCGTGCGCTATAAACGAATATTATATATATATATATTCTCGTAACACACAAATTAATACTTTACTATATATATATATAGTAAAGTATTAATTTGTGTGTTACGATATATATATATATATATATATATATATATATATATAGTAAAGTATTAATTTGTGTGTTACGAGAAGGTGAGAATTCGCGGGAACTCGTTTACGCGATAATAAAACGAATCGCGAGAGACTGATCGAGAATCGTGTAAATTGTGTCTACAGTGAACTAATTGGTACATCTACAGTGTAATATACGCGAAAACATTGTTGCGGTCGATACTTCGTTTCATTTTATGAAGGACTTCGCCAGTTGAGAAAATGTTCGCAGAACTGAAGGGGGAGGAGGGAGAGGGGTAAGTTTTAATCTTTAAGATAATTTCAAAATTTCAATCTGAACGTTTTAATATTCTTACATGAAGATTTGAAAGCATTTTTTTCTCGACAAATATGCTATTTAAATGTGCACAATACACGTGTAGGTTATGTTAACGAGCTATCATTTTTTTTTAAATCAGCAAATGCGATTTAAAAATTCACTAAAAATTTTAAGGTTATTTTTACGCGTTGCCATTTGATGTTTTTCAAAAAAATCAAATTAAAATTACACCATAGACGTGGACGTTAACCCAAACGAGTTAAAAGTTTTTTTTTTCTCAAAAAAATGCTACTTGAAATTTCACTGCACACGTGCAGGTTAATTTTACGAGTTACCATTTTTTTTGCTCGTCAAAAAATTGCTATAGAAATGTGCACGATAAATATTCAAATTGATTATACGAGTTGCCATTTTTTTTTTTTTTTTTTTTTTAATGCAAGTTCAATTTCAATTATAAACATTTCTTGGCCATTTTTACCAAAAAATTGCACTCTAAATATTTGAGTTATACGAGTTGCCATTTCTTTTTTAAGCAATTTTTTTTTGTCAACAAATGCATTTTGCACACTCACATTCTAGCAGAAAAAATGCTATTTAAGCACACGCACGATACACACGTGCACATTTTCTTTTATTTCAATTATTAGCATTTAATTATTTTGTAATATTAATAAATTACATTTCTTTACATTTCGGCAAAAAAAAACAAATAAAAAATAGGAATAGGAAATAGGAAGGGAGGGGAAAAAATTGTTCGTCAATGTGTCGAAATGTAATCAGAGGTCATACAAAGTACATGCCGCGTGTAAAATACGAATTGAGATAGAGAAAAGAGCTGCCCCCCCCCCCCCTCCTCCTCCCCCCACGCCCCTCGGCGCCGGTTAGGGTTAAACACGAGTCGAAAAATACCCACGTTCCATATTTTGTCGTGAGATAGTCAGTGACCAAGAGTCATTGTTCTTGATCGTCCGTGACCAGAGACGGTCGTGCGTATAGCGCATATATATATATATATATATACGCACACACACACATATATATATATTGCATGTGCCTATAAATGTAGACAAAGTAGCGAGCGCGCAGTCTTCTGTTTCTCCCTCGTTCGTCGCAGATAGACGAAAACAAAACGCAATGGAAAATATCGAGGAAAGAATGAAATGCGTTGGATTTTTGCTACATGCAAAGGTACATAAAGTGGAGGAGAAATATATGAGGAAGTAGAGAGGTCGATGAGAGTCAGATTAAATTTCTTCGTTTAACATTCGTTCGTTGGTGAAATTATCTGAGAGCCTTGAGGCTTTAAAAAAATTAAAAAATTAAAAATTGTTGAATAATTTTAGCATCGATAGTTCAAATAATTTATCATTTTTTTCACATGAAAATATTTAAAAAATTCGTTCAATTTATTGACGACAAATTTGCTTCTATCCAAGGAATCGAATGATAAATTTGAAAAACAAAAAAAAAATATTCTTACCACATTATTCGGTGTCATGCCAGGATTAGCCCAGTCGACGCTGACCTCGGAACATTCGAATAAATTGCCTCGTTCGGGCAATAATCTTCGTCTCGCCATTGCAGCTCCTCGATGAGTTTTGTACGAAACGAGAGCATAACGCACTTCTCCGTTTGATTTTTTATAAACTGCAACACTGCTGACATCTTCCGTCAAATCGTGAAATTTCTGAAAAAAAAAAAAAAAAACAATTAAACAATCATGAGAATCGTGATTGAGTCGAGTCAACAACGTAATCTTGAAATTAAATTAATTGCATGAAATTATTCCTATTTTGGGGAGAAAGTCGATTTACGCTAACTCTGCAATGAGATTTTTTTTTTTTTTTTTCAATGACTAAAATATTATTTCCCAATTTTTCTTGCCCAATGTGGACAAAATTGCATTTTAATGACTGAAAAAAAAATGCTGATTACCATTTTTATTTAAATGATTTTAAATTCGAATAATAATAATAATTTTAAGCTCAAAAAAAGGTTAAATTGGTTAAAAAATTTCTAAAAATTAATATTTTCACTCAATCATAATTTTGTTTAAATATTTATTTATTTTGGTTAAAAAAAAATAATAACTTTTTTTAAACTCACCTTAATGACAACTTTCGAGTCGATTGTCGGTGGCAATTGATTAATGCACAAACGGCAATTGTTGACACTCGCAACAACACCGATTTTTCGACCTTTGCAGATCTCGTAATTGTTTAGTTCCTTGATGGCACGCTCGGCACACTCGGGTTTTGCGTACATTATGAAACAATAGCCACGATTTGTACCAGAAAAATCCATCATAAGGCGAATCTCGTAGACTTCACCAATTGAGTGAAAAATCGGATAAATCGCATCCTCGTAAAGATCGCGAGGAATTTTACCGACGAAAATTTCGCAACTCGGGTCTGGTGGTGGCTTTGTCCATCCTGGTGGTGGACCCAATTTTCTCTGACCATTTACCTGTGTCATTGGATAACCCAGGGTGGACAATAAATCAAGCAAGTGACACTCGGTCTGAGCACTCGGAACTTTTTCCCCATGCGACGATTTCGAGTAACGATCCGATTTTCCTATTACTGAAATTAATTAAATTAATAATTAAAACAAAAAAAAATAGAAAAATTATTTTCTTCTGTGAGAATTAGAAAATTATTAAAAAACAATTTACAAGTTTAGAAGAAAAAAAAATCGAAGTGGGAAAATCGGTCAAATCATTCTCAAGTCATAATCGTTTGAATTTCTTATCACGCATCCATGCAGACGGTCATTTTTTTTTTCACAATAAAATGGATTCTCGACATTTTGGCAAGTTTTAAATAATTGAACATTGTATTGTAAACGCTAAAAAAAATTATGAGAAAATAATGATCAAATTTGGCCCGAAAAATCAAGGTAATTTTTGGCCTGAGTTTTGTAAAAAGTTTCAAACCGTTCTGGCGGTAAAACAGTTTGAATTTTTCAATCTTAACTCGAACACGCGGACAGTAACTTTTTCTAATTGTAAATAAAATGTATTCTCAACATTTTGGCACATTTTAAACATTTTGACATGAAAAACCCGATTTTATTTCTCTGGCGAAAAATAAAATTTCCTCTATCAGGAAGCAAAAATAATTAAAATTGAATTAAATTGATTAATCGTTTAAATAATTTATAAAAATATCTTCATCTAATTAACAAACAAACAAAAAAATCGATCTAGTTTGTAGTTTTATTTTATTCATACAATTTGGAAAATTTTGTTGATCGATTCAATCATTAAAATTTGTTGACTGCTGAATTAATTAAATTCGATTATCATTACATCAAAAATCGTCATAATTAACTTAACTCGTCATAATCTCGAAAAAAAATAAAATCACTTTGTTCTTTTTTCCCTTACCCATTCCATTTGTTCTTGATCGTTGATGCAAATTTCTCGTTAATCTCGCCGAGAGTACCGAGTCTGAACAATAACTTGATGATTTGTCATCCTCGTTCGACGTAAGATCGGGCGATCTCTCATCCTCGTCCAACATCGAGTCCTCCTCGACGTCGTCCGCCCATCTTTTGTCCATATTATTGATCGTGGCAATTATTTTTCTTTTCCTTTCCTATCTTTTGTCTTTATTATTATGATTATTATTACTATTATTAATATTATTATTATCAATATTAATGTTTAACTACAAAATCACAGTCTCCTTTGATGAAGCTTCTTTTATTTGACAAATAAAAGAGGGGGTTAAATTATTAAAAGAAAAATGAAAAAATAAAACAAAAATTTCATCAAAAATTTCAAGAGCTGATCTAGTGATTATCGAAGCGAGCAAACTTGCTTCCGCATCGCGCTCTCGTGTTGAACTGTTTGTGTTTTTCGAGTTCCTCGTGTCGTCTTCGCTTGCCGGCAGTTATAAACCGGGCAAACTCTCCAACCACGAGGAGTTTTGTCCCTGGATCGACCAATAAACTCGCTAACTTCCTTATAGTCCCGAAGGAAACAAAAGATGCTATGGTGGGGGAAGAATCTTCGCGCAGACGAAAAAACATTTCGACGCGTCTTCTCTTCTCCCCCCCCCCCTCCACGCCCCGGGCCATTCCACCGTACTACGACGGTGTAGGGCACGTGTTCTCGCAACAGGCGTTTGTTTTCCGGGGAAAAAAGTTTTGCAAACTTTAAGGGAAGAACGAATAGAAGGATTTTATCAATTATCTCCAGACTCGATGTAAATTCATAAAAATAAATCGTAACGCAATTAAACAATGAGAATAAATATTCTGCCAATTATTCGTCAAGTAAAAAACTTTGATTTTGTTACTTTTGCCAAATTCATGAATATCATTGAGAAAAAAAACGTTGAAAAGGCTTTTTTCAATTGTCTGGAGACTCGATGAAAATTCATAAAAATTAATTGTAACACAAAAACAATGAATAATGAGAATAAATATTCTGTCAATTATTCGTCAAGTAAAAAAACTTTGATTTTGTTACTGATGAAAATTCATAAAAATTAATTGTAACACAAAAACAATGAATAATGAGACTAAATATTCTGTAAATTATTCGTCAAGTAAAAAACTTTGATTTTGTTACTTTTGCCAAATTCATGAATATCATTGAGAAACAAAAAGATTGAAAAGGCTTTTTTCAATTGTCTGGAGACTCGACGAAAATTCATAAAAATTAATTGTAACACAAAAACAATGAATAGAGAATAATTATTCTGTCAATTATTCGTCTAGTAAAAAAACTTTGATTTTGTTACTTTTGCCAAATTCATGAATATCATTGAGAAAAAAAAGATTGAAAAGGCTTTTTTCAATTGTCTGGAGACTCGACGAAAATTCATAAAAATTAATTGTAACACAAAAACAATGAATAGAGAATAATTATTCTGTCAATTATTCGTCTAGTAAAAAAACTTTGATTTTGTTACTTTTGCCAAATTCATGAATATCATTGAGAAAAAAAGATTGAAAAGGCTTTTTTCAATTGTCTGGAGACTCGATGAAAATTCATAAAAATTAATTGTAACACAAAAACAATGAATAATGAGAATAAATATTCTGCCAATTATTCGTCAAGTAAAAAACTTTGATTTTGTTACTTTTGCCAAATTCATGAATATCATTGAGAAAAAAAGATTGAAAAGGCTTTTTTCAATTGTCTGGAGACTCGATGAAAATTCATAAAAATTAATTGTAACACAAAAACAATGAATAATGAGAATAAATATTATGTCAATTATTCGTCAAGTAAAAAACTTTGATTTTGTTACTTTTGCCAAATTCATGAATATCATTGAGAAAAAAAGAGGTTGAAAAGGCTTTTTTCAATTGTCTGGAGACTCGATGTAAATTCATAAAAATTAATTGTAACACAATTAAACAATGAATAATGAGAATAATTATTCTGACAATTATTCGTCAAGTAAAAAAACTTTGATTTTGTTACTGATGAAAATTCATAAAAATTAATCGTAATACAATTAAACAATGAATAATGAGAATAAATATTCTGTAAATTATTCGTCAAGTAAAAAAACTATGATGTTGTCACTTTTGCTAAAAAGTCGCAAATAATATCCTTGAGAAGAAAAATGAAATTGAGAAATCGATATTTTCGTACGTTACAAATGAATAATTTTTGCTGGAGAGACGATATTGATTCGATTTTTTTTTTTTTTTTGCTGTTCTCTACATTGTTGCAGGGACAACGGAATTTATTTGAATACTTTTGACTTTGAAATATCGACACGTGCGTCTCGGTCGTTCTTGAGCGGAAAAGTTGCTCGATTCGTAGAACTTGATTTATTTTATTTGTAAATTGTTACACTCCACCGACTCCTTTGACGAGTCATTTACAATGTCATTGCGCTTCTCCCAATTTTTGGCTAACGATAAAATTTATGCACGGGCGTCGCACTTGCAAACGCAACAAGTGACAAACTTTTTTATGAGAAAGTGGAAAAAGCCAAAGGATGACAGAGGATTCCTTGTCCACGCTTTTGGCCCTGATAGAATTCACGTATTACATTGTTAAAAAAAAAATACACTCAGCTGGGAACTTTGTGTCCACGCACGAAATCAATACGAGCGAGCAGTGAAATTTACGCTTCATTTTTTTTTTTTTCGTTACATTTATGTAGCATCTTACAGGATCGATCGTTCGTGAGAACAATCGAATCAGTATCAAATGACAAAAAAAAATAATAATAATTTCACCGAGAACTCTCACATGTAGAGAAAAATCGATGTGAAAAATTATTAATGCAAATTAGCCACGAAACTCGCATAGCAATAAAAATAAAACACTGTCGTTATTATTATTATCGTTTAATAACATTAATTATATATATTTTAGTAATTCTCTGAAAAAATATTTGTCGAATACGATTTTTTTGTTGTTATAATTATTGATAGGGAAATTTTTCTCATCTCGCAAACGATCCCTTTATCATCACGTGATGAACAACGTAAAATTCCCTATTGCAGCAATAATTTGTCCGGAGTTGTTGAGAGTCAAAAAAACGATAAATTTGCCTCGACTGGCGTTTAGGAATAAATTTCTCGAGACTTTTTTCATGTCATCCCATGAAAAATTGTTCGTCCGTCCCACGCCAATGCGTAGTGCGATAATGGCATTGTTTTCTAGCTCCTACGTACACCTTATTCCATACAATATAGTATATATATATAATATAGTACATGTATATACATAGTATATTTTATATACTATATATATATATATATATATATATATATATATATATATATATATATATATATATATATATATACAAACGCATACGAGAGTTGGTAAATGTATGTAAAGAACGTTGTTGGGTTCGAGGGGGGCCTTATTACGTGACAAGAGAGGAGTCACATACAGAGAATTGCAACCTGAGTACGAGAGCTTCGTCGCTATCTCCTTCAGTCCTCGTTACGACTTGGCCATAAGCGCAAGTGTCGTTTTGTCTATTTTTCCTCGTCGTGAATCGGCCAACGAGTAACCGATGTGTAAATAGTAAAACGAAAAAAAAAAAAAAAAAAAAAAAAACGTTCCTTCTCGTTCGTCACTGCCCTCTCATTGTCCTCCCCCCCCCCTGGACGCGCTATCATCGCGACGCCTTAAAAAGGCGCGACCTCATATGTAAATTTTATTTATTTATTTTTCCTTTTGAAAAAAAAAAAAGAATTCAAAATAAATTTGCACAAAAAAATAAAAAGCATAAAAAAATAAATTACAAAGGCAAAAAAAAAAAGAGAGAGATAGAAAAGACTTGAGAATCTTAGGAAATATAATGAAAAATCTCGCGTGCTCAAACGTAAGACGAGTGAATGGACTATTGAGCAACGAGATGAGTTTTATTTCATTGTGAGACACCGTTTTTTTTTTTTTTTCTCTCATTTATTCTGACACCGTCAAACTGTGCTGGTCAAAAAAATTGATGCTTTTTTTTTTTATTTAGTAAATTTATTATTTTTTTATTTTTCAACGAATTTTTAGTGTGAAATTTGTTTGTTTTTTGTTTGATTAAAATTCGCGAGTGTGATAATGTGGAATCGTAAAGTATTTATCAGGATAATCGAGGTGGTAAGTAATTCGTATATCTATATATTAGGGTAACAATATTGAGATTTGTTTTTTTTTTTTTCAAACATTTTGAATTGTTAATAATTGTTAAACTCGTTGATATGTTTCTATTTCTCTGTCGTTTTGCGCGATGATTCAATCAATCAAATTCATACACGAAGATTGATGTTAATAATATAGTATTCGAATTTACCGAGAAAATGATTATGAGTCATCGCGAAACGATAGATTTTTTTTTTTCTTATGATTTCGAATCAAGATTTGAATTTCCAGCTCTTGTGCATCGCGTGCACAATCGCTCTTCGCGTTACTGACGACGAGAGCCGAAGAGTTTTTCACTATCTGCGAAATCGAAGCCGAGAATGGTCACTTTTGAACAACGTCACTTGGGGCTCAATAGGTACATTAAATAAATAAATAAATGAGTGAATAAATAAATAAACAAGTAAATGAATAAATGAATGAATAAATTAATAAATGAGTGAATAAATAAATGAATGAATAAATTAATAAACAAATAAATGAATGAATGAATAAATAAATAAATAAATATGCTTATATATTTTAGAAATTATCATCGATGCAAGGTGCAATGACCTATTTGTGCAGTTTATAGATTTTTCTTTTCTTCACTATTATGATAACGATATAATTATCATACTTTTTTTTTTATCGCTCATAATATACGCGCATTTGTGGTATCAGGTGCGGCACTTGCGACTGTGACCTGCGGTGGATATATAATAATAACGACCGGACTGCTGATTGGCGCTGCAACAGGGGAACTTTCTGGACGAATTACTGTAAGTATTTCATAGTTCTGTGATTAAAACAAAAAAAAAATCTCTCTAAACAAATAATTTAAAAATTATCAATTTAATAATTAATTATTTAGTAATTAATCATTGAATTTGTCATTTTTGTTTGGGCTCGATTTTTCATTGCTAGATTTTTATTCAATAATTAATTTGTTTTAATCGCTCAATTTCTTATCTCGAAACGTGTTACATATATTCATTTGTATATCTATATCGTGTTGACTTGATGGACATGCCAGAGATTCAGTAGCGTGAGAAAGTTTCTAACGTAATCGGGTATGCTCGAGATGCTGACATTGAGTCACAAGGACGAAGATTTATCCTCGAATGCAAACTGTATCAGCAGCCACAACGACGTACTCGAAAAAAAAAAAAAAAAAAAAAAAAAAAAAATATATATATATATATATATATATATAATATATACATACATATATAGCACCATGCGTGCATGAGTTTATACGCAATTTATAAAATAATAATAATATCAATAAGGATAGTAATAATAATAATAATAATACACAACGGTCTCAGGATCAATCACAGTAGTATAACCGCACGATCTGTCCGACATCTCGGTCAAGCAACAAGTAGAAATCATTTAAGCGCCACGTAATATATTTGCAAGTATATGAGAAGTCTCGTCAACGCCCGTAATGAGTCACAATGTGGAGCGCGAGACAATTCTTTGTCTATAGAAAATCGTCATCTTTAATAATATTATTGAGATCGATAATCGATCGATCAGAAATAAAAATTACAAAATTTATTTATTTATTTGTTCATGGAATGATTTTCGTGATTTATTGATTTCCGGAATTTTAGCCGTCAGTCGATGCGTTGAATGCATAAAAAAGTCCGTTAGCTTAAAATGGGGTATACTAATTTTCGCCTACCAGTTGAATTTTTTCCTTGGATTTTCAATATTTTTTTATTGATAATTTATTAATTTGTTTGATACTTGTAATAATAATTTATTTGTATTTTAATGATTTGGCCCTCGATCGTTTATTATTATTTTTCATTGTTAATAAATTTAATTATCATTTTTTTCTTTTTCGTGATGGAATAAAAAGAAGCCGCAAAAAAAAAATTATCGTCAAAATAATACAATTTCGCGTTCCTGAGAATTGAGAAATTATAACTGGAACACACCTCGCGAGTCTTGTGTGATATAATAGACATTAATTCTTTGACGACTTTTTTTTTCATTACGCAATCATTTAGCTGGTTGAGAGTAATGCAATAATGAATGGGTTGGGTTCGCCCTTCGACCTGCACACCTACGATTCTTCTGGTCCTCAGAAGTTCCAAGGACTATCGTTAAGAAAATCGTATATATATATAATGATAATGGATAATTGTAATGAGGCTTTAGCGAGTCAATAAGTAATTAGAGGAACTAAAAAAATATATATATATTTTTTCGTAACGAGTCTCAACTTCCTCTTGCAATTTTGCTACAGTACAATTTTTAAGTCATGGCATTGAGACATTTGGCGTGTGAAAGTTTTGTCCTTAAAATAAAATCACGATTTCATTTCAGTGTCATTCTTATTTTCCGTAAATTTTTTGTTTCTCGTTGCCTAAATTTTTTCGAATTAATTATTTTAATTTTTTTTTAGTTATTGGTTCGTTAATTTTGAATTTTTATTTTTTTCCGAAAGGAACTTTTTATGCTCGGACTGGGTATAATTCTTTTTGGTATTGTCGGTTCACTCTCGCTCGCATCGATCGAGAGTGTACCAGACGATTTAATCGACAACGCGGCTGTACTTGGTGCTCTTTGTCTTCTCACCGCTCTCGTATTCATTGCCGATCTTTTGATGAGTGCACCGAAACACAGAAAGAAACACGATGGGACTCAGACCTTCCTTGACAAGGAAACAGGCAAGTCCGAGGAAACAGTCGTGACACTTCCACGCGTTCGTGTTGTCAGCACCTCGGGATGATTTTCTTTTTCTTTTTTTTTTTTCATCAATTTTTGTGTCCTCACTAAAAAAAAAATATATATATATATAAAATACTCATAACAGAACATTTTCCTTCCGGAAAAAAAACATATATGCACTCATTTATTGTTTTTTTTTTAAATTAATAAATATGTGTCTCCTTCAATAATAATTCGTTCGCACATTTTCTTCACGTTTTCCAAATTTATTTCACGCACGTAGCTCATAAAATTTTCCCTAAATTAAAATATATAGGGTAGATGAATTGTCAATATGATTTATTTCAATATCTATAAATTATCCACGTCGTTAAGAAAATTTTCCCAAAAGTGCAAATTTTCTTCAAAATTTTATTTCGCACAAGTTTGTTCATGAAAAAAATCTTAATTGACTTTCGTCTACCTTATTATTGAAAAAAAACTACAGTAGAATTTCGATCCTGGCAAGAATTGGAGATCTTCAATTTTGTCAAAATTGATTTTTATCGT
Source organism: Dyspetes luteomarginatus (assembly GCA_963669185.1). NCBI lineage: Eukaryota > Metazoa > Arthropoda > Insecta > Hymenoptera > Ichneumonidae > Dyspetes > Dyspetes luteomarginatus. The sequence continues at coordinate 6,368,761 of OY769905.1, forward strand.
TTCAACGATCGAGCTGGGGATTATTTTTCGATAAATTGCCAAAATCGAGGTTTCCACAAAATAGAAATTTGCCAGAATCGAAATTCTTCTACATCGAGCATTGTAAAATTAAATACCAGGCAAAATGACAAAACCTGGAACACTTTTCATTTTTTCAAACTCTCTATTTCTTTCTGTCCATTGATACACTAAAAAAAATTATATATATGGAGAGGATGAATTGATTGTCTATATTGTAATTTTAATATCTTAAAATTATGCCCATCATTCAGTTAATTTTCCCAAAAATGCGAGATTCCTATGAATTTTTTTTTTTTTTAATTTTCCCAACGATAAATCTGAATAATCTTTCATCTACCTTATATATGAAAAATATACAGTAGAATTTTGATTCTGGCTACAATTCAAGTTCTCCTGACGTCTTCAATTTTGTAAAAAATAATTTTTACGTCTTTCTCGATCGAGCTATAGATGATTTTTCGATCAATTGCCAAAATCGAGGTCCCTATAATATCGGAATTGCCATAATCAAAATTCCTTTATATCAAAAACGATATAAAATTAAATACAGGCAAAATTACAAGACCTGGGAAGCTTTTTTCATTTTTTTTCAATTCGTCCTCAATTCCTTTTGGTCCATTGAGGCACCAAAAAATATTTTGATTTTCCAAAAAATAAACAAAACGCAGCTATCAAACCGTCGACAGTGACGACCTTGAGCGTGGAGAACGAGTCCAAGCCACAAAACGAGGACGAGGAGATCGGGAGACCAGCAGCGACAGCTCAGAGTTCGTCAACGAGACAAAAAATGCCAAATGGAACAACAAACGAAATTTTTGACAATTCAGACGAGACGACGAGAGGTTCGCGTGTGAACGAGGACGAGGAAAATTCATTGGGAGTGACGAACGAGCCCGAGGAACATTTTGCAAAAATTCAACATCCAAGAACGACCGAAGTTCGTTCAGACGAGCGAGAACGTTACGAGAACAACGAGAGACAATCGCGCGAATATGCGGCACAAAATTTCGAAAATATTCGAAATTCACGTCGTCACGATCCCGAGAGAGACACGAGAGACTCAGAGAGAATTGTACGATCGGCCGTGAGAAAAGATAATTTTCATCATGGACAAGATTTTCGTGCTCGACCAGTTGACGAGCTCGACACTCCACATTTTCCCACAACCAGGGACACTATGCCCGAGCCAATGTTCGCTAAAATTGTAAATCCGAGCGTCAGGATCATGAGGGTCGAGCGAGAAGTCGAGGACACTTTCGATACACGGTAAAACTAGATAAAAAAAACCCTAAAAAAATTCACCAAAAATTGCCACTTCAATGAAATTTCAATGAACCGATAAATCATTGGTCAATAATTAATTATTTTATTCATCCATCGAATTAAAAAAAAAATCAATTGGCAAAAATTAATAAATTATCTATTTGCCAATCAATTAATTTACCCTAAATTTGACCATTACCACTAGAACTACTATTATTTTTTCCCGCAATGATGTAATGACTATTAAATCGACAACTAAAGGAGTAATATAATGAATTTTATTATTGTTTTATTCATTCAAAATCAAATTAATTTTGTATCATGGCTACTTATACCAATACCAGACCACGGTCGTTCTTCTGTTAATTTTTTAAAAAATCACAAAAAATTATCATTTCAATGAAATTTCAATGAACCGATAAATCATTGGTCAATAATTAATTATTTTACTCATCCATAAAAAAAAAAATCAATTGGCAATTAATTTATTTGCCAATTAATCAATTTTTTCCCTAAATTTGACCCTTAATTAAAAAAAAAAAACGAAAAAAAAAAAATATTCGCCAGATATTCCGATTCGAGTCAATACGACAACGTGCCAACGAGAATGAGCGGTAATCCCGAGGGTATTTTAAAGAGGCATCGCGATGTTTCGTTCAACGTTCCATCCTCATTGAGAACTTACGTGGCTCAGGGTGGACCGAAGCAGGACGACATTGAGATGCTCGAGGAATGGATAAACGTACTAAAAACAACGTCAACTGGAACTCAGACTGGACGTTCGCCATCCTCACCGACAGATCCGGGCTACGTGAGACACACGGCGAGCAATTGGCCGAGAGATCTCAAATCAAAAACTCCGGGATCGAGTCCAGAAACGAGAAAACAATAAAATACGATCCAAAAAATAAATCGAAATAAAAAAAAAAAAATCATTAAAATCGTTTTATAATATTTATACATGTAATTTTTAATATTTACTACTATATATAAAACTTGAGTCTTCTCTCGTATACGAATAAAAAAATCGTATGCGCACTTTTATAAATGTTTTGTTCTTTCTTGCCTCTAAAAAAAAAAAAAAAAAAAAAAAAACGATTTCTTGGTCGTTTTTTTTTTTTTTTAACGATCCTTCCGATTATTTTCTCTCATTTTTCTGCAGCTTTTAACAAAGAGATGCACAAATTTATTGTCGAAAGATAAACGCTTAAATAATTCTATGACTCACGACTATAATTCAATCGTTCTCGCGATTGTTTTTTTTTTTTTTCTTTATTATTTTCGCAATGGAACGATCAAAGTCGTTTTTCTCGAAATTAAACGTTGGATTTTGTGATTTAACCAACTCGAGGCGGTTAATGGGAACGGATAACTATATTGTTATTTAGTCTTACGAATATAGCAATAATGATATTAATAATAATAATAATAATAATAATTTTCTAGTCTAGGGTCTTGAGCTACTTGACGCCATTATCTCTGCCTCGAGACACTTTTTTTTTTTTTTTTTAATAAAATTGACCAGCGTCTTTTTTTTTAACCATCTCTCGCTCATTTTCTAACCATAACGCATATTTACAAAATTGATAATTTCGTTTGTTCATACTTGAGCATTATTTATATCGGTAAATTTTTGCCTTAAAAAAAAAATCCTCTCGAAGTCACTTTTGAAAATTATTTTTTCAATTGTGGATTGACGATTTTTCTTTTTTTTTTTTTGTAAAAAAGAAAAAAAATGAAAAAATCGTGGATTGGGGATGAAAAATGTTCCCACTTCCTCTTTTTGCAATTCTGGCTCTTTGATCGATTCGAGGTGCGAAACGAGAGGCCAGTGGCAAAAAAAGAAAACGGGTCGCTATAATTATTATTATTTGTTTTTTGTTCGTTTGTTTTTTTTTATCTCATCGTAAATGCAATTGGGGGTGGTTGATTGTTGGTCGTGCGTTGTTCCATCGTTATGTATTGTCTGATCAGTCGAGATATCTCGTGTGCTTGCTCAGTTTGCAGTCTCGTTATTCTCTGCTGCATCAAATTGCCACATTTCATGTCCAAATAGAGCGTTCCCTCCTCCGATTTGACTTTTCTCGTCGATATTACCTCGGAGTAGGGATAATGATAAAGGGTTTCCTGTAAAAAAAACAAAAAAAAAAAATTTAGATCGAACATAAGCAAAAATTTTAATTTACAATTTAATTTATTTTTTATTTTCACTTTTTATTTTTTTAAATACTCACGTGAGTTATAAGATCGATAAAATGAACACCGTGACGATTGAGAGCGAGTATATGATCGCCACCTTTTTCCTTGCCATTTTCTGGGACTCGTTTAACGGCGAAAAAGCTCGAACCGAATAGAGGCCATTTTGACAAAATTTCTAAAAAATGGCAGAATCAAATAATCATTATTAAATCAATTGAAAAATGAATAAATAATATATTAATTAAAAAAAAAAAAAAAAAACAATGCAATAATAAAGATATATAAAATTAATTGATAAATTAATAAAATAAAAATAAGATATTGGTGGGAAAAAAAAAATAATAATGGAAAACTTACCGAGTACTTGAGCTTTGCAAACAGCAGCTGTATTGTGCTGTATATTATTCCACGCTTGCTGGACCAAATTGCCCCACTGTTGTGGCCTCGGTTCTCGTAGACTCAGAGCTGGCTTTGGCAGCAAATATTTTATCTCTTTCGTCGTTGGCTCGTGAGCCATATCGGCAGCTCTGTGCAGCAAAGCTGCAATCTGTGCCATGTCGTACTGGGGGAAAAAAAAAATTGAAAATTAAAAAAAAAATTGACAATTCACCCATTATTGAAATTTATAATTTTTATAAATAATAAATAATCTTTTTTTTTTAACTCACGATCACTTCCTGGGGTAGATGCTCTCCGGGTAAAACAAGGAGAAGTCCCTCTAGATAATCCGGAGCGATTTGATTGAAAACGACTTCTATGTACAAAGCTGCGTCAAGTCGAAGTGGATAATACCAAACGGATCTAAAAATAATAATAATAAATTAAATCCTATAATAAATAAAATAATAATAAAAAAATATAAATTAATAAGAATTAATTTTAAAAAAAAAATGTCGAAGGAACATAAAATTTTTGTTTAAAAAAATTTGTTTTAATTCGTACCTGCAGAATATGAGATAGAAAACTTGATGATTTTTGTGCAACTCGGTCGTAACATCGAGAACATATTCGTCCCTTGCTAATGGCATCGTGAAAGCGTCACCGTCGACGATGCAATACAGCGAGAACTCGTCCATCTCGTGAGGATTTCTCACGGATATGACGCTGCACATCTCCTCGATGACATCCTTCGAGCGAGGAAAGAGTTAAATTTATTAAATTTATTTAATTAAAATTAAAAAAAAAAAAAATATTAAATAAAAAATCGCGAGAGAAGAGAAACGATCAAAGAAATACGAGAAAAAAATGTTGTCTCGTTTGAAAAAGTGTACAAAAAATAAATTTGATCGACGATTATTAATTATTTATTTTTAAACATGTGTCATAATTTTTTTAAGAAGTCATCAAAAAAATTTCATCTTTGAACGAACTTTTTTTTTCTCGCGAATTTTTTCAGCACAGTTAAGAAATTGTAATTTTGTTAGCACACCGAAAAATCTTAAAATAATTTTTTTACAGCACAGCTATAAAAATTAGCGAGGATTTTTATTTTTTCACGCAGCTAAAAAATCTCTACAATAATTTTTGTTTTTCTTACTTGTACGACAGTTGTGCATTTTGTATTGATGACTCTCTCGGTTCCACCTGGTAATCTGTAAATTTGTCTTTTGGCATTTCTTCCGGCGCTTATCGCCATTATCTCCTCGACACTTGGGACATTTTTTCGTCCACCGTATTTAACGGTTTTTCGCAAATTTTGCAAACACACCGTGGCAGTGCCATGATACGCTCGTCTCTTGTCGTACGCTGCAGTTTCAAGATATTTTATTAAATATGCTCTGAGTCCTTCGCTGCAGGTGAAATAAGCAGCAACGATGCTAAACAAACGCCAGCCACGTTGGCAACTCTCAGGATTTGGACTTTTGTTGTTTGTCGTTTGTTTCATCAATTGACAATAAACCTCGTCACGGAGGGGTTCGAACTTGTGACAATGCTAGAAAAAAAAACAAATTATTTTCACTAAATTTTATAATCTTTTTTTTATTCTTATAACGTTTTTTTTTCAATATAATTTTTAACCACCAAAAGAAAATTTAAGCCTCGAAAAATATAAATAATTTTTCGAGGCCGGAGAAAAAAACAAATGTAGACTGGAATTTTAATGAAAATAATTGTGAAAAATTTTACCATTAAAATCGTGTAGACACATTTGACCTCACTCATGTCAGGTGGCAATGGCTGATCTCCCATGTATCTCATAAGACACATAAAACATTCGACAGCGAGTAAACTCAGTTCACCGTCCAAACGTAGCAAACTCTGTTCGATTGGGACTTGAGAATATTTAACAAGATCGACCTGCTCCTTCCAAGTCCATTCTGCACCATCTTGCTGTCCTTTGTTCTTCTTATTCTTCTTCTTGCTCTTCAGGGACTCGATTACTTTGAGGGAACCACTTATAGAACCGTCAGCTGTTTTCATCATCTCGAATCTTGGAAAATAAAAGAAATGGAAAATTGAATGAATTTATTAAAGAGAAAAAAAAATTGACGTTGAACAAAATTAATGATTTCTTTTTTTTTTTTTTTTTTTTTTTTTTTTTAAATCAACGATAAGTACTGCACACAGTATTGCACGGCACATACTAAGCTGAGAAAAGGGCCGAATTTTGAACTGTATAGCGTACATTACCTTGGTCAGATATTCGATGATTTAAATTAAATTAAATTGGGTTAAATCGATTTTTTATTTATTTATTAAAAAAGCAACAATAATGTCACGTACTGCACTTGGTATGGCCCGACACATACTAAGCTGACAATGAGAAAACGACCGAGTTTTTAACTATATAGTGCATATATATATACATATGCATTACATTGGTAAATTATTCGATGATATCTCAACTAGTGGAAGACGAGAAAGAGACTCGTGTGTTATGCTTTCTCAACACGAGTGTGCCATTCCTCAGAGAAGAGCCAATCTCGTACCGGCTCTTGTGTAACACGCACCGGCTACTTTTCCTCATATTAATGTACCGAGAACGAAAAAATTTCCCTCAATAATTGGTAAGCTCGTCAACCAAGTGCTTGGACATTGCAAACTTATGGTTGTCTTTTCCTTCCTTTCTATTACCTCTCATTTATTTTTATATCATCATTTTATGCATATTTTTATCATTAAATTTAATTTAAAAATATATATATATATATATATTTTTTTAAATCGTTGAAAAAATGTATTTAATTGAAAATTGGAGAAAGCGAAATCTTTTTTTTTAACGATATTCGTGTATGCAAAAATTACTACCGAATAATTTATTCAAGATAATAAAAATATTCAAAATAATTTTTTTAACGATATTCATTATGTGTGTAAAAATTATTACCGAATAATTTATTAAAAATATAACGAATAAAAATTATTCAACTCGTTTAACTCCACTTTTGTCCGGAAATTGATTATTTTTCTTATCCTCGTTTGTACATCGATCCCATTTTTGCTCTCTCGCGGTTAATTGTTAATTGCAACCTGCCCGGACTTTGGAAACGATAGCCAAAAATTATTATGAAGAAAGAGTATAAAGCCCTCGGAGGGAAGTGGAGATGGGAAAGTTTGAAAAAAAAAAAACAAAAAAATTATTCGTGACTCCTCGTGACTTCTTGATCGACGACATTTTTCGCGTGAAAGTCGAACGACCCGTCGATTTCTGGGATGTTCATGAGCCCGTGTGCGTTTCTTTTATGCTGGACGGGCTTTTGCTCAAAGCGACGTATCTGGGGCAGAGTTCGCCGAGAATCGGTTCGACTCATCGATCGATCGATCGATCATCAATAATCATTCCCGGAACTTTAATTTTCGTCCCATACATTTTAATACATTTCCTACTCATTCAATATCATTCAATAATCATTCCCGGAACTTTAATTAGCGTCCCATACATTTTAATAATTTTATTCATTGAAAAAAAAATTATTCATTTATTTTTAATTAAAAAAAAAATCATTTAAATTAATTTTCCTCGGCATTCCGTCGACTGCCAGTATTACGTAATTCGCTATGGCAGAAATTTATCGTGATTGCTTTGAAATGGACATGGAATGATTTATTACAGGCAAAGAAATTCAATGAGACGCGAGTCGAGGCAAATAAGGCGCTGAAAAAAAATATATATATATTTTTTTAGCTCGTATATATATATATAATTGAAGCCTCGTTGGTTTCCGCGTTCCTTTTTTTGTCACGTGCGTTGGTCATTCGCTGTCCCTTTGGGGCATTTACACGCGTTTACCAAGTCAGTCTATTCCTAAATGCTCGCCACCTTCTGTTTTATACCGTTGATAAAACTTGCTCGCTGCCTTAAAACGACATTTTTATCGTGAAAGTCGAAGATCGAGAGTGCTCGCAATAGTTGTAATTCAAAGAGTTGCTAGACACTGCATACTCATTCCGAGTACAATTTTCCTTGCCAAATCATTCGAGCCACCCAAAAGGAAATTTCGAGATAATTTAACCAAATACGTAAATGAGGAAAGAAATCGAGTTCCCTGTACCGATTGAAAAATGTAGTTTTTTTTTTTTTTCATCAATCGTCGAAAATTACACATTACGTGGTGAGAATTTTTTCTTCAAACGAGAAAGTTGAAGATCGAAAGTTGCGATTACGTAAAAGTATAATAATAGGGTTGAGGAGTACTTGAAGTACTTGAATATTATTCGGTAACTTTAAATATCAACGAAAAGTTTATTCAACCATTTTTTTTTATCATAATTACCCGATTTTTTATAATTATTTTCAAGACTTGGAATTTTTTCTAAGTCCTTCGAGAAAATCCTTTTTAAATTCAATAAAAAAATGGTTTTTGGACTTGAAATTTTTCAAGTGCCATTCTACGAGTCTTGCAAGTATTTACAAGTAAATAAACATAAATCTTCAGACATAAATAATAATAATAAAAAATTAAATATAATTAAATACTCACTTTTCTGTTGATTGTCGGAAATTTAACATCGCGTATTGAAGCAACGAGTGTTTTCCATCGTTCACGACAGGACCACTCTCGTAAAAGCTCTCCTCCTGCGATTTCATATTTTCCTCGGGCTGTCGCCATTCTTGTTGATTAGCCTGTAACTGATTATTATGATGTTGCTGACTCGGACTTAAATTTCGTTGATTTTTCTGCTGATGACTCGACGAGGTCATTTGGCCAACTGAATTCATCCCATGCTGGCCGGAAACGCGATTTCCACTCGTGTGAATCTCGTGATTTCCATTGCCGATTACATGATTAGCCTGATTGTGTGACGTTTGATTGTGGGACGAGTGCTGTTGAACTCCACCCGAATGATTCGCGTGCGACTGAATCGTTTTTGTTATTTGGCTCACGTGATTCTCATGATGATTTGATTTTTGAATTGGTTTTTGATCGATCTAAAAACAACAAATAATAAAATTCAATTAACAATCCAAACCAAAAAATTAATTAATTCAACTTTAACGTAAATAATTAAATATTGCTAAATTCTAAATTTAGAATTAACAATTATCGTCTGATATCGAAAAGTAATTAATTACAATCTAAGCACTTTATTTTCTTCAATGTATGTCGATTTTAGAAAAAAATCATTTTTTTTAGATCTGCAAAAAAAAAATTATGCTTAGTCGATCTCCAGGCAGCAGAGAAGCGATCGAGATTTGCTCACTGTAGATGTATATTATGTGAAAAGAAAATATATATATTTTCTATATATAGTATAGAGTAACACCTGAGCGAGCTGGATGCACAGATGTCGACCCTGACCCACATAATCGTTAATGCGTCGAGCAACAGAACAAACTATATATATATATATATATATATATATATATATATATATATATATATATATACAAATCGCTCCCTCGTACTAGAGACGTGAATATACAGTTACACACCGTGGGATTAACGATAACGTTACACATATTATATATATTTTATATATCCATCTCTGGTAACTGGCGCGAATTCTGCAAAAATACCGAGACGTTCCTTCTCAATGCGTCAGTTTTTTTTAGCCGTTTATGATATCCTTTTGTAGACCATAATAGACACATTGCGAGTATATTACGAATTTCTGAAAAACTTTGCTCAATTCCCCTGGACTGTGTCCAGTCCAACCAAGGAGCCTCTCGAGTTCTACATATATATATATATATATATATATATATATATATATATATATATATAGAACTCAAGAGGCTCTCCTTGATATATATATATATAAAATATAACGCTATCTTCAACTCACTTCCATATAATACTCAAGAAGTTGTAATCCATGGTTAATAAATAATAAACGCTTGGCTTATTCGCTTTAGTACATATACAAGAATCATCCAAACCGGAATAGAAATTATCCTGTCGAGGAATTCTCCGTTCAAGTTTTATTTCAATTTTTTTTTTTTTTTTTCACGAGAGTCCCAGATCTTTAATCGACTGCATCTGATAATGAGAATACGAGTTATGGCGATTTTAAATTTATCCAGTAAAAAAACCCATCTGGATTTATAGACGTTTTAAATAAAAATTAAATAAAATACAACAGAAATTAAAAAAAAAATATATATATACGTATTTAAGAAAAATTTATTGTATTTTAATTTTGCAATTTAGTTGATAAGTTTATTCATGCGATACGTGTGTGTGTGTATGTGAATAATTTTATGAAAATCTTGACCTGATAACTCTTGACCTTCTCGTCGAGTTTCTTCAGTGTCTCCTGAATGGTGTTGAGAGTCTTGTCGTTGTGTCTCTCGTCATTTTGCATCTCATTTTGCATTCTCAGCTCCTCGAATCTCTTGAGTATTTCTCGCACGCTTAATTTACTGCCGTCCTGCTTTTCCTCGGTGATGGTTTCCATTTTTGACATTTTACGCTCGTCATTGGCACGATTAGCAGCTGTTATCTGATCGCTGTTGTAAAAATCTTGTATGAGACCCTCAAGTCTCAATTCCTCCATTGACGGTTGTCGATTTGTTCGATTTCCGGTTAATGAGGAGAACGACGAGGGCGAGGAGGAGGACGAAAATGAGATAGCAGAAATTGGTGATGAACAAGTCGCCATTTTTTTGAAACATTCATCACGATTTTTCGATTCGAATGAATTTTTCATCTGATCGCCAGAATTTCTCGTATTTCGAAGCTCACAACCCGCCTCCATTCTCAGCTGTTCGATGCTCGGTTGTTCGCCGGGACTTTTCGAGCTCGATGACGAAGAATTTTGAAAAGATCGGTGATCGATTTTCGATAGGTCGATTCTCGGTATATTCTCATACTCGTATCTCGGTGGTCCAGACTCGATGAATTTTTCCTTGAGTAAATTTTCTTCCGAAAAATTGTCATTTGGTTTTTTCATCGCTGGCTCGTTACCGATTTTTCTCTTAATATTTTTATTCACGTCCAATTTTCGGTCTCTCGATGATTTTCCCTTTTCTGAACTTGCCTGATTTCTCTTCGTGTCTGTCTCGTCTTTTGTACCGGATGAGAAAAATTTGGCAAATCGACTTTTTTGAGCGACGCGATTTTGATCGTTAATTCTCGTGCCGTTGAACATTTCGTACTTCGTTCTAGGCACACGATCGTTATTTGTTGCTTTCTCAAGAAATGCTCCCGAGTCGTCTGTATGACCGTACTCGTCACTGCTCGATTCCGATTCCGACGATTTTACCAAAAGACTGTCGGGCGAATTTGTCTTTCTCTCATCGTCCGAGAAATTCGGATAATCGCGATCGTATCGCGTCTCGATCGGTTCGCCATTACGACTCGAGCGACCTCGTGACTTATTGGCCATTCTCAATTTATCATTTTTATTGTTATTATTGTTGTTGTTGTTATTGTTATTATTCGTCTCGTAATTTTTTCTGTAATCGTCATTGATTGACGATTTTTTATCGATCCTGCTACGATCCCAATAGTCACTCGGATTATCAAATTTTTTCAACAATTCCGATCTCTTGACGACACGACGAAATTGTTGTTGCTGCTGCTGCGACGACGATGACGTCTGTTGTCTCGTCGGAGTTTCCTGACGGCGAAATTCACACTCGGAGGATTCGGAAAAATCGGTAAATTGACTAAGAATTTCCGGACGATGTTTTTGACGACGACGCAACGTGTTTGGCAATTCGGCCCAATTGCTCGATAATCTTCGCGAAAAAACACCCTCGGTGTCCGATACTTCGCGTTCCATCATCATTGTAAACGATTTTTTTCAACGATTTTTTATTATCTTCATTCAGACACTTCACTTTTCATGAATTTTTAGCACACGATTAATCGTCATTTCGCAATTTTTAGCGTTTATCTCTATCGCCACATTTTCTCCTGTAAATTTAATTCTATGGTTCAATTTTTTCAATCAAAAAATTCATTTTCAAATTCGAATTTTTCCGATTGAACAAAATTAAACAGAAAATTTATAATTTTCGCCTTGAAAATTTTCTTCTAGCTAGAAATTTTGTTTTGTCATTTCGTTAAATTCAGAATGCAATTCGAGGCACGATAGAATTTCCACACAAGAATCTCGTCCAGCAATGAGAATGATTATACAGTAAATTCTTCAAAGCTATACAGTTTCGTATTTGTAAATGTGCGAAGGCATATAATGGCTATTCTCTATCTCACTTACTCGAGAAATTTGCTCTCGTCGATTGAAGAGGGGAAAATCCAGGCGATTGGTAATTTATGTATAGCACTAACACACACATATACATTGACATGTGTGCATGCAGCTCGGGCTCACCGAACGGATCGTTAGAAAGGAAAAGATTGATATTAATTCGTCTGCAATGACTGGGTGCTTTTCTTACGTGACTATTAGATGGGTAGTGCAAATATATATATATATATATATATTTGCACTATTTGCACCCATATATATATTATAGTGCACGCTATAAATAACTAAAGAAAATGGGGATAGACGGTCGCGAATCTGTGCTAAATCGCGTGATTAGAAAAAAACCTGCCAAGATGACAAAAAAAAAAGTGAAATTTTTTTTTCTGACCCATCACGTCGAGTGACTTTATCTTGATTTATGATTAAAATGTTAATTAAAGCAAAAGTGCATTTTTTTCATCATCCGCAGAAAATCTACGTGAAAGTCAAGATTCGCGTAAAACTATTTTGCTCTCGTTTTTTTTTTTTTTTTTTTGCAACAATAAAATTTCACATTACGTATCGAGGGACTCATCAGAATTCGCACTAAATACTCTCTCTCTGTTGAGTGGCTCGAGAGAAATAAAACATATAATAGAGCTTTCGGGCTCGTATGGGACGAGGCAGAACTACTTCCTGCACTTCCTCTTCCTCTTTGCTGCGCTTTCCTTCGCCCGTCTCTCTCTCTCTCTCTCCCTCTTTCTTTCTCTCTCAACTCGATTCTCTGTGTGGCGCACGTCCCAGCTATTTTTTTTTCTCAATGAGCGTGAGAAGCTCCAGCGAGGAAGAGGCAACACATCGAGTGTATGCATCGCACTCAGAGAGAGAGAGGGATTTTTTTTTTTAAGAAATAGCCTCACCGAACTACGAAAATGTATATTCAGGCGATTCTGGGGCAAAATGGGACACTTCCTAAATTCTCAATAAAAAAAAAATTTCATTTAATTTTCACTCCATTCTAACGAACCCATATTTTTTTCCTTCATCCCTCATTCAGTCAGACATGTTATGCAATCATGAGAAATTCATTTATCGACGCAAAAACGATCGATAAAAAATATTTTAATAGTGAAAATCTACTTTTTTTTCCCCAAAGTGTTCCATTTTGCCCCAGTCTCGTTGATACTATTCTTAGCGAGGTGAAGCTGCTTCTTTTTCTTCCGTTCCTACTCGTGGGATCATCCCCACCAATCTACGAACAATGAGTTTGTCTTTAATTATCATTATCTAGTGCCTAACAAACTCTCTTTAATCGAAACTGTAGCATCTTTTCCCCAAGTCGAGAGTTCTCGTGCCATCTACCGCGTATAGTAAATTATAATACTATGTGTGTGTTGTTATATATATATATATATATATATATATCGCGTGAGATGCACGAATCTAGCGCCCCCAACATTGCGAATGAGAAAGGCATAAACTTTCTTGGAAATCTCGCGAGTTCTTGTCGCACGCCTCTTTGTAATTATTATATTATAGTCCACGTATTTTTATTCATTACAGTTATTATACTATATATATACATAAACTGGTTCATGGAAAACTCCGTGTGACGAGGGACATCCCAAGATGATTGCTTGCGCTTTTCGTCTCTCGTGTCTCTTTCCACAAATGAAAACTTTTCCTGCCATTTACTGAGTAATATATATTACTCAGTAAATGGCAGGAAAAGTTCTACTATACTTCTACTATATATATATATATATATAATAGAAATATTACCAGCACTATAACTATGCGTAAATCGCGAGCTCGTTAATTCCTTTTTTCTTTATATATCCTCTCACTCGGGGAGTCTAATTCTTAATTAGGTGAGGCAATGAATCATGTAAAAGGATCGCACAGTTTGAAAGATCGAAACAGTTTCACTGTCACGAGATACACGTTTACGTGGAACGGAACTTGAAAATTTGTTTTCCCCTTTTTATCTTGCTCACGATCTCAAGGTGCATGTCCCAGTTATCGATTGATTGACGAAAGGAAGTTGAGAAAGTTTTTCTGGTCAATTATAATGTATGAAATTTTTATATTATCGTTATCAATTAAAAAAGAATAATCGTGAAAAATCATATTTTTAAGAACGATTTTATTCCTATTTTGTTACTTTTGCGGAATAGATTTCGAAAAGTTTTTTTTAATTAATTAAATAATTAATTGGTTAAATTATATTCTTGTTCGTTATTTTTCAAAATATATATTATTATTTTTTTCGGGGATCCTCGGAATTATTGGTTCATCCTTGTATTTTTATCACGTGTACAAGATTCATTTATTTTTTATGTTTTCGCTCTTGTTATGTGTGTCACGCGAATGTCGAAGAATTCATACCCAGGGGAAACTCATGCGTGTATATATATACATATATATATATATATATATATATACATATACATAGCGCACACACTCTATGGTGAATTTCTTGCGCCACGATCGTTCACCGATCGAGAGGATAGATCGTTATCCCTCGACGGGTGTAAGACAAGTATTGCAATGCCGCGTGCAGGCCTCACGTTCAGACATTACATTTGTATTTTTTTTCCTCCTCAACATCGACAAGATCGCAACAGCCTCGAATCAAAGAAAAAGAAAACAAAAAAAATCGACGAATATTCTTCGTGGATTCTTTGAAACTTTCACAATTTTACAAAAAAAAGAAAAAAAAATCATCAAACTAAATTATTATAAAGACAATCAAACGATATTCGTTCAATCGTGAATAAACGATGCACAATTTTCAAGGCGAAAAAAAAAAAATAATATTTTGAAATTTTCATCCACTCACTAAAATTATTCTTTAAATATTTTTTGTAAAATGTTTAAAAATTTTTGGAGCACTTTTTTTTTCTTTTGTTAATTCACACTCGTGGGAACGAGAAATACGTCGCGACGCGACCAAGGTAGCCGATAAACTAGCACCGGGGCGCTTCCGATATTATAGAGTCACGATCTCTCGCTCTCTCTCTCTCTCTCTCTTCTTCTCGAAGAGCTGTTAACTCTCCCCCGGCGTTTGTGTCCGCCGGCAAAACGGCTATACAGTCCGGGGCCCCGTTCGCCGCACGCTAGTAGGGCCTTCGAAAGACTGTTATCTGGGTCGTACCCCCACCACGATAAATTCTACTGCGCTGCTCCTCGTACGTTTTATGCACGAGGACACCATCAGCGCAGCAGCGAAAAAATAATATTTCGCTGCGTATCTCGTAAGAGGAAGAGCTCGCGTGTGCTCCACGCGTTCACCATTGAGTACCAAACAGCATCTTCACCTTTACCCCTCCTCCTCCTCGTCCTTCTCCTCTCAAAGTGCCAGAGAGAGGGGAGGAGACTCTACAGAAGCCGTCACTTTTTTTTCTTCTTAATCGTACATCAATGCGATCTCACAGGATTTTATCCAGAGAAATTCATCCGATTTCGTCTTTACAAAAGTCACGAGAAATTCCAATTCTCTTTTTTACCAAACCGGTTGACGAAATTTTTTATTAAAAGATCGAGGCGATTATTTTTTTTTAAATTAGACGAAGTCGTTGGAAATAGCGTCAATATTTTTGCCCAAAGTGAAAAATATTAGTCAATGAATTTGTCGGTGATGAATATTTGAGCGAAAAATTATTTTTAATTTACAAAAAATGAGGAAAATATGATTTTTGGAATGGAAAAAGACACTTGTAGATGCTCATGATGGACTATCAAGTCCGTTGAGGATTTTAAATGGAGATGGTGGGGAATAAAAAAAAAATATTCAAAGAAAAGTATTTATAGAAAATTCATTTAAGTGCAGTTTTTAATTATATATCGGACGTGCGACCGATTTCTCATCAACTTGTAATAAATATATAAATTAGGAATACAATGCAGTTTGTGGTGGATCATCGCGCGAAACTGACGATGAAATAGAAATCGCTCTACCGGAAATGGGCGAGGGTAAAACCAGAAGGTGTAGCCGGAAGTAATCCAATTTAACTTTTCCCTCACTCGTCAAATTTTTTTTTTTTTTTTTTAACGACTCCTTTTCACGTTCCCGAAAGGACCAAATTGAATGAGAAAATTCTACTTTTTATCCAAATGCATTTCGTTATCATAAAATGGACAATAGATAAATGTCATTGATTTTATGACTCATTTTACAATTCGTATTTAGAAATCGAAATGTAAAACAAATAAATTACAATTAATATGTTTAAATTAAACATTTTTCAAGTCGTTATTACAGCTGTCATATTATCATTGTAATTTGTTCGAGTAGCATGGAAAGTGAGAGATTTCTCGTGTCTTTTTTTTTTTTTTTTTTTCAACGTTGATATTTAACTTCCGGACAAAGAGATTTATACACCACTCGAGACTCCATTATAAAATCGATGGGATCGATCACCGACAACCGCAAGAGTTTATATTCTCTATATCTGTATATGGGGCCATATATATATATATATATACACAAAATGTCCTGGGGCGATTTGCTGCAATATTTGGCACGCAGAGAATATTCGCGCAGTATAATTTCTAAATCTTCAGGGGGCAATGATTTCATCGGTTTGTTGGCGTATATATAAAATGGCTGTCGTATGTTCACCATAAAACAGATGAAAAGAGAGAGAGAAAAAAAATTTACAGAAAAGACGACCAAGAAACTCATGTAAAAGTATATAACGAGAGAGTTCTCTAAAGAAGGGAGAGGGGGCAAGTTGGACCAGAGAGGAAGAAAAAACGAGGAGTCGAGGACGAGAAAGGCCGGAGTGTAATAGACCTCGAAGAGAAGTCGAGAGGTCGCGTATATATGCGTCGTCAAGAGATACGTGGGAACTCGAGAGAGATTCTTCACTATACTATAATATATATATACTATATATACTATAGTAAAAGTTTAATATAATGTATTATACATATATATATATATATATATATATATATATATATATATATATACATATATTTATATGTGTATGATATGTAATTTTATATGTGTATAAATATATATATAAAAGTGTGCTCGTTGTGAGAGCAGGCTCGTTGTGGGGCTCCAGGTTTGTCATCGAGAAAAACGTCCTTGAACTCGAAAGGGAGACCTACTCCTCGGCATTCCGCGGAATGATATTTTTCCATCTCACTATATACACGGGACCAGTTTTCTCAGCCCGGAAACTTGTCCCCTATGAATAGCATGTGATATAAAATATCAAATTTATTTTTCTCGAATTCATTTTTTTTTTTCCAACTCGAGAAATTTTTCTGAGACTATTTAATGATTTTCTCGTTAAAAACGGTTGTCAGGGCTGCCCTTTTCGGACCCTTCTTTATATTTAAGGAGTCGTTTCCGGTCTTGGTTAACAGGTGCAAACGTCCACCCATATAACTCATTCACGACGTTTTCGGTATTTCGTGTGGGAACGCTTCGTGTATGACACGCACCCTGGATCACCCCATGAAATTCTACGGTATGGCTCGTTCAGGGCCCCGAGACGAAATTATGACGAGGCCTCACCGAGACATCCCTTTTTTTTCGGGCTTCTTCGTGCTCCTCAAATTTCCAATTACCAGAGACAAACCGAAAAACTTTTCTTTTCTTTTTTTTTTAATGCAAAAATATAATTATTTACACTTCCGGTAATGAATATTATGCAGAAAGAGTGAGTGTAATATGCTAATAAAAAGTTTCACTCGAGATTTATAGCTGAATTCTCGAAAATGATCTTCGAAAAGAACTATAATTCATTATTTTAATTATTTTACCGAAAAATAAAATTAATAATATTTTTTTAATTATCTGGCACACTCAATTTATAAAATTTATAAGTAAAAACGTCTATAGTAACAATTTTTTAACATTTAATTGAAAAATAAACGTTTTTATTATATTTTTTTTTATTAATTTCTCAAATTCGATTAATTTTAACTAAGTGGATAACAAATATTTTTGCTGAATAATTTTTTTCGTATAATAGCAAAGAAAGTCGAGACATGCAAATAATTTTTAAATCCTAAAATTAATTGTACCGGACAAAAAAAAAATGATTCATGAAAATGTTTGTTGAGAATTTGGGCCAGGTGCCCCGCGTCTAGGAGTATCCGTGAACGAGGAGATAACGATATTGTACAGTCAGAGAGTCTCCCATTAGCAATTCAAAGGGGTTTCCGGCCTTCGGCAGTTCTTCGTTAGTTTCTACTAGAGCCGACAAGACAGAAATGGGAAAAAAAAAATACGAGAACGTGAACGAGAGAGAGAGAGAGAGAGAAAGACATAGTACGAGCGAGGTCTCTCCTCGACGAGGTGCTAGTAGCGAGATATTTGCCTGAGAGCAGAAAGGTGTTTTGCCTCCGGTAAACATACACGAGTTGCTTGAACTCGCGCGAGCGCACGCGGCTCTCCATAGAACGCTCGAGAGACGATCAGCAAACCAGCAGTTCTTCCGATTTGATTTTTTTTTTTTTTTCAACTTCTACATCCCTGAAGTATTTTAGAACCTTTTTGAATTCACATTTATGTTTTTTTTTTAATTCTCTGAATCGAGAAAATTATTACTTTAATTATCGATAAATCAATCCTTGCAATAAATTCAACATTTTTTTTTTGCCAGCTGTAAAATCGTCGATAATTTTATAGAGCCCACAAAATATAATCTGGAAGAAATTGTGCTCGTAATAAAAATATAAAAAAGCCAATTTTAATATAAATCACCACAGAGCAGACAATTTTATTATTCAACTTTTTTTTTTCTCAAGCTGTAAAATCTTTGCTCATTTTATAGTCTTTAAAAAACGATAAAAAAATCTTTAATATATAAATGACTTTGCTATCACACGTGATAATATTTTACCGATACTTTTCCACTCGCTGATTTTTTTAAATATTACAAAAATGTTACAAATAATTTACTTATAATTATTATTTTTTTACCGTAACAATATTGGTACGTCATTTTTTTTTTATCGCAATTTCTCGAAGCTCAGACAAGTTAGTTTATAATTTTTATCAATAGAAATAAAGGTGAGATCGCAGTGCATTCGAGCATATCGTCTATCTCGGATTTCCGCTACGAGCAACTCCAACAATTCACATTAGCGATATACAGCGATATATTTTACATCTCCAAATCTCTCAGACTCTCGTCTATCGTCCAAGCTTGACCCCAACGTCCTTGCTTAAAGTGGTCACACCTTCCTCACAGTATTTCTATACTGCCTGCTCGCATAGATAATTGCAACGGAGACAGGATTTTTTTTTTTTAATTTTCTAAATTCTTTTCCAAGAGTTTATCGGTGAAATTCCCATGGGGACACTGAACGTACTGGGGGAACGAGTTACATGCCATAGTGCGTGAGCTTGTCGAGGAACCAAAGAGGAAGAGAAGGAGAGAACGAGAGAGAAAGAGAAAAACCGAGATTGAATTTCTAAGCAATGTTGCTTACATCGAAAAGCTCGTATAAACTTTTATATCTATATATCTGTATTAGCATTGAGTATGGAGAATCATGTTTATATCAATAAATATAGTTAGCAAGTGTAGAGGCATTATTACATGCTCGTAGATGCCTCTAGATCGCAAGTTGAAAGTGGCGATACAGCAAATGAGAGATTTTTTTTTTTTTTTTTTTTTTTTTTTGTTCGCAAAGAACACACTCAATCTCGAGATTGCGTGGATATGCAAGAGCTGCTGTTTTCTTCGAGATCGTGCTCGTATGCTCACGGTACTGTGAGCGTCTGTGAGCGAGAGAGCGAGAAGAACATTCATTAGCTACGAGCTAATTAAATTAACGTCCGAGAGAACTTTGGATCGTGACACGACCATGCTTTATGATCTGTGTGGAAATTTTCCTGATATGTAGCAGGAGAAAAAAAAAACGTTATCAGTTGCAAATTCTGCAAATTCAATCGCTATATTTTTAATTCATACGATGAAAAAAATGCCAAATGAATTAATTAATTAATTAACGAGAAAAAAAATGACGATTGTTAATTTATAAATTTGATATGGTTGATATGGAATCCATCGTTTATTAATCCATTAAAAATGGTCCATTTCTGAATGAATTAATTCGTAAAAAATAATTCCTTCTTTAACAAATTAAAAATTCATGCTGTATTATTCCATTAAAAATTCTCCTTTTCTTCATTAATTAATCCGTTAAAAATTCGTTCAAAATAAATTTTTGGGGATGCTCAAAACGTTGAATAATTAATCGCGATATTACAGACACCCAAAAATTAATAATAAAAAATTTAGAAAACACGCAACCTTCGTAAATTAAAAGTTCGTAACGACTTCACGACTTTGAGCCTTAATGAATTTAATTGTTTCTCGCTGTAAGTGAAGCCCACGCGGCCGGAAGTTATTCGCACCGATTTTCTCGGCTTCTTTCTTCCATCCTATCTCTCAAAAGCACCATAGAGAACACTCTCTTAAGGTGTAATATTATTAGATTCGTCGAAAGCTCGTTCTTCGATCGACTGATTTATTTTTTTTTTCCAAACGATATTCAAGCATCATTTATTTTATAATATAATTATTATTTTCGATAATTTATACGAGAAAAAAAAAAAGTTCTGACGATAAAACACGATCGATTATCCCCGACGAATAAAAATGTTTGGCATGAGCGCGATGTATGCCGCAATATAATTAGAGGAGACTGCTTATGTATATATTATTATTATACCGCAACTTGCACTGTGAGAGTTAGAAGATCTATGTATATAAATATATATAATTCTAATCAAGAGGGGGTAGGGGAGAGTGAGCAAGAGAGAGATAGAGATAGAGAGAGAGAGAGAGAGAGAAATTCATAACGGCGTGACGTGTAAGAGAGCTGGCTGAGCGAGGTAACGCCCGGTGTAAATTGGCTTTCCAGTGAGTGGTCATATGTGCTGGCCAATGCCTTTTCCTCTTCTTAACCAATTTTTTTTGCCCCTCTTCTAAGGAGACTGGCAACGATTAAAATTTTTTTTTCTCTTCTTTCGTTCTTATTTTTCATTCATTTCATTTTTTATACACCACCGTAATGTTATCGGCAACGTAAACATTTTTTTTTTTTAATTTCTTTGCATCGTTCTCTTCTTTAATTATTATCATTATCCGCAAGTCATGGAGGATCGATTGGAATAAATAATAAAATATTTTCTGTATGAAAAATTTGTATGTTCGTCTCGCCTATCATACCAATTTCGGCACAACAATTCGATCGTGCAAAAAAAAACTAAACTCTCGCGATCGCCGATTTCTCCGAGACAGGCGATGAGGGTCGCATCCGACGAGTCATCTCTCGGGGCCTTTGACTTTTTCTTTGGTATTTCTCGTCGAACCTCGTGTGTGTTCTGTGTCGATCATTTAAGCATTTTTTTGAGAGAGAGAGAGAGAGAGAGGGGTGGGGGAATTGAAACATTTACAAAAGTGAATTCGATCGAGGTCGTGTTGGATTAGCACGATCTTTCGACTTCTTGATCGTCATTCGTATATATATATATACCCATTCTCGTATTTCGCCAATTTTTGCCATCTCGTGTCCCAATATCCGTCAACCATATATCGAGGTCGGGAGGTCGAAGAATCTCTCGTATACTCGTTCACTTTGGCCACTCAAACCGAGAGAGAGTTAACGGTTAAACGAGTCCAAAGGGATATATGCCGCCTATATATATATGTTCACCAATCCACACACACACACACACACACACACACATATATATATATATATATATATATATATATATATATATATATATATATACATGTCGAAGCTGGCTATCGGTCACGGGCCGTTGGCAAGATAGGCGCGCGTTTTGTCGATGTTCTTTTCTCGCTCTTCTCGTTCTTTTGCTTGTTCCTTGACCACCTTTTTTTTTCGTCCTCCACTTGCTCCACAGAGATTTACGCACCGTGTACTATATATATATATATATATATGTGTATATGCAAACGCTTTATAATACACGACAGTGTTGTAACTGTTGTCAAAGACACAGGTGGCAGACCTGTATTTAGTCCTTCCGGAAAATGGCACAGTCATTGGCCACCCTTCAAAGTCTCTGGGACACTGAATGGTCTCACGTGGCCTTCCCTAGTAAATTTTGATTTCTAGTATAACAAATTGTTTCTTATGGAAAGTAAATTGAACACATCCATTGATTAAAAATTATTTTTCAAATGAAATGAAATCGAAGTTCTCCGATTTGGTGTCCTATAGTCAGCTGTTTAATGAAAATAAAGGTTTTCATTAAAATGCAGACTTATTGGCCACTCTTGTGGGCCACTCATTTGTGCCAGTCTTTCTTATCGAGACTTTGATTAAAGAGAAAAAAAAAAATTTCTTATCGATAATTGCAATTTGGAAAAAAATAATTTCTATTGGGTGGCCAATCACTGTGCTTTATGGCATATCTGACGGAGTCAAGCGAGCGAAACGAGTCTCCTTCAAGTCTGAGGATTTGCGGTATATCGGGGTTGACACTCGTCACTAAAATCACGGTAATTTCGTTCGATTCGTGTGACGCACGAGTTACTACTCTCTTATCTTTTCTTTTTTTTTTTTTTTTTCAGTCTCTCATTGACTGTTATAGTTTACCGTATAGCACAAAGCTCGAAAAATGTATATATTATGAGTGTAAGCGAATACTTCCTGCAAATTACACTCGAGAGTTTATACGGTAATTTTCTATATATGCTTATATTTATATTACATATATATATATATATATATATATATATATATATATATATATATAGGCATGGGATGTATATATATATATCGCAGATTATTCACGGACGAATGATACGTGTAAAGCGAACCGATAAACGACCGGGAGCACGACTTGTTCGTGCAACCGGAAACCAGAATTATTTCATACACGCGAAGAGAGGCGAAACTCTTCGCAAATCGTTCAGGCGTTGCTTTTGCATACGTCAAAGAGTGATCTATATATATAATTATTTTCGTTTGTATGCCGGAATATCGTTGAATTACAAGAGAATTTACCGTAAGATTTTTTATTTTAAAAATTATCCACTTTTAGCGTTTAAATGTTCCTTGAATTGAGAAATTAAATTTCAATTTTTTTCAAAGGTATAAAAAAAAATCTGGAATATTTTTTTAACCGAAAAGAAATCAATAAATAATTAACTGTGTCGAAAAATTATTCGTTTTGACTCTCTTTTCATTTTATTTACTCGAGAATGTTTACGTGAGATAAATCAAAGAGTTTCGTTTGTATAACGGAATGTCTAAATTACGTGAGAATTTACTGTATGATTTTTATTTGAAAAATTATCCTCTTTGTCTTTACATATTATTTGAGAGAATTTGTATTTTTTTTATAACAGGAAAAAAAAAACGTTTTTTAAAACAAAGAAAATTTAAATAAATAATAGCTTGGATTTATAAAAAAATTCTTTACTTTGATTTTTTTTTTTTATTGTATTAAAAGAAGAATGTACGCGCGTGAGAGTTCTTAGGTTGAAAAGATCAACGATTAGAAAATCACATTTGACGATTCTTTCACGACGTGAGATGTGTGGCATCCTGAGGTCAGAATGCCGCACCTATCGTGCCACGCACAAACACGACGTACATTTAATTTCCACCTGTCTCGAGGCATTATACGATCATCTCTTCGTCAATTGCCTCTACGCATAACTCTCAGTCTCTCGTCATTTATGTTATTTACATATATATATATACATCTTATACGAGAATGTAAAAACAATTCGCGATGTCTCCACAGATTTCTTCAACAATTCTTACGTAAGCTCATCACTTTTATGTCCCACCTTCAATAAAATGGCCTCGAGAGTTTTAACGGATGTAAGAAATTAATCGCCACAAAAATTACCATGAGAAATAACGATAATATTCATCAAATAATTCCTCAACTATTTAATAATTTGTTTAAATCATGAATTAGTTAAAAAAAAAACGATTTTCACAATGTTAGATAAGATCGAGAAATCAAATATATATATATATTTATAACAAAATTTGTAACTCACCACTCTGATAAAATTGCCAATCATCTCAGCGAGCTGGGGTGCTCGAGTCGTGTGAAGTGGTAATCTGACACCCGAGGCGATCTGCAATGTGCAAACGCCGGCTCTCGTTGAACCCACCGAAACGATTTCCTCGAGCGGAAGAGTCTCCAGTATGGAAAGATCACCCGAGGGATTTCTCTTTATCAGGCGTAATCCGTGATGCGATACAGCAACGTGTTGAGCCTCTGGATGCTGAGGTCCGATCTATAATTATTTCAAATTATTTGAATTAATAATTAACTGGCAATTAATTAAGAATAAATATCTAATTAAGTAATCAAATAATTAGATGACTATGAAAAAATAACTCAATGATTGATTGGATTCTGTATGAATGATTCTTATTTATTCTCAGTGGTATCGTAAATAATTAAATTTTCATAGTTAAAACTCACCGATACAGGAAATATCCTCGCAAAATAAAGTGGCCACTGTTTGGCCAAATCAACGATATTTTTCTTGATAGTTATTTTGTGTTGAGTGCTCTGAAGATTGTCAAGCGTAACGCCATAATTGTCGAGCAGTTTGAGCATATTTTGCCGATCCTCCTTGTTAATTCTGATGCTCGAAGTGGCGAGAACGTCGTACGCCACCTGACAGAACACAAGATGAAGAGCGAGAGGACTCGCGAGTGTCTCATTGGGCGTGAAAACTTCCTTTTTCACTCTGAGTGCCCACGTTACTCTGTTGTAAGTAAAATGTGCAGTTGACGTGGGTGGATAAAGTTTCGTATCAATGATTTCTTGAACTTTTTCAATCTCTGGCTTTTCCGCCGGTGGTAAAACTGGCCTCAAAAATTCTGGCCATTCCTCAATCTCGATTCTCTCCATTTTGTCCGTTCGATGGGTCGAAGCGATGCTCGAGCGTCGATCGATATCATTGTCGAGTTTTTTGAAACTTTGGCGGGCAACAACGAAGGACTCTCTTGTATTTGGCACAACGCCAAATTCACGCGACGACGGCATACCAAAACTGTCACGTGACTTTGGTGACAAGTCACGTGACATCCCGAATGAGTCACGCTTTGAATTTGTGTGCTCAAACATGTCACGAGCAAATTTTGGATCGAATATAATGTCACTGTGATCGCGACGCGAATCAAAATCTGAACTACGATCACCCCTCGTTGTACTAGGAACGTCTGTCATGTCTTTACCATAAAAATCCTTTGATTTTTGATCCTGAGATCTCGTTATTTTTCCACTCTCCGTGTACTCGACGCGATGCTCGTGACTCTCTCGCAAATGTTGCTGAGACGCGAAAAGATCGCGACTCTGACTGAACATGTCGTGTTGATTTTTTGGAAAATGATCGTGACCGTCCGAATCGGGGGATGAACGAACGTTCGACTCGCGAATTTTCGGCTCAACCGGGGCTGGAGGACTTCGGGGTTGAGGCACTCCAGATTGACTGGAAATTGATGAAGAAAAAAATCATAAAAATTTACATCCCTATTTGTGTTTTCCATTAATAATCTCCATCACTAAAATTCGACCGCCCATCAAATTATTAATTTATTTTAAAAAAAACTTTTTTCAATTTATCTATTGCCGTACATGCTTCCCACCCCTTGGACTATGTGATGGCGAGGGTGAAATGGGTGGCTGTGGTGATATTAATTTATTAAAAAAAACTTTTTCTAATTTTCCTATTGCTGTACATGCTTCCACCCCTTAGACTCGGCGGTTGCGGGGGTGAAATGGACGGAGGTGATGATATTAATATATATAAAAAAAAAAAAACTTTCAAACTTACCTATTGCTGTACATGCTTCCACCCCTTGGACTCGGTGGTTGCGGGGGTGAAATAGGCGGGGGTGGTGGAACTGGTCTTTCCATTCTCTCGATCTGTGTCCTTACAACTTGTGCCTGTGTCATCATATCGGTCGTGCCCTTGGAAGTGACACTCTGGGTGTCATCAGCAGTCGAGGCATAATCGTCCCATCTTCCGGCCAGTTGTTGCTCCAGCAGAAGTTTCCTGTTGTCCTCGAGTCTCTTAACTTTGCCATCTTCGCGCGGAAGTGCTGGCTTTTCCGTTGTTTTCGTCGAACGAACGCTGTGATTGGCTGTTACTTTTTCCAATCTTTGTCTCATCTCCGAGCTGAGCTTTAATTTTCCGATGCTTCCGGGCGAGGGTCTATGAGCGCCTACCTCGAAGCCAGACCTGAAGAAAAAAAATATACATTTCATTCAATCACAAAAAAATTCCTTCCAATCAATAAAATTCGATTTTTCAACCCCTATAGCTCAATGGAAGAGATAATTATAATTTGTTTTTTTTTTTTAATACTCACTTTGATTTCTTCTTTTTCTTGTCACCATCATCCTTGGATAATCCATTCTCATGCTTCGTTCCATGACCAGAATTTCCATGATTCTCTTCTCGTGTCTCGTCCTGGCCATTCTCGATCTCAAATTCCTCCCAATCGACGCTACCCTCATTATTCTGTTGGGCATCAGCTTGATTGTATTCTTGATACTGCGGTGTTATTTTTCTCTGCTGTTGATGCTGCCTCAGCTTAAATTCCATAAAACTGTCCTGGGTTACAGCCTCGTTCGAGTCACTGGGTGGTGGCCATCGCCATTTTCCAATTCTCACAGTTTTGGCTCTTCCGTAAGGATCGAGGAAGGGTCTCGATTCTGAGGGGTCGTGAGATTCGAGAGGGGGTGGCATTGGGGGTGGAGGTGGTACACCTTTTCCATTAATCATCCCATTCGAGCTGTTACCATCGATGCTGCTCTTTCGATTTTTCAATTCACTCAGAACATTCGTAAAATTACTAGCAACATTTCCTCGTCCCGAGCTCGTTCTCTTTAATTCCGTTGCATTTGTCGAGGATTTTCTCTCCACGGGTTTTCTGTCAATGCTTATCTTTCTGCTGTACTCGACGCTACTTTTTCTTCCCAATTCGAGACCCTGCTTGCGCGCTGGACTCTGCGATCTGTGAACTTGGGCCTTAACAGTGACAATTTCCTGTCTAGAGTTCGTCGCTGTTGGGGTGTGACTCGCCAATTGTCCCGTTCCCTGATCACCATCCCCAAATCCACCGGACTGTGGCCCACTATTTTGTGGATTTTGTACCAACAATTGTTGCAATGCCTGATTCTGGGCCAATAATTGTTGCTGTATCTGCATATTTTGGGCCATTGCACTCTGCAAAAATGCACGCTGAAGA
Source organism: Dyspetes luteomarginatus (assembly GCA_963669185.1). Lineage (NCBI taxonomy): Eukaryota > Metazoa > Arthropoda > Insecta > Hymenoptera > Ichneumonidae > Dyspetes > Dyspetes luteomarginatus. The sequence goes on from OY769905.1 coordinate 6,396,064, forward strand.
TTCTGCTGATAAGCCGCCATGTCATTATTCTGACTCGGTGGTGAATTTGGATATTGAGGAAGATTCATCCCTTGCATGTTGTAAATTGGAATTGGCATGTAACCCGAGCCCATGTTTAAGCTAGGATTTGGGCCAGTTGGCATTTGCTGCTGGGGACTGAACATCGGCATCATCATCGGTGGTGACATTAATCCAGGCGAGAGTGGACTAAAATTAAACGCAGTATTTTGATTTGGTATGTCCATATTTCCCCCACCCTTTATCTTGCCGGAAATCTCCCTGGCTGTCAAGGTCGAGCCAAGATCAACTTTCTCAGTGACAGATGTCAAAAAGTCATCGAGATTGTTTAAATCATTTGATGCAATGACTGAAAATCCTTTGATGCTAAACTCGTCGAAAGGATTTGGGTCAGTTGGCATTTGTTGCTGGGGACTGACCATCCGCATCATCATCGGTGGTGACATAAATCCAATCGAGAGTGGACTAAGATCAAATGCACTATTTTGATTTGGTATGTCCATATTTCCCCCACCCTTTATCTTGCTGGAAATCTTCCTCGCTGTCAAGTACGAGCCAAGGTCAAGTTTCCCAGTGACAGAGGTCAAAAAGTCATCGAGATTGTTCGAATCATTTGGTGCAATCATTGAAGTTCCTTTGATGCTCGCTGCCAAACTTCTCGCGTCCGAGAGCTCGTCCAGATTACCATCCAAAACGGGCATGAACAATTCATCCAAGAATTGATCGACATCGGACGCTTGGCTGGGCACTCTGACGCGTCGTACGTGGGAGGCCAAAGATGGCGCTTCGCTCGTGTCTGACATTGCCGATGATTTGACACCGTACTCGCTCTTCTCGATGTAAGCGCGACTCGATTGACTACCCGGAAGTGCCCGTTTGCCTGTTGGTACAATGTTCAATTCTTCATTAATCGGTATGTCTACGAGCTCGAAAAAATCAAATCGGTTAATCAAAATTTCATTGATTCATGGAGATTTAATTTTTTTACCTGGATACTGCGATTTGATGAATCTCGTCTGTGATCTCACGTAACTATTTTTGTCATCCTCGGATCTTCCGGTTTGGCTTACCGATTGTATGTCAGGATACTCAAAATCAATTGTCAAATCTTCCTCCTCGACGATATTTGGCTCTGTCGTTCTTGTTATTCTGCTGTATTTTCTCTCCTGCGTTACTTCGGCGTTGCTCATGTACTCTGCATTACTCACAGCATTCACCTCGGTCACTCTCTCCAAACTGTGATATCTCTCGTTTAATTTCGACGAGGATAAACCGAGCGTTGCTAATTTACTCGGCGACTGGATCACTTCCGGTTGCAGGAGATTGTCCAAACTCCGACTACGCTGCTTCTCCTTCTCGAAGTAACGATCGTTCAATGCCGATTGTCTGGAAAGTCCCATTTCACCCGATGACTCGAGCACTGGCTCGTGTGACTGCTTTCTCGTCTACAACAACAACAAAAAATTTAGATAAGAAAGTTTTATTTTTATTTTTTTTATTGATAAAAGGATCGAGTAAACGATCTATTTCAACACAAATTGATACTAACGGGCGATGATTTTGCGATTGGTGGCTGCGGCGGTGGCACGGCCGGTCTTCGTGGCGACTGAATTTCCGGTTCCACCGGCTTGTCGACGACAACCTTGGCCACCGGTTTTCTCTCAAGGGGCTGGAAGGTCTTGAGCACCGGTAACTCCAGCTCGTGTTCTAGTTCTCGAATGGCTTGAGCGTGCTGAAAAATAAACATTCGCTGTACATTTTACCAGCTCGTACATATATATATATATATATATATATATCGTGGCTTTAAACTCACAAGGGCGTATTTTTTATGTTTATAAAGCGCACATATGCCATTAAGATTTTATAGGTGCGATTTACATGTTTAAAAAAATCATTGCTAGCGACTAGTTATTGGCCAACTCTCTTTCTCTTGATTAAAATTTACAGTAATGTTTTTAGAGACTGCCAATCGCTATGGCCATTGTCTCATAGTCACAGGAAGTTTCCGGTAATTCTCACGCTCGCGTATTCTCATTTTTGCTTGGTAACAATGGCGACCCTCCCCCCCTCCCTGCCACCCCTCCTACCATCCACCAAGTCACAATTTACTCGCCCATCGGTTTTATGGACTATTCACGACTCTCACCGCTCTTGTACGACACTGTCAATTATTTTTATGGTTTCTACTGCCACGGTATACGTTTAGTACATTGCCACACATTCATTTTGATGTTATATAAATGAGAACGATGTGTAAAAAAATATAAAAAATTTGGCAAAAAATTAATTTGATTACTACAATAATTTTGACTCTGTGCTCATTTTTATACACTCTGAAAAGTCGTGCAAGAATTAATTGAGATAAAGAAAAAAGGATTTTAATGTGACCAAAAATGTGTTAATTCACTAAAGTGCTCATTTTGATCCTTCAAAAATTATTTTCTTTACAAAAAAAAAAAACAAACAAATTAAACAATTCGATCGAAAAATGCTAAAAATATGAAATAAAAATTCGTATGCTCACTTCTCTCTTCTTGATTGGTGGAAAACTATTTTTTCGTTGCTCAAGGAACATGTGCTTGGCAGCCGGAAATGCAGGTGCCAGTTCCATTTCCGAGATCAAATCAAAACAATAATCGAAACCATTCGTCTCGGTGACAATGGCGTCAGGAGCGTCGAGCTGATTCCACAATGTGATGGTCCATCCAGAATTTTCAACGCCATGATTGCGAATAGCAAGATTAGCGATTTCCTCGCAAGTTGTCCAAGAATCAACGGCGCATGTTGTCGTTTCACCGTCGTAAAATCCAACAGTCAGCGCCATATTGACTCGATTTCTATTGGCTCGCCATTCGAGGACACATGGCGGATATGTACGTGGCACATGATGATTTGTTGGTTGATTATTGCTCATTATTTTGTGAATGGTTCGTTCGCCCTGGAGCAATTTTCGCTGACAATAAGCCTTGTAACCGTTATAAGCGTGATCAGAAACATATTTTAGGAAATATTTGAAGAGAGTCGAACTTGGCTGAAAAGATGATAGACAATTGGCCAATAATAACCATCCCCTTTCCTTGTTTGCATCATTCTCATTTTTCCATGTTTGATTTGCCAACTGACACAATATCTCATCGCGAAGTTTTTCATTAACGATTCCCTTGTTAACGATATAATCGCCCAATGCTTGTTCTCTCTTTCCACTCAAATTATTCTCGTTCATAAAACGTAAAATCATTTTAAACATCATCAACGAATCTGTGTAATCCTGATCACGAGCTTTTGCCAAAAATGGGGTTTTTATTGGCTCTCTCTTCATCCCAAAAATATGACTTTTGAAATATATATTTGTGAATTTTGAAAATTGATGCTGATCTATGTCTGCTGGAAGATTGTAAGAGTGTGACATTGGAATTACACTTCCAACGACCTTGAGAAGATTACGCTCTGTATGAGTTGGCTGCCAGTCTGAAATTCAAAAATCATCTTTGGATTTGAATATTTTTCAAAAAGTTTTTTTTAATTTTATATAGACATCAAAAATTTTTGTTAAAAAATAATTTTTTTAGTGTTTTTTTCTTTTTCAAATCTCACCATCAAGTTTACTGTAAATAAAAGCCAATTCAGCTGGAATTTCCAAATGATTGACACCAGCAACAGCCCTCGAGGCTCTTTCTTGCTCCTCCCTTTGCTGTTTTGCTTTTGCCCTTTCTCTGCTTGCTCTCTCGATTTCCGCTCGTTTTGCCATTTCTTCCTTACGCACTCTGAATCTCTCTCTCTCTTTTTTGCCGCGATACATTTTCTGGGCCATCAGGGCCCCTCGACGAAGGGCACGGAATTTTTTTCGATCGCGATAGCCCCGAAATACTGCCTGAATAAATACGGTGCTTCGTGCGATATTGAGAAACCTTCGACGTTCCAAAAAACCTCGCGTGTACCTGATTAAAAAAAAAGAAAAAAAAAATCACGTAAAAATAAAAATTTGTCCAAGAATTTTTAGGGTTGAAAAAAAAATTCTTAAAAAAAATAAATAGACACCTTTGAACTGTAATGGCTGCTCTCTCGAGTATGAGGGCTCTGTTGTATTCCAAATTTCGTTCCAAAGATTCACGGAGAAAAACCCTCGTCAGACCAAGTTGATATTGCTCGTGGGCATCTTGACGTGTTGCCTTGTCAAGAATAATTCTACAGAGCTCCTTGTTGGGTGCACCGCGTGGCAAATGATTTGGTATCAAGTAACGATAACGATCAACGAAATGGCCAAATTGTAATCGTACCGGATATCCGGTTTTCCGAATACAAATAGTCTCGAGCATTCCGGTGTAACGAAGCTGCTCGAGAACGCATGGCATGTCGAATTTCATTGGTGCTTTGTCCGTGTTTGGTTTTATGCAACGCACGAACCAAGGATTGCATCTGTGATTTAAAAAAGTTGGATGAATTTTTATAATTTTTTGTAATTTAAATAATTAATAATAAATTTCTTGTTATCAATTTAACTGATTTGGCAATAATTATTATTATTTATAATAAATGTTTGTTCGTAATTTAAAAAGGAAATAATTTTTTAACTCACTGTGACATTGAGTCGAGAAGTTGCTGAAGACTGTCGTGAAATCTCGCCGAAACTGTCGGAGTTCTCGGCTTCATTGTAACGAATCGTCCATTTGGCTTGTTTACTGTTTTATTCGCCTCGTGAGTCGTTCTAACATGTTGAAACATTTTACTGACCATTTGAATTTTACTGCTTATCAGCAACTCAACGACATCCGGTCTGAGGGTGTCGCGATTTTTGTCGAGAAAACCCTCAACGTTGTACCAAACCTGTCCGGCGTAATGTTTTATGGCAAATTCGGCAGAATTCATTCGTGGCCTCGAGTACAATTCACTGAGGGCATGATTGTAATGACATTTTTCGAGAAATGAGAGATCTGTTGCTTTTGGAAAATTACTCTCGTCGTCGAGAAGATGAAGAATGCCCACAGGTTTTTTTGCTATCAGATGAATTACTGGGAGATTGTCCTGTTTTAAATTAATTAAAAAAAAACAAATTTAGCATATTTTTTAAATATTCTTTCGAATGAAAAAAAAATTAATTTAATATTTTTTTTTTCGAATTAATGAACCCACCGTATAATTTATTGTTGTCCAGTCAATTTTTTCCTTGGCATATTCTTGCTGCTCGAGCTTGAATATATGCTTGTTGAAGTAAAAATGCAAATTCTCATTCGCATAATTGATGCAAAGCTGCTCGAAGCTGTTTTCAGCGAAATTTTCAAAACCAAATATATCGAGAATTGAAATTGCTGCAGTTTGCTTAGTTCCCTTGTAAACTATGTGATTGACACGTGCAACGAGCCAAGAAAATAAAGAACTGTAGAGAGCTTTTGCAAATGCATCTCTAGCATCGAGAGCTTGATCGATGTTCAGAGCTGTCAGAACTCGTTCGTTTCTCGCTTCCTGAAATTTCATATGTATCATGAGAGAAAAATTATTATGAGACAAAAGTATAAAAATTAAATAAAAAAACATGAAGGGTTCATAAACGAAATTAAAACAAAAATCGTAAATCAAATTAGCGCTATTTAATTCACGAGCCTGAATTAAAATAATTTTGAAAATGACAAAATTTAATAAACGCTATTAATTTTATTGCTTAAAATTGAAATTGAATATTTAAAAAAAAAAAATTTTACTCTCTAAATCATTTTAAACTCACGGTAGTTTTAGTAGTGAGTGCCCTGATAATGCCATCGGCATTGACCTGAAGAAGATGAGCTGCCCAGCGTATTTCAGCATCAGAGCCAACCTCGACACCTTCCTGGCCGTGTCTCATTTGTTTTCGATGAAAATAAACGTTACCAAGATGTAAAACACTGCTGAGTATTTTAAATATCGTGTCTTGTTCCTCGGACGTGAAGCCCAACACTTGCATTGCCGAGAGCAACGCCTTAAAGTCTTGTGTATCGTTTTTTCCATCGATCTCACAGTTGCCACCCTGATTGAGATAGAAATACTTGTCGGGTGTTAAAAGTCCGTATTTGTCTCTGAGTTGCTGATCGAGACCAGCGAGAAGTTCGTAAAATACGTGATAGTTTCTCTCCTCTGCTGCTTGTGTTACTATTCGACTTTTCTCGAGCAAATACTGCGTCACTCGACCACCAACGATTACGCCACTGTGATAAAAATTAAAAATAAACATTATAAAAAAAAAATAAACAATAATTAATCCTTATTTTTAATAATAAAAAAAATGTCTATCTAAATTTCATATTAGAAATAATTTAAAATAATAAAAATTGAAACACCTTAATAAATAATTTAATTCGTAGATATTTTGTCAATTTTTTTACTCTCTGAAATGAACTTGAAGATATTTTCCAAATCTTTAATAAATTCTTATTTTTAATTTAAACAAAAATTGCCGTCTAAATATCCTAATTAAAAATGCGATAAAAAAAAGGAAAATTAAAACACCTTGATAAATAATTGATTAATTAACAATATAAATAATTATGTCAAATTTCTTACTCTCTGAAATGAACTTGAAGATATTTTCCAAATCTTTAATAAATTCTTATTTTTAATTTAAACAAAAATTGCCGTCTAAATATCCTAATTAAAAATGCGATAAATAAAAAAAAAATTAAAACACCTTAATAGATAATTAATTAATTAAGAAAATAAATAATTTTGTAAAATTTCTTACTCTCTGAAATGAACTTCAAGATATTTTCCAAATCTACTGCTATTGTCGTTTCTCGGTGTTTTGGCATTTCCAAAGCTCTCGAGCAATGGCGCAGCTTCCAATATTTGTTCCGTCACTAAATTACTGGGTGCGCGATTAACAGCTGCTAGATATTGCATAACGAGCTTGGTCGATTCGGTCTTGCCTGATCCTGATTCGCCCGATATGACCACCACTTGATTGGCACTAGAATTGTTGGCTGCTGAGACTTGGCTGTACGCCGACGAGCCAACGGCGAAAAGGTGTCTGTTTATTTATTTAACAAAAATAAAACACACAATTTACATTTTTTTTATCCCCACGAAATTACGATAATTATTCATAATATTTATGGGCCATAATTTTACGACTTCCGGCTGCAAATGATTGGCAAACACTCACGGTGGCAAAGTGCCCAGTATACGTCCCTCGTAGAGCTTAACTTGATCGAGACCGTAAATGTCGAACATTTTGTAGGGATTCACGGCGACGAGAATACTTCCTGTATAAGTCTGTAAAATTTTTAGAAATATAAAAAAAAAATCTTTTTTGTTTTAAATTAATTATAAATTTATAAAAAAAAAAAACTCACGTATATGAGTTCTTTGTCATAACGAATTTTCAAATTCCACAATAACGAGGCTTCGTTCAGATCACTGAAAATTAATTCAAGTTCATTGTGATTATGAATTAATTAAAAAAATATATGTATAAATTTATATTTTTTCTATTTTTTGATGTTGTTAATTTTGATAATCAATCGACGTACTTTAATTGTATCATGTCTTCCACTCCATTCTGTCCAAGATCTTGTCTCGGTCTGACCCCATTGAGATTCGTCAGTGTAAAAGTCTGCGGCTGCAATTAATACAAAAATTTCATTCGGACAAATTATTCGTGATATAAATAAATTTATTTGGGCCTGAAAAAAATTATTAAAAAATCAAATTCGATCAAATCTCATCCTGCATTACATTTTCCAGCATAATTTTTAGACAAAGATGCGTCAATCTTTCGAGCTTTCTTCGGGGTTTTGATCTCGAGCTTGTATCGCATAATTTTCTCGTCAGAGTTTTATCGATCGTGCCCTGTCTTCGCGAACATGTGCTCGTCTCGATTTCGAAAAATTCTTTTTTCCATAATTCGCAAGACGAATCATCGTAACTTGAGTCTGAGAAATATTTCAAATCTTCCTCGGCAAAATTTACATTCTCGTAGGGCGGATAGTCAAAATCTTCGCGTGGATCGTAAAAATCGTGAAATTCCAAAAATTCTGATTTCACGTCTGTTTTCTTTAACGTGAAATCGCGAGACCCTGACACTTCCTCCTCGTTCATAGTTTCACTGGAATTCTTCAGAGTAGCAATTTTCTTTCACGTTTCTCTCTTTCTCTCTCTCTCTCTCTCTCTCACGTTCTTCTTCTCTCACCCTTTATTATTCTTGAATTCATGTAGAATACCTCACTTATACATATATATATATATTTATATTTTTTATATTTATATATATATATATATATATATAAATATACTGTCTACGCTCTCTTTCACGAAACGTTCCGGGCTCGTTAAAATTTCTTACTACGAAATTTCAATAACTCTTTCGGAATCACGCACCCGTTTTTTTTTTTTGTTCTCATTATCCGAGAATTTACTACTCCAACTTTTCGACCGTATTATCGTCGTTAAAAAAAATTATCAGCTCACTGGCAATTTGATAAAAATTAAATAAAAAAAATTCATATGTATGTGTAAACGATTCGTGCGACTTCGCGGGTATCCCGTAAGACTCTCCCCAGGAAGAAGAGACCGCTCACGTGAGACTTCAACCGGATGCAACAGCCTACCTGACGTTTGTGCAGTTCGCATAGGCGCCAAACGTGCCTCTGCATCAGAGACAAATCTTTCATTAATAAAAAAAAATTATCTGGTCAAGAAAATCATTTGAAAATTTATTGAAAAAATCTTATCATCTTTCCTCGTTAAACTCAAATTTTTATTAATTTTCAAAATTTTTATTAGCGATGATAATAAAATATTTAGTAAATTCTTCGTGAAATAAGAATAACAAACTCTACGCTCGTGTGCATCGTCATCTATAATGGGACACCAGTCAAACGCAGTCGCTCTCGGCCACGTTGACGAAGTTTCATTATATAAAAACATTGAAGAAAAAATAATGATAATTACTTAGCAATAAAAATAGAGTTATATTTTATCTTAATTATCGAAAATCAATTCCTTTAAAAAAAATCTTTAGAGATGTCGATCATTTATCGATCACACAAAATTCTATTTTTTTATCCATCGTAATGTCACGAATTCTAATAGAGAGAATTTTTATTTTTACGTTTCACAGTCGAATCGTCGCCTTTTCAAGATATCGAAATTCAATCGTCATCGATCGTTGCACAATTAAACAAAATTTTATTTATGCGATCGATCGTAATTTTACGAAATGTAACGAAGACAATTTAATTCTAATATTTATGTCATCGGAGAATCGTTTCATTTTCAAGATATCGGAATTGAATCGTCATCGATCGTTTGCCATTGACTTTTTTTTTTATTTCTCATATTACGATACAACGGTATGTAATAATGTAATAAAAAAAAAAAAATTGTGATGAGCTCTCATGTGAGCGATCAATCGATATTTCACTCTCGGCTTCATTATTGCGTCTGACGTTGCAGACCTCCATTAATTAAGTGGGAGCGTAATAAAGAAGGTGTAAAAGAATGAGAGAGAGAGAGAGAGAGAGAGAGAGAGAGAGAGAGAAACCCGAAATGAGATACACACTAGACAAAACTTTCGCGGAAGTAAAACTCTGGCAGTCGATGCAATTTTCTCGTAATATGCAATAGCTATTCCGATAATCCGATATATCCTATGTACATGCTAGGATATTCGACTTTCCATGAAACAGACTCTGGTAGAGCGAGTCTCTCCCTCTCGCTCTCTCTCTCTCTATCCATCTCTCTGACGTGTTTCAATGCTTCGTATACCGTTAGACGAGGAGCTCAAGGAAGATTCATGTCCCAAACGTTTTCTGTCCTACAACATAACACGATCGTATAATATGTCGTTTTATAAATTTTTATTTCCCTCAAAGTTAGAAAAAAATGATATTTATACGTAATTTATCAGGCCCGATCAAATTAATTATCGGCATCAGAAAATGGTCATTAAATAATTCATTAGTAAATGGAAATATTAAATTTTCATTATTTATCAGTCTCGATCGAATTAATTATAGTCGTAACGATTTTTTATATCTGCTGCCAAAATATATCTGAAGAAATTTATTTTCTGTATGAAAAATGTCTATCAAATAATTCACTATAAATTCAACAAATAGCATTAATTTTGTATTCGTTTTAGGTGTAATTAAGTATTATTTAATTAAAAGAATGAAATTAAAAGAAGTTTTTAGTTAAGAGGAAAGCCTTAAAGGGTACTTGAAAATTACAAAGTGTCTCTTGTTGTGAAATCTCGTTATTGGTACTTTGTGTACTCTCTTGTGGTAATGATTCCAATTGAACTTGTCTTCTGATAGACTCTTCGTGTTGTTTCATTCTCTCTTACTGCTTGGAATAGTATATTGTAACTAAAAGTAGATATAGTATAAATCCCGTCGTCGAGTAGTGTATCGAACGATCGACTCGAGTCTTTCTTTCTCTCTCTCTCTCTCTCTCTCTCTCTCTCTCTCTCTGTCTCTCTCCCTCGCTCTCTTGGTCTGCCGAGGATGGCGTCGTTTTCAGGAAATGCAGACTAACCGGTTGGCTCTCTCGCTACGAGAGCTCTGTGAGGGCCCCGAGGCGGACACTTCGCGCATTGTTGGTTTACCAAGAGACACACACACGACTTACCTGGCAAGTCAAGAAGCTAGGCGAAAGATCATGCAAGAACACTCACCTCGTTACGACCATTTCTCGTTGAGAATATTTTTTTAAACGAAAAATAAAAAGGAAAAAAAAAATCTTATTTACCTTGCCAGCGATGACTGCCTGGACTGACAGGACATTGGCAGCTCTGTGATATTCGAGGACCTCGCCAGGTAGGACATGGCCAACTCCTGGGTCGAACCACACGAGTTCGCCCTGAAAAGAGAAAAAAAAAGCAAAAAAAAAATAAATAAATCATCCGATGAATTTTGCCGATTTTTGTAGGCAATAAAAATCGCACTGGAAGACGCTAAAGTTTGAGAGATCAATTAATTACTTTCGTAATTCATTTGATTAAGTATTAAACTTTGTATATCGTTTTCTTAAAAAAACAATCCCACCATTCTCGATAACGATCTTTCTTCACGATCGTTTTTCTTCTCCTGTTCCCTTCTCATTCTCCTTCTTCCAGTGCAAAATCCAAAAATCGAGGAAGAAGGCGCGGGTGATTCGGATCTTGGGCTATTTGCTTCGCTGAACGATTTTACGTGAGCAGCAACTGATTTTTTAACATAATTCGTACGATCTTTTACCGATTTTATCGTACCACGTGATTTTTTTGCATCGATCTGTTGCCGATTTTCCGCGCCACATTTCGTCGCAATCTTCAGTGGAATGTTCGAGCTTGGACAGCTCGAGCTCTTTCGCACGCTCTTCGCGTACAACGGAAGTGTCGTAGATGCGTGATTTGAGCGTCCCGATCGTGCAGAAATTTCCCTCGATCTTGCGTCATTGAGTTTTCCTCGATCATCCGAAATTTCATTGTTTTTTCGTCCTCCAGCGCGTCGAAATGATTTATCCTCGATCTCATCGGTCGATCCACGATCTCGCATTGATCCAGCAGGAATTTCGCGTCTTCTCGTGATACCTGCCGATCTTCCGGTGGCAAAATCGATCGTCGTATAATCGATCTCGCGCATTGAACGCGTCTGCAAACGTCCGGTTGATGGCGAAGTGATTTGACTTACCGACGTGTCGACGATTTCGACATTGTCGATTATTCGTCGTCTCGAGACTTGCCTTAATTCTCTCGCACTCGGAATACCGATCGGTTGACCCGAAAATTTACGCTCGTTGGCAATCGAGTGACGTCTTTCTTGACCCTTGAGCTCTTGACTGCGAGCGCCACCTGTCGTCTGCGAGGAAGATCTCGAGGATGACGTATTTGTCCTCAAAACTCGACCGTAAATTAGATTTTTTTTGCTATCGATTCGTACATCCGGTTGGGACGAGCCGATTTTTCTCTGATACGAAAAATCGGCATCCCTTGTATTGACATCTCTCACCCCTGTTCTATGACTCTTATCGATGATAATCACTTCGAGATCCGTGTCGTTTGAATAATTCGATTTTCTTACCGATCTCGCGAGACTTCCGGTAGATTTTCTGATCTGAGGATCTCGCGAGACAACAGGGAGTGATAATTTACGACGTCTTATACGTCCATAAATCGGCGCCTCCCTCGAGGCTAAAAGATCTCTCGATGATCTGCCGATCCCGGTCCAATCAGCCTCGTTTCTCGATGATCTTGAGGTATGCACGATTTTCGGGAGGGTCGAGGGTCGTGGTACGAGACCTCGAGTCATGTCTCGCAGACGCGTTGGAACTGTTACAAAATCGGCAACCGAGCGCGATCCACCGGCTCTGTTCCTTTCCATCGACGCATCCCTTCTTTTTATACCTGCGTTGCTCTGCTGCTGTTCACGCTGAGACGATCGTTGCTGCATCCCAGACGCATTTTTCACATAACCAGAATTTCTTTTCACAAATTCCTCGCACTTTGTTCTCTCGTAATTTCTATAAAAATTTCCCGATACCGATAATCCAGCAGCTTCGATGGTTCCGCTACTTTTTCGTCTTATCAGACCGGAAGTTGTGTTATTACCGCCAAAACTGCTCGTTCTTCTGTTTAATATGTCCTGACGTGATATTCTCCTGCCCTCGGGCAATGATACATCCGGTCTTGCGTCACCATAACAACTATCGACACAACGCCCGCGAGATTTACGCACAATGGAGGGCAAAGTTCTCGGCCTCTCCTCAAGACACGGATCTGGCATTAGAGTATTATTATTGAGAACTCTTTCGGTGTTTTCGCGACTACAACCTTCGCCGCCTGACGAGACGATTGTTCGTTGCTTCCAACGATTGCAAAGTGTCTGAGCAAATCTCTCAATGGTATTATCCTCTTGCTGACGATGTTGATGATCATTTTGATTATTGTGCGATCCCACGTGACGCCTTTCGATTATGTCGCGTCTCGATATACCCCCTTGATAGACGTAATATTTTCCACCATCTGCTGTCTTTGTCATACATTCATCTTGAGACGAGATTTTTTCGTTTCCGTTCTTACTGACACGACGACCGGAAATTGTGCCAGAGTCACGTTGCCGTCTCGGCAAACTTGAGGATTCCTGCTGATGTTGCACTCGTTGACCTCCAAACGTGTTCGCAATTTCGCCATTGTCCCCCCGTGAACATCCAGACGAATTAGGGATGGTATCTGGGTCTGGGCCACGCTCAACTCCAAAATTATGCAACCCTCGTCTCACGGATAACGGTTCTACGCTAGCGTAAGAAGCTTCCGGTCTCGTAGACCTGCCACTTGTCGCGTTCTGATGGCCGCGACGCGGCTGCTGATGAGCCGCCTGTTGACGACTCGACGACGACGTCGACGATGTTTCACGTCGCGCCAAAGACGTTCTGTTGCTGGTCCCACGTTCAGCCTTTGACGTACTTGTCGGTGCGTCCATTACGAAGATTTTGAGACTTTAACGAGACTGGGACCATCGCTAGTTTTCTTGCAATGGCTAAGAACGCTTCTGCGTCTCTCGAACTCTCGATAATCGCACATCTGACCGACTCTTCATGATTTCTTCGATCTTTTCTTTTTCTTTTTTAAATACCGACTTCCTCAATCGATCCATACGAGTATCAATGAACGCATTACTCGTTGAAGTACCGAGAAAAAAAAACTCAAAGTTTTTTTTTTACGATTTCCCTCCTTCGTTTCGTGTTAAATTTCAATGTGTTACAATTCGACGTTTTAACTCGGTGATTTTATAAAGATACGAAGAACGATAGCATACAACACATTATCATTATCTCTCGAAATACTCTCGGTGTGTCTCGCTTCCGTTCACTTTGAGGTCATTGCACCACTTACGTACCGGTAAAATATTTCTCTCTCGCTCTCGTTGCATTTATCCTTTGTGTATCCCAAAGTATTTATTCGTGCTAAATGCTTCAAGTTGATCAATGTAGGCCACCATTGATAGTCACGATCCCATGTTAAAAAATTTCCTCAACGATTTAATTTTCATTAATCATCGATCTTTTTTAATGCAAAACTTTCGTGAGAAAATTGACGATCCAAAAAAAAAAAAAACATCGATTTCTCTTTAAATCGTTTCATGTCATCGGTCAGGGTCATCGCACGAGAGTACACATTGCCTCAAGTTTACACGTATAGGATATAACGAGTGTGGTTGACCTCTCTCGTTATATATATATATCCACGTTCCTTGTCGTGTCCATTTTTATCTCTCGTGTGTATTTGCTTCGGCTAGAATCAGCCATGAGGGTCTCTCGTCGTCTTAGTCCTCGTCGCAAAGAGTTTAACAATCGTGACACGAACGAACCGATTCGAGCTTCTTGGCTCTCTCTCTCTCTTTCTCTCTTTCGGTGAGTTGTTTCTCTGCTACATACGCTACGACCACATTCAACTCTACGAGTAAGACACGTTTCGCATGCTAAATTTTCATATAATATGCGAGACGACGATGCACTTTACCAACCATCCACATTCGGTTCACCGTTTACCAAAGTACGTATATATAGTTATAAATACGAAGAAAAATCGGTAGTACATTTGGCTGTGTCAAGTGTGCTCCATCGCGACCGTGAAACTATCGGGCTCATTGGGTCACTGGCTCAACGAAAAAATAAATGTACGTGTGTATATATATGTAGATGTAGTTGGCCTACGAAAAGCACCATTCACGTCCAACTAGCAGATTTCGATAACGGTCTCTCTCCAACGTGGGCGCGACACAAGGAAATTGCTGGTGCGCGTATGTCTGGTCACTCCCTATTACTTTTTCACCAATGAACCGCGACGTTCCGCTTCTTATTTTTTTTTCGCTTTTTTTCCTTGGCCCCTCGCGACCGTCGCGAATTGTCCGAATGAGAAGAAAAAAGAACAAGAGGAGAATTGATTTTACAGAAATAAAAATAATTAAAAAAAAAATGGGGAATAAAAATAATGTTGAGATCCGGTCTCGCGAATGTTCGATGCGCAACTGGGAAGAACCACAGCCAAGTGAGCTGCTAACACACACCTCCTCTTCATTCCTCGTAACGATTCCTATATAACAGTGAGTAGAACACACACTTTTTCACCAGTGGCGTAGATTGCCCTCTTCTAATTAGTCTTGGACATTAATTGGACGCTCATCGTAAGTCTCACACGTGGAGGCTCTTCGAGCGCGAAGCTCGGCGATCCTGGAGAAAAATTCGTTACTCCCTTTTGGAAAAATTTTGAATCTCGATTGATCAATTCGTCAAGAATTCTATAGACGAGGAATTCTTTTTTTTTCAAATTTTTAGAATGGAGGAAAAAATTGAGTAAGAAAAATGTTTGTGGGGAATGTTTTGCTTGCGCCAATGGATCGAAGTGCTTTGGGGTGGAACCAAGCGTGCCTCTCTTCTTATATAAATTACGCGCTAAATACGCACGCGGGGGCTTCTATCGTTCATATCGCGTAAACTTCCTCTCCTCCACTCGGGTTTGCCCCGATGCATTAGAACGGGAAATGTTCTAACGAGAGCTACATGGCATTACCTATATACCCGTATATTACCGATCTACGGGCCTCTACACACACACACACACACATATATATATATACAACAATGTATATGCAGGAGCCAACTGACCAAGGCGGCCAATCAAAGAGAGTCCCAGGCATTTGCAAGAATTATTATCGCGCTACCATAGAATCCAGTATGAGCTTATTAATCATACAATTCTCTACATTTCTTCTTTAATAAAATAATAACGGTCATAAAGCATTTGTTTTTCTTTAATCTGACCCCATTTTTTTTTCTCTAATTGCTCGGAATGCTACGATAAATCATAAAATGTAAATTTGCCTATGTAATATCGAGCAGCCATTTTTTTTTTATTCAATTGTTTTTTTTTTTTAGATTAAATTTATTTGATCAATCATTGATAGTGTTACGTTGATCTACATTTTTCCTTGAGTTGGGTTGGTTGAATCGATTCGAGCAGTCATATTGGAAAGTGGCAGTCACGTGCGACGCAATGCAATTCCTTTGGCGTGTATAGAGCACGCGCGTGCGCGCGTACAATACGAGAGTCAGAGTCGTGCGCACACTCGGTAGATCCACAGATCATTGACTCTCGCGAGCTCGCTTGTATGAGAGAGACACCGCGCGAGAGCTGAACCAATGCAACATAATTTTTTTTATTATACTTCATACATCATATCGTACCACGAGAATGAAATTCAACGAGTGTTCCAGTATATATAGATCATACACACAGCGTATTCACGATATGACGAAGAATTATCATTTTTATAATGAATTTTTTATAAATTATAATTTTTTTTTCATTGCTACACGATCATAATGAAATTTAACGTATGAATAATTTTATTCATAATTCATTCATGAATAAAATTCATAAATATTTATAATTCGATAATAATCGTTGTCAAAAAAAAAAATACTCACCTTTTGCCAATCGGAATACATCTTGCTGGGATTGTTAGACGAGTCTTTGGCACATTTTTCCCTTCATTTTGTCCTTAAGAGTTCTCGCAATTTTAGAAGGTCCTTTAACCTGGAGCAAAAACCAAATCGATCATTTTTTACGGCTGAATTTGAATTTATCGCACTAAAATGTAACCGGAAATGCAACCTTTTTTTATCGCCATACTCAAAGACTTCCGGTCGAGTTTAACGATCGCGAAATATCGAAAGTCCAATTTTTCCACACATTGCGTTATTTAAACATTTGAAAAAATTATCACGAGTTAAATAACGAGCGTATTATTGTCGTTATTTTTCTTAATGGACGGCACGAGCGAAACTTTTGATAAGTGCGCACAGAGCTCATTGCAAAAAAAAAAAGTATCGGCTGTATCGATCCTCGTATATTTATCCCTCGAGAGTTATGCCAGCAGAAAAAGTTTCGCAATTTGTTTTTATGGCGTTTCACGCGGGTTAGTCACCCTCGATTGAACACATACAACTCTCTATGTATATATATATATGTATATATGTATATATGTATATATATATATATATATATATATATATATATATGCAAAAAGCGTAGGAGAGCCTTGCAGCTTAATAGATGCGAGATAAATATACGCGCGACTGCGACAAATGGATGTCTGAAAAAAAAAAAAAATTACTATCCCCCGCGGTCGAACAATGGAATCCTGATGGCGAGAGATTGAAACGAAAGTTTCGTCACAACTTCGAGGCATGACGACGACGACGACGACGATTGTCCATTGTAAAATACTCTTGTAGCTATTCTAATGCGTTACTCAGCAGAGAGTCTTTCTATTAGTGACGATCCTTTTTTTTATTCAATGACAGGAAGTTCTTTTCAAGTGGCGACACCATTCAATCATCTCAGAATATCGAAAATATTTTTTTTTTCACTGCTAAAAAAATTCTCTTAAAATATTCGCGGTTTAACGAGCGATCTTAAATTTTCAGCCTTTTCTTGTCTCCGTTCGAGGCTTAAAAAAATAAACGTAGTGGAAAATTTGAATGAAATATTCGAAAAAAAAAATATAAAAAAATGGTCGACTGTAGGATGAACAAAAAGTGCGTTGTAATCGGCTCAATGCTCGTAAGGGCTGTTATGGTTATCAGTCATTCAGTCGTCCTCTTCATGAATGATCTGCTGGAGTATGAGAAAAATTATGCTGGAGCCCACGTGTGTCTCCGATGTAATATAAACCCATTCATATATATATATATGTATATATGTATATATATATGTGTACATATATATGTAGGTATATAATTTAGGTTTATATAGCATCAAAATTTGTAGTGTTGGCAGCCAGTATATGTAAAAGTGCTCGACACGTCATTTGTGCTACAGCATGGAAACGAACACACACATACATACAGAGAGAGAGAGAGAGAGAGAGAGAGAGAGGAATTGAGGTTTCATCGAGCAGATATCGAGGTCAGACAGAGAAAGCATCAACGTCGAGAGCTCACTCGCGCAAGTTCTCGATGTGTGATACAAGACGAGAGTTTACGTAATTCATAATCACGTCGTTCTCTCCCTCTCTCAATCTTTCTTTCTTTATTTTTTTAAGAGCGCGTTATATTATCAAAAGAAAAGTGCGGCAATCGAGCTCGTACCGGAAGTGCATGCTGAACGATCGTAAATTAATAATTTTATTTTATTTATTTCTTTCCACCACTTCGTGAATTATTATTTTTATAATATTTTCATTTTTGATCGACGTCTCAGTAATTCGTGAGTGACTGATCTTGCCTCATATATATTTATGCAAGAATTATTGCATAAGTGGAATGTTGGCTGATTGACAGAATGTGTCATGAGTCTCTCGTTACGTTTGAAAAAATGGTCCCGAGAGCAAAATAATTCTGATCAACAATTTTTATTTCAGTTAAAGCTTTATCAATCTCTCGTGAATTATGATGGAAATAAAATATTGTTGATCCAAACATTTATTGTGATAAGAAATTTTTTTTATGGCATATTATTTGTGTCAGGGCTCGCTTGTAAATATTTCGATATTTGCTAAGTCCAATAACAAGAATTTCACTTCTCAAGAACACGTCTGGCCAATAAATTCATCGACAAAAATTAATTCATTATATTTCTTGCGATAAAAATTTTTTTCTGTGCGAGATTAAATGCGTCAGAGCTTGTTTGTAATTTTTCCTATATTTGCAACGTCAAATTACATGAAATTCACGCCCCAAGAGTCCCTTTTTGCTATGATAAATGAATCGAGAAAAAATAAATCCATAAAATTTCTTGCGATAAGGAATTTTTCTGTGGGAGATTAAATGTGTCAGGGCTTGCTTGTAATTGTTTCGGTATTTATTGCATTGAACAGCAGCAAACTCACGCCCCAAGACTTACGTTTTGCCAGTATATATTATATATATATATATATATATATCTAGTATACCAGATTTCTCGAGACTGGAGACCTTCGAGGCTGCAGGCAGGATACCAGTTACGAAAAGGATCGAGATATGTGCATACATACATACTATATATACATATATATATATGTATAAACAGAACGAGTGCGAAACTGCCCCTGTACGTTCACTCGGACTGTGTATATACGACCAATACATTCTTGTGGTGGACTAATAACTATTATATGCATATTACTATATATTACTCCCTGACCAGATATATGAGTATATATATATATATATATATGTGTGTGTATATATATATATATATATATACTCACATATCTGGTCAGGGAGTTCTGTGGACCGTGAGTTGTCCAGCATGTTTTATTCACGCACATCCTATATAATATGAATGTAAGCACGAAAGTATCGATAACGGTGCTCAATATCGTTCTCCCACGACCCCGCCCGAGGTCGCGGCCATAATCGCTTTGATCAGCCTTGGAAATTTCACCAAATGTAATTATCCCCCCTCCCTCATTAGTCTTAATCCTAATGATCAGCTCTAATTAGTCCAAATATCATTTCCACTCTATTCTTATCGATCTTAACGATTTTTCTCAAACTCTCTGACTATGCGTACTGAAAAATCGACCTCGAAACTTTCTACTTGCACTGCTTTCCAGCTAAAATTGTGCACTGTGCACGGCATTGCTTCTGTCCAAGCATTTAACGTGGCATAATCTCTCTCGTCCCTCATTGCTCACAAGCAGGAAATGAATTTTTAATGGAAATAATAAATTTTAGTTTTTTCGTTCTTATATTTTCTACTTTTTATGGGCGAAATGTACGAGCCGTGTCTTGCATTCCGAGCATATAAACACGCGAAACAAAGTATATATACTTCTGGTTTTGTATATATATATATATATATATGTATAAATATATAAAATGTAGGTATGAAAAATATATAGGCATACTTTGCTCGCGAGACGTTTCGTCATCTTCGTTCCTGGCTCGTGAGAGAGCTGGTAATGTGTGGCAAGGCGTACAAAAAATATTATATATATATCTATATATATATATATATATATATATATGTACGTTGAAAATCACGCACACAAATACCATTATAATCTGGAGAAAAGAATTTTCCTCGAGGCTCTCTCGCAAAGAGTGCATCATCTCACCAATGAGTTGACACAACGTCGAGAGAGAAAGGTACGTCACATTCTCAGCATTAACCACAGTGAAAAAAAAAAAAAAATCCGCAAGCCGAGCTCCACTCATCTCCCGGATAGACATTTGGCAAAAAAATTTAATATCAGACTATGAAATGTCAACTGGAAAAAAATGTTAAGCTCGCGACTGGACGAAAGTGATTGAAGGTAAACATTTTTTTGCGATCGACTCTCGATCATGAATTATTTTTGAAAAATTCGAAGAGCCAATATCTTCAGTCATAAAAATTGAGGACTAAAAAACAATAAAAAGTGCGTAATTCATCGATCGATGCACTTTTTTCGATCGATCGTTCCGCTGCCGATTGGATCGATTTAATTTTTCACACGCGGGGTTAAAAGTCAAAGAAAAAATTTGTACAGAAATGAAGTTTGAGTTTTGTGAGACAATTTTTTAATGGAAGAGTTCGCAGAGGGTTCATGTCAAATATGGATGTGTAAAATGGATGAAATATTATAATACGCGACGCTTTCGTGGGAGCTTTGTGACCGGGCGTCGAAGTCTCCTCTTCGAGCCGAGGGAAGCGTCGTCGTATGTGATCAAAACGGGGGGCCCCCCCTCCTTTAAGAGTTCTCTGTGGCTTTGCGGATCTACCACACACACAGCTCGAGCAAAGTTCTTCTCGAAGCTGCCTGAAGCTGAAAGAGAAATAAGAGAACGAGAGAGAGAGAAATAAGAGAACGAGAGAGAGAGAGAGAGAGAGAGTAAAGGACAAAGAGATGCGAGATTCTTCGCAATCTCCATCATCCACCTCTCTCACATTTTCTCTCTCTCGCTCTTTCTTCTTCTCTCGCTCTCCCCTCTCGGTCTCTCTCTCTCTCTCTCTTTCTTCTTCTTTATTTCTCTGCGTACTCACCTTCGTCAATTCTAGCCACGTAGATCCAACAAAACGAACAATAAATGTCCCCAAGTTCCAATGGAAAAACACAACACTCACAATAAATCAACTAACATTGTCACAAGATCTAAATGAGCCGAAAATCGATTTGAAAAATATGACGATCTCTGTTAGATCGGTAAAAAGAAAATGGCAATTTTTGATATAAATTTCTCTGTAATACGAAGCTATTCGTTGCGAGGAAAAGTTCTCGAAGAGCACCAAAAATAATATATCACTTATTCACGATTATGAATAAAATCGAGACACTTGACACTCCTTGGATTCCTGACGATTAAAGGGCAAATCGATAATCGAACATCAAACGATTCGAAATAAAAAATCCTTCACTTTTATATATATATATGTATTTTGTTTTATTGATGGAGGAATGTTAATTTTTTTTTTTCGGGGAAGGGACTTTGTCGCTAAAGTACGAAGAGTTTTCGTAACAGCGTGGACTCGGTACGCCGAGGATAAACGACGATTTTAATATCCGAAAGGCTCGCGAGACGAGACTGCCTCTCGGACGCGGATCGGCTCGAGGTATGCGGTCGACCTCGCCTTTAAGAGTTTCGTTTCAATTTCCTGCCGCAATGCGGCGCCACTCTCCATTCTTGTACCGTTACAACGGATTACAGGTGGTCGATTTTACCTTCGTATGTATAGTATTTGCCTTTTGCTTTTATCTCTCTCACTCTCTCGTCCCGATGGCACGAGGAAAAAATTTGACTTTTGCCCATTTTATATGCCGGACAAAGTCTCCTTTGAACCTCATTTTTCGTGGCCTTTTACCTTGGAATTTGGGCACATCTCACAAGTATAACGTATATTGAATAAAGTAGGGGGAAGAATCCAGCAAATCTGGGCACCTTTTGTACGTTTCGGTGAACGCTGCGAGAGCCACGCAGGCTCTAAATTTTTGAGCTCGCTGGATGAAACGACTCATTGCTAAAAAATTTGTATAAATTTAAAAATATCGTCAATGACCCTCCACGAGGTCAAAAATCATTTTATTCAAATATGAAACTTATTTTATTCGTCATTGATCAACTTTCCTTTGAATTAAACCTTCCCATTAAAATCTAACTCATATTTGAGTTAATTTTTTGTCTTTCTCGTGCAGCTTGAATGACGAATTAATTCGTTAAAAATAGTGTACAAAAAAATTTCGTTATTATTTATACCGCGTGTTTGTTTTTGTTATAAAATAAATAAATGTTCACGCACGAGATAATGAATTGAGATAAAAAAATTTGAAGACTAATCACTTGATTGTTTTATCGTTCCATTGATGTATATCGTCATGTGTGTACGAAGAAAAATGATGATTTTTGCGAAAACTTTAAGAATTGACGGGGTGGTGGGGGAATATGGGCCACCTAATCTTTGGGGCCATTGTCCCCGAAACATAAAGGGAAACACTTGTTGTCTCGATTCGTCAAACATACACCGAGAGAACCTTTTTTGTCAGGTGACCCCATGCTACAAATTTCTACCTGGCATTCGAGACTATTGTGGGCTTTAGAAAATTTTTGGGGTTCGAGCATCTCGAAGAATTCTATTCATGTGCAAATTTAAAGGTAAAACTTTCACTCGGAAAACTCAATGCATGGAAATATAACGAGGCAAACTCAAGGACATTTTTGTAGAATATGCAAATAATTTTATTTCATTCTATTCAATTTTACTGTAGACTCGAAAAAATGTTAAATCTATTTAATTTCTCGTTATTTCTTCTTTTCGTTTTTTTTTTTTTTACATCAGCGAGAATTTGGATAAAAATTGATTACAACATCATCAAATTTTGCGAGTAACAAAAAATATTTTGTACACCAATCCAACGACACAAATCGGCAAGACAAATTCATTAGTTAGAACTTGTGCTCCCCCCCCCCCCCCCCCTCTTTATGGTCAAGAATGTGTCATTTGACAACAATAATTTTGGTCAATGGCAATTAAGCCCCAAAATCGTGCAACGTTAAACTTATTCCATTGCCTATCTCATTTGTATATCATTCACGCAGAATGCCAGCGTCACGTAATTATCACGAGCTCGCGTTTAGCATTGATGAAATTTGTGGAATGCGAAAGACAAATTCATTTCCATTCACCGTTCGCCGGAGATCCACCACTAACACGGATCGGGAGGATCCAACGAAAAGCCAGACATTGTTATACCATTATCTACATAAATATAGCGATGATTAGAAATTAATTTTGGATAGGATAACGACATACTTATTATGGATTATTATTATTATAGATTACATATTATAAATCTGTAATTATGACCTTTTGCCTCCAGCGTATATATCACAAAACTTGTACGTGGTGCTTGGACGATTTTACATATTTTACATAATTCTATCAGTTAGATCTTTTTAACTCTGCGCATTTTCAAGATGTTACTGACCCTTGTTCATCAATTCTGGATTTTTAACGTCATCGGATTAATTATAATAATGAATAAAAATCATATCATTTATCGAGTATAACATTAAAAAAAAAAAATGATTAACTTTCTTTTACATCTTCACGTATTACAAGAGAGTTTTCATAATGCTTGTACCCTTAGGTATGAGAGGTACCGAAGCATTTTAATCACGAGCAATAAGCATTACGATGATACGTCATAAAAAAAAGATTATATGTGTTTGACTCACATTACCGATCTATTAAGGTGATCCATATTACCCCAACATCAGGGTGGTGAGAGTAGTGCTTGCGCGCATGGCTCGACGAACGTCGAGCTTTGCCGACTATAGAGGGAGCAGTGTCAGTGTTTTGTACCTCGGTAGGGTAATACGGCTCATTGGATGTTCTTGTGGGGCAATATGGACCACCGGGTTTTTCAATAAGGTTGGTGAGAACCACGAACTGCGTATAACGACTCTGCGGTTCGTGGTTCTCTTCGTTTATCCGAAAGATCAACCGATTAGGAGAATTTTGGTACACAGTTTTTGTTACTGACAGAGGAGTAACAAATCGCCTTAAGATTATGCGCAATACCGACGGAGCTGCCCTGAGTCCGACAGAAATTGCTGTCTCGTTCCAGATATCTTCTGAGCGATTGACTTCTCATTGTCGATTCTCCGTTCTTTTCTGTTCGAAAGTGTTCTGTCCCAGTGTTCTGACGAAGACTGGATTACAGTTTTTCTTATTGACTGAATTGTTGGCCTCGTAAAATTAAATTTTCATGCGTCGATAAGTTACCAATAGAGCTTTATTGTTTCCAAAGCTACAACTGCTCGCACATTTGGGCCTTTCAAGCTCCATCATAGATGACGCTAACAGCTTGATCGAAAATGAAAAATTTCGCGTTTCACGAATTTGTTTTTACATTTTAAAGTATGAACTTTTCCACTCTCTGGTGGGCACAGGGGCATATATGGGGAGTTTCATCGTAAAATTCGAATTTTATAATCAATTGGATTATTTATATCGGTTTATTACAGGAAAAGCATTTGAAAATTGTAAACGCAATTATTTTTACGTGTTGTTTTGCAATTATTTATGCCAAAGTATTTGACAATTATTTTGGAGTATTATTTTGCCTTTGTTTACGTTAAAATATTTTTTCAATAATTTTTAAATTATTTTTCAATAATTTTTCGATTCATTTTCAATTTTTTTTACATATTATTTTGCAATTATTTTTATGTACTATTTAGCAATTATTTTTACGTATTATTTTGCAATTATCGTTGCGTATGCTATAAAGCTTATTTGTACGCTATATTTAGCATACAGAGATAGCTCATAAATGCGAGTTACACAGTTGAGTAGTACAAAAGTCAGTTCATACGATATATCGGAAGTTTCATCGTAAAACTCGAATTTTATAATCGATTGGATTATTTATATCGGTTTATTACAGGAAAACTATTTGAAAATTGTAAACGCAATTATTTTTACGTGTTGTTTTGCAATTATTTATGCCAAAGTATTTGACAATTATTTTGGAGTATTATTTTGCCTTTGTTTACGTTAAAATATTTTTTCAATAATTTTTCAATTATTTTTCGATTAATTTTCAATTATTTTTACATATTATTTTGCAATTATTTTTATGTACTATTTAGCAATTATTTTTACGTATTATTTTGCAATTATTGTTTCGTATGCTATAAAGCTTATTTGTACGCTATATTTAGCATACAGAGATAGCTCATAAATGCGAGTTACACAGTTGAATAGTACAAAAGTCAGTTCATACGAGACTGAGAATTATATAGGTCGAGTATTCGCTCACGCCATTAAATTAACGACCAGCATTCAAACTGATTAATCATCATTACACAAAGTATTTAACATTACGATATTAATAAATCCCCAAAGACACTCCACATTGTTCGAAATTGAATCGCCAGCATCCTCCTGGCTCGCCACATAATTCGTGATCATTACTTTTAGCTTTTTGTGATTATTTATTTTCTAATCGACCTTCGTGATTTTTTTGACCAAGAAAAATCGTCAAGATCTTCGTTTAGATTTTTTTCTTTTTTTTTTTTCGTGAATCTCCAGGGATATAAAAGGAGAAAGAGATTTTCACGTTGTGCAAGGAGAAGAAAAAAAAATATCGTCGTGGCACAAGAAAATGTGCCGAGTTGGATCGAGAGCTGGTGAAAAGCTGATCTTCGAACCTTTTTTTTTTTTGCTCCGTTTTTCCTCTCGAGCCAATATCCTCATGCATTTCGCGTACCTTTTTATTTTCTTCGCGCAAAAGGATGGAGGAAGATCAGCCGGAAATACGAGATGGCCGATCGTTCCGCGATGTCCGATATATGTGTCTCGTTTTCTCTGGCAAATCTTCACACGATTCGTTCAACTCTCTGCTGTGTGTTCTCTGTGCAAAATAGTCTGCAGCGCCAGCATAATACGAGCATTGAATTGTCTTGGGGTGAAACGTATCAGTCGAGAATATTTTCTCGGTTAAATATATCGCTTGGATTTTTTTTACCACGAAATTTCTCCTGAAGAATTTGCCTGAGCAAAGTTTTCCTCGATCCCACATTTCCAAGATTTTCAAAAGGGATAAAAATTACGTGTAATATGGCCCATGAATTTTCTTTCTTCAATTCTATGATTATCACTAATTACATCTAAATTTTTTTAACACTTCTTGAAAAATCGTGAATTAAAGTTCAAATACTCTGGTGGCAAGATGAGGAAAATAATTTAAAGGAGAATTAAGTACCGATTAATTGAAAGTGCCATTATCATTATTCGACTCTTCTGATAGAATCGACTTTTTTGATAGAAAAAAAATATGTTTTTTTTTTCATGGTTAAAAAAATCATTAATTTTCTGCACAAGATCAATCCTTAAAGGCCATGTACGATATGAATAAAGTTCATGTTCATGGAATGGAAGATGAGGAAAATAATTTAAAGGAGAACGAAGAGTCGGAGTGGGAAAACTGCAAAAGGCCAAGAGGCCGGAAAAAAGGAACGCAAAGTAAAGAGATCGCGAAGTAAAAAAGGCCAGAGTGTGCTTTTATGGGTGAGAGAGAGATATATACTTATATATATATATGTGTGTGTGTGTGTGTGAGCCAGAGTATGAGAGACAAGGCGGTATTTCTACCGCGCGGTAACTTAAATTGACTCGATAAAAGTTTCGGTGAACAAAAGCGCCTGTGCTCTCCTCGATATAATGCACGTCTCGCTTTATTTTTGCCTCAACCTCACTTTGGTTATTCCTCTCATCGCTAAAAAAAAAAAAAAAAAAAAAAAAAGAAAGAAAGGCAGCGAGAGAGCTTTGCTAGATCGTGGGCGCGAGCTTTTCTGCCACGCACGCTATATATTATCAGAGAAACATCTGCCAAACGTTATTACAACTTTGAATAAAGAAGAGCACTCTTCGTGAGACTCTCAGGGCGAGAAACGTCGAGGGAAAAGTTTCAACCCCCGAGACGCGGTCTACGAATATATGTATGAATGTTTGCGAATTTTCATAATAATATAGCGACGTCCATGATCACCGTGCTCTCCCGAGTTATGTTTTTCTCACCTCGTTCCTTTTTTTGTTTTTTTTCTTATCTCGCTCTTGTAAAGCTCACCGGATTGTGAGCAAACTTTTTCACGTTTTTTATTTTTATTTTTTTTTCCACGATGTTTTTTGAGGGGTAACGAAAAATTGCACAGGATCATCGAGTTGACTCGATTGTAAGATAATAATTAATAATTATGGGGGAGGCAAAATTATTGAGTAAAAAATTATTTTCATAGCTCAATTTTTTTAGATTTTTTTTTTAGTTTGTGTCGAGAGAAAAAAAATATCTAGGGGATGGATAAAAATTACTTTTTTTTTTGCTCAGATTCATATCGATCGAGAAATAAAAATGGATATGGCCTATTCGAATAAAAAATCGATTCTCGGGGATGTGCGGGAACACTTCCGGGATTGCTGAGGGAGGACGCCATCGTGACTATCCGGGAGTTTTTGTAACGTAACGGATGTTTTATCGTGGCACCCTCTCACAACTCGAAGGCATGACAAAAAAAAAATAGCAAGAGATAGCGACGAGAAAGAGAGTCACCGCTTCGCGGAAGCTTCGTCGTTATTTCATCGTTATTCCGCCATTATTTTCCGCAGCGAGAGAAAGAGAGAGAGCGAGCGGTTAAGCGAGAATTATTACGTCCGTTCGTTTTCTATACGTGGTGGAATTTACCGCGAGAGGTACATCGCGAGACTATTGTATGCACCACGAATGCACGCAGTGCATTTTCCTAATATCCATATAAATCATGGATAAAATCTTAGAACAGTCATTGTAATTATATAATAATTTCCAACATTTTTTTTTAACGAATTAGAATAATTGTTATTATTATTACACTGTAGAGTTGATTTATTCGCAAATTAATATCAATTTCTATAAAAAATAAAATTATTTTTCTCCAATAGACAAATTTTGGAAATTGTTATATAATTATAATGACTGTTCTAAGATTTTACATATGATTTCTATGGATATTAGATTTTCCTAATATCCATAAAAATCATGTGTAAAATCTTAGAACAGTCATTATAATTATATAAAAATTTCCAACATTTGTCTATTGGAGAAAAATAATTTTATTTTTTATAGAAATTGATATTAATTTACGAATAAATCAACTCTACACATACAGATTT
Organism: Dyspetes luteomarginatus; assembly: GCA_963669185.1. Taxonomy (NCBI): domain Eukaryota; kingdom Metazoa; phylum Arthropoda; class Insecta; order Hymenoptera; family Ichneumonidae; genus Dyspetes; species Dyspetes luteomarginatus. Next base: position 6,424,208 of record OY769905.1, read on the forward strand.
TACACATGATTTATATGGATATTAGGAAAATCTAATATCCATAGAAATCATGTGTAAAATCTTAGAACAGTCATTATAATTATATAACAATTTCCAACATTTGTTTTTTAACGAATGAGAATAGTTGTTATTATTATTACACTGTAGAGTTAATTTATTCGTAAATTAATATCAATTTCTATAAAAAATAAAATTATTTTTCTCCAATAGACAAATGTTGGAAATTGTTATATAATTATAATGACTGTTCTAAGATTTTACACATGATTGCTATGGATATTAGATTTTTCTAATATCCATAAAAATCATGTGTTATAGTTATATAAGAATTTCCAACATTTGTCTATTGGAGAAAAATAATTTTATTTTTTATAGAAATTGATATTAATTTACGAATAAATTAACTCTACACATACAGATTTTACACATGATTTATATGGATATTACGAAAATCTAATATCCATAGAAATCATGTGTAAAATCTTAGAACAGTCATTATAATTATATAACAATTTCCAACATTTGTATTTTAACGAATGAGAATAATTGTTATTATTATTACACTGTAGAGTTGATTTATTTGTAAATTAATATCAATTTCTATAAAAAAATAAAATTATTTTACTCCAATAATTAATGGGTGTGAACCACCAACGTATTTTGCTAATATATTACGTATAAATTTTATATACAATCGTCGAATTTGAATTGTAATTAAAAACCAATGTTCAAATTATTTTTCTTACCAGCTAGAATATTTTTTATTGTGATATTAATTACTCCATGAATTAAATATTGACAGATTGGTATTGATTTTGAACAAATTAAATCATTTTTCCTCAATAATGAATTACTCTTAAGTTGGTTTTCTTTTTCTTTTTTCGAAGTTTATATCACGAAATGCACGACGATACGTCGAAAAATTTTCCACCTACTCGGTGGAAAATTTACTGACGCATCGTCGTGTATTTTCCTAATATCCATAAAAATCATGTGTAAAATCTTAGAACAGTCATTATAATTATATAACAATTTCCAGCATTTGTTTTTTAACGAATGAGAATAATTCTTATTATTATTACACTGTACAGTTGATTTATTCGTAAATTAATATCAATTTCTATAAAAAATAAAATTATTTTACTCCAATAATTAATGGGTGTGAACCACAAACGTTTTATGCTAATATATTACGTATAAATTTTATATGCAATCGTCGAATTTGAATTGTAATTAAAAACCAACGCTCAAATTATTTTTCTTACCAGCTAGAATATTTTTTATTGTTATATTAATTAAATATTGACAAATTGGTATTGATTTTGAACAAATTAAATCATTTTTCCTCAATAATTAATTACTCTTAAGTTGGTTTTCTTTTTCTTTTTTTTCGTCGTGCACGAAATGCACGACGATGCGTCGATAAATTTTTCACCAAGTACTGCAGAAGACCCGCGATATAAAGACGAATAAGGGATGGGGAAAAAAAGCCGCGGGGTGATTTTTGCTGCGAAAGAAACGCCACGAGAGAGGATCTCTCGAACTTATATTTATATCGTGGTGAACCGTATCGAATTGTGAATACGTGATACGAAAACGATATCTTTCTGGTATATCCGCGACTACTGTGAGAATATTCTCAACATTCATATACAGTCCTGCCGAGTAAAATTGTCATCCATGAAGACACAAAATATTCTAGGCGATATAACACAATCAAAAAACAAAAAATGACGGCAAAAATCTTTTTTTTTTTTTCTTATTTTCCATAATAGTTGAAATAAAATTGAAATTGTTGTTTTTGGGAGCGTTGCATGTGGGCTGAGGCACGATTGGAGGAAGTTTTTCGTACTGTCTGTACGCGGAAAAGCATACAGAGAGAGAGAGAGAGAGAGAGAGAGAGAGCATTTGCGAGAGAGCTGATCGCTTTATATTCTGGCAAGCGCCACGGCGGAGAGCACGCGCGCCCGACTCCCGGGGCACTATATATCTTGTCGATTTTCGCGAATGGAACCGTCGCTTAGTCAAGCGTGAAACGCGTTTACCCAAATCGAAGTCCGGAACCGCGGATAGAGAGAGAGAGAGAGAGAGACAGACAGACAGATAGAGAGAGACAGAGAGAGACAGAGACAGAGAGAGAAAGAAAGATAGAGTTAAATTCGATTTTGACGATATATCTGTGTGTAACTAACGTGTAATACGCGATCAATCGCACCCTCTTATATACACATAGAGACGGCAAACTTGGCAAAATCGAGACCTAAAATATCTTCTGCCCACAAAATCTACCATTCGAGCCTAAATTCGATTTAATTTAATCATTTTAGCGACTATAAATTAGAATTGCCATGTTTCGAGAAAAAAAATATCACTCTCAAATTTCTATACAATAATAATAATAATAATAATAGTAATATTAATAATAATAATAATAGTTATAAATAAAAATAATATAACTCGATACGGCTCATTGGATTTCCTATGTCGTACTCAACAGACGCACAGGCACGGTAATTAAATCCTAGAACTGTGGTGCATTTATCTTTTTCCTCTCTCTCTCTCTCTCTATCTCTTTCTCCTTCTCGAATGCTTTACTATAATATCTCAAGAAACTTTATCATTATTCATAAATCACAATTTAAATCCGACAAGTCTCTCACGCGGCGCGTATAAATCTGATTGATAAACGAGAGGCTGGTTAATTCAATCTCAATGCTATAATGTTTAATAGTACCTGTGTATAGGTCTATATATATATGTAACTAATCGGTATATCGTAGTGTATGATTTACTGAAATTATGAAAGAGAGTTGAAAAAAAAAAAAAAAATCTATAATTTCTCCATTTTCGCAAATTCTCTTTTGCTCTGCGCCATCTCATCTTTCGCTAAATGCCAGAAAAGATTAAACCTCGCACGTGTAAACAGATAAGAGAAGCCAATTCGAGTTACCCCCGAAGAAAAGTAAAAGTTGCAGGGGTGATTTAAAAATAATTTCCAAGAGCACATAAGGAGCTCTGCGAAGAGAAAGCAGAGAGGAGGGAAAGATTGTGAGCGGTTTTCACGTAAAAGCATTTCTCTGAGAGTGTTGGGAGCCTGAGAAAACGTCTAGGGGTGTCCGGGGAGATTTTTATTCGCGAAAACCATTTTCTTCGTGTGGCTTCCGGCGTTGGAAAACGCGCTGGTGCTATACATATATAGCGATTTTGCGGGCTTTCCCTATATACATATGTATAGAAGTGAGATGTATAGTAAGCGTGTCTGAAATGGAATTGAGAGCGCTCCGGGTACGGGATAATTGTTTTGGAACAATCCTGGCCACCCTTTATATATAGATATTTGTCTGATGACGTGCCACGAGATCTGGGAAAGGGTTGCCATGGCTACATCTCGGTTATATAGGAGACAAATTTTGCGCGTCTTCTCCGCGCTACTGCTGCTCCCTCGCGGGTACGAGCGCGAAGAAATCGAACGCGCCGCGAGTTCGCGCGTCGCGCTCAGCGTCGATCACACGAGCAGACGCCGCGACGGTGAGACGCTGTGGAGGGGATACGTGACCGCCGATAGGAAGAAATTATTCTGGTGGGGGGATAAAAGAGGGCGTGGCTATCGTCCAACGTGACGAAAAAGTCGTTCGGAGAGGGGGGATGAGTTTGTGGCCGCCTACACTCGCACTCTGATAGCTTTACAGACCGCGAATCTCACCCCTGACCCTCTTTTCTTTGCGACTGTACACTGGAGTTGACTCGTACGCGACAAGCTCTCCTAACTTAGAGTTTTCTCGCTCCTCTCGTTGTACTAGAATCGTTTTATTTTTTATTGCCGGGAGGAAACGAGCAAACTCGTGAAGATCGATCAGCATTTCCTAAATTTCTCATTATTCTTTTCCCGATTTTAATCAGTGGGATGATGAGAACGAAAATGTTTCTTTGGATAAAATCGAGCGAGTAGATCGACTTAATTGACTTAGGAAACGCAAATTATCGAAAAAAATGGTGGATTTTTTATTTTATCGATTTGCAACGAGTCGAGTTGGATGGAAGAGAATTTATGTAGGTCCAACGAGGACTTACAATTGTAATTACGATCCGACAAACTCGTTATTAATAAAAAATTAAAAAAAAAGTACACGAGTAATTCGATTTGCGATTCGAGAGTCTTTTTCTCGCCTTTTTCAACTCCGTATATATTACACACGTATAAATGTGTTTCACGTATCTAACCGGAGAGTTGAGTAGTCGCGAGGGACTCAGGGAATGGGGTATGAAAAACCGGCTGTGGCCAAATTATCGAAAAAATGGTGGATTTTTTATTTTATCGATTTGCAGCGAGTTGAGTTGGATGGAAGAGAATTTGTGTAGGCCCAGCGAGGACCTACAATTGTAATTACGATCCGACATACTCGTTTTTGATAAAAACATACACGAATAACTCGATTAGCAACTCGAGAGTCTTTTTCGCGCCTTTCTCAACTCTGTATATTCCGCATGTATAAATGTGTGCTTCACGTATTTAACCGGAGAGTTGAGTAGTCGCGAGGGACTCGTGGAATGGGGTATGAAAAACTGGCTGTGTCCAAATTATCGAAAAAATGGTAGATTTTTTATTTTATCGATTTGCAACGAGTCGAGTTGGATGGAAGAGAATTTATGTAGGCCCAGCGAGGACCTGCAATTGTAATTACGATCCGACATACTCGTTTTTGATAAAAACATACACGAATAACTCGATTAGCAACTCGAGAGTCTTTTTCGCGCCTTTCTCAACTCTGTATATTCCGCATGTATAAATGTGTGCTTCACGTATTTAACCGGAGAGTTGAGTAGTCGCGAGGGACTCAGGGAATGGGGTATGAAAAACCGGCTGTGGCCAAATTATCGAAAAAATGGTGGATTTTTTATTTTATCGATTTGCAACGAGTTGAGTTGGATGGAAGAGAATTTATGTAGGCCCAGCGAGGACCTGCAATTGTAATTACGATCCGACATACTCGTTTTTGATAAAAACATACACGAATAACTCGATTAGCAACTCGAGAGTCTTTTTCGCGCCTTTCTCAACTCTGTATATTCCGCATGTATAAATGTGTGCTTCACGTATTTAACCGGAGAGTTGAGTAGTCGCGGGGGACTCGTGGAATAGGCTATGAAAACCTGCTGCGGTGCAAAATAAAGCGAGAACGTTTTCTCTCTTGCTTCTCCGTTTCTCTCGCACCCCCATAGGGGGTAATTAATTTACGGGGACAAAACCGGTAACGAGTTCGGCGCATGCAACGCCCTGTTTTCGTTGTCGGCGGAGAAACTCTCACGCGATAGAGTCGCTACTGAGAGTATTTATAACGTGTCGGAAAGCGGTTCGTGTATCATATCGTAAAATTAAAAAAACAAAAAAAACACACGATCATACGTGTGAGTGTTACGTGGACGCACTTAATTAAGCACGGAGTGTTGAATGAGAGAAAAAGATTGTGGAAAAAAAAAAAAAAAAATCTCATTCTATCTTGTAATCCTCGTAGAAAACAGTTGTAATGTTGTGTTGAACGAGTTATTTTAGCTATCGAAAGGGAAAAACTCTTGTCTTATCGACCTCATTTCGTTATTTATTTATTTTTATTGTAAACGAATATGAAGAATAAAAGTATAAAATGTTTTTTATTCTGAAAAAAATCCAATCGAGAATCGTAAGATAAATATTCAAGCTGTTGAAGCTTCGTGTAGTCGATGAACTTTTTCTCTTTTTTTGCTGCAACTTTTGGATAAAAGCGTATAAAATTTTCTCCAAAAAAAACTCATTCTATGCTTTTTTAATTGTCGTGGGAAAATTCGTTTAAATTTATTGACGCCATTTTGTTTTTTTTTTTTATTGTAATGTGGAGAATAAAACTGTAAAACGTTTCGCATCATATAAAAATCCAATCTGCAATCGTATGATTAATATTTAAGCTTTTGAAGCTTCAATATAGTCAATAAGCTCATTTGCTGCTCTTGATTTTCGATTAAAGAAAAAGAATAAAATTTGTTTTCAAGAAAAACTCATCCTGTAGATCTTGTAATCCTTCGGGAAAAAAATTATTAGCAGAAAATACGAGTGTAACAATTGTGAAAGAATTTTATAACTATCGAAACTATTCGTGTAAATTTATCGATACCATTTTTTAAAATAATAATAATAATTTACCAATAGAGTTAAATTATAAAATACTTCTTAGCGCAGAAAAATTCAATTTGGTCCTCGCTAATTTGAGATTTTTTTTTGGAAAAATACCAAATTTTTTCTGCAGCCTCGTATGCGATCAACGATAATCTTTTTTGCTCATCACGACGTCACAAGACACTTGCAGGACTATCGAGCACGCAGCCAAGAATAGCATATATATAGAACAAGTCCCTTGACTCCTGGCTCGCTGCGAGAGTCCAAAATTACTTCACGATATTCTCCAGAGTTCTCGATATCGTTCTGAGACGAGAATCACATCCGTACACTCGTCCCAGAATTCCACACTGCGAATTACCATTTCTATCGCGTACGGGCGTACGACGTCGACGAAGCAGAAATGAAATTGTTCGTGGACGAGCTACATCGCGAAAGAAAGAGAGAAATTGTCGTTACTTCCGAAGGTGTCGAGGGATTAATGTCACGAATTTCCTGGAACGAGGAGAATGAAGAAAAAAAAATCTACCAGAGCCTTAAAAAAAAACCTTAAAAAAAAAAAGCCTTAAAATCTACCAGCTTTGCCTTAAAAAAAAAAGCCTTAAAATCTACCAGCTTTGCCTTAAAAAAAAATGGAAGAACAACTAAACAAATTCATAACGATCAATTGACGATTCGAACAATAAAATATGTCGTGGCCCGAAATAATAATCGATCGATCATATTGAATAATAACCAACCCCTATTCCATCTGTAGTATATATATATATATATGGGAGGGTTGCATCCATGTTGCATCGAGACAGCAAACAACACGTGGTGTTACGTCGTGTTGTATAATGTTCGTCGATTGAGTGCGTACATCATGAACGTATCGTTCGATCGTTAAGCGTCGTGTTTCTGTTCCCCAAAAGGCCAAAGTGAGGGTGATTTTTGTGTCCTGCTGGTCCATCGAGGTGGCTACGGGGGTGTTTTTACGTATATATATATATATATATATATATATATATACGTAGAGCATCGTCAAGGGGTTTCTGCTCGACTATCGAGCGCCCCGCCGGCATCGTTTATACGAGTTCGTCACTCCTCGCTTCGAGACACGTCAGCAGTCTCACCAATATAATATATATATATATATTCTAAGGCACCTCTTCCTTTTGCTTCTAGCAACGTCACCGCTTGCTCTTTCTCCCTTTACTCCCCCGAGATTCGAAGATATTCGCGCAGAGCGACGGGGTGATCGTTTCCTCGAGCTCCATCAAGATGGAAAGATCGATGATTTCATATAAGAACGCTCGGAGATATTTTTCCATCGGTCGCCAATTCGTATTAAGCTCCGTGCTCGATGATCACTCATTAATTACAAAATTGCTTGAGGGCTGAGGGACAAAATTACAAGAGATTAAAAGAATTAAATGAGAAAAAAATATATCGAATAATTCTTGAAAATTGTTCGTCATTTAAATTGCATTTGGACAAAATTTCGAAATGATTACTAAAATTATTAAATCACAATTTTTAAGCATTCAAGTCTCAAAATGAAGGCTCTCGAGACGTAAATTTTACTGCAGCTGGCAGAGAGACAGAGGAAGGGGCAAAAAGAAAAAAAAAAAAAAATGAAACAAGACTGGGAGGAATGAGAAGCACGAATCTCTCCGAATCGGTATATAGTAATTAAGAAATAAATGAAGACGTTTGCCTGTGCTACGTGGATGCATGGCGGACTCTTCGCTGGACTTGGCAGTTTTATATGGAAGTAGGCAGTACCGAAACGAGTTTTTGTTTTGTCAGCCTGAGGACTTGCAAGGGAGAGGAAGTAAAAAAAAAAAACGAAAAAAAAACCGGTCGATCCGATTCTCTTGCAGTTGGATGGGCACTCGGGATATATTTATAGTTTGTACGAATGTTGGCGAACAGGATTCGCCGGGGCCCGATTACAGGGCCAGTAATTAAATATAAGTAAATTAGGCCTATCAGCTCTCTCGTCGTTGAATGTGTCTCGATCGTGTTGATGATGACGATAATGATGATGATGATGATGATGATGATGATAATGATGAGTGTGATAGTGTATGAGCCTTTTCTTTAATTCCACATGGCAAAAAGTTCTCTGCATCATTCACACCTTCTTCTCGTATATATATATATACACATATATATATATATATATATATATATATATATATATAGACACATAAAAATGGATATATAACACATCTTTGGCCTCTCAAGTCCCTTTCGCGATTGCCGACGCACCCCGTGGCACTTTCATTAATCTCACAGCTCGGCATTTCTTTAATACAGCATCTCTCTCACTCATCATCCGTGCGTGCGTTGCTTGTAATTCTCTCGAGACAGAATTTTTCCGTCTTGTTAAGGCACCGAGAAATCGCGAGAATCACGAGGGAATGCGTGTGCAGTATTAACAAGAATGGCGAGGTTGAATTTTTACGTGAAAGCTCAATTTACGTTAGGCAGAATAACCAATAAATAGAGCTGGCGAGTGAACATTGTGAGATTGACGAATTTAAAAAATATTTCAATGCTGCATTTTTTTAATATATTTTTTTTAATTTTTTTTTCGACGAAAAGATAATTTGGTAAAAATCTTTTTAACATAATTTCTTCAATATTTCTGTCGCGTTCACTTATCATCTGTGTGCGTTGCTTATAATTCTCTCGTGACAGCTTTTTTGCGTCTTTTTATGGCACAGAGAAATCGCGAGAATCACGCGGGAATGCTCGTGCAGTATTAACAAGAATGGCGAGGTTGAATTTTTACGTGAAAGCTCAATTTACGTTAGGCAGAATAACCAATAAATAGAGCTGGCGAGTGAACATTGTGAGATTGACGAATTTAAAAAATACTTAAATGCTCCATTTTTTTTATATATTTTTTTAAATTGATTTTTTAATTTTTTTGTCGACGAAAAGATAATTCGGTAAAAATCTTTTTAACATAATTTCTTCAATATTTCTGTGGCGTTCACTTATCATCTGTGTGCGTTGCTTATAATTCTCTCGAGACAGAATTTTTCCGTCTTGTTAAGGCACCGAGAAATCGCGAGAATCACGAGGGAATGCGTGTGCAGTATTAACAAGAATGGCGAGGTTGAATTTTTACGTGAAAGCTCAATTTACGTTAGGCAGAATAACCAATAAATAAAGCTGGCGAGTGAACATTGTGAGATTGACGAATTTAAAAAATACTTCAATGCTCCATTTTTTTTATATATTTAAAAAAAAAAAAATTTCGACGAAAAGATAATTTGGTAAAAATCTTTTTAACATAATTTCTTCAATACTTCTGTCGCGTTCACTTATCATCTGTGTGCGTTGTTTATAATTCTCTCGTGACAGCATTTTTGCGTCTTTTTATGGCACCGAGAAATCGCGAGAATCACGAGGGAATGCGTGTGCAGTATTAACAAGAATGGCGAGGTTGAGTTTTTACGTGAAAGCTCAATTTACGTTAGGCAGAATAACCAATAAATAGAGCTGGCGAGTGAACATTGTGAGATTGACGAATTTAAAAAATACTTCAATGCTCCATTTTTTTTATATATTAAAAAAAAAAAAAAATTCGACGAAAAGATAATTTGGTACAAATCTTTTTAACATAATTTCTTCAATACTTCTGTGGCGTTCAATTATCATCTGTGTGCGTTGCTTATAATTCTCTCGTGACAGCATTTTTGCGTCTTTTTATGGCACCGAGAAATCGCGAGAATCACGCGGGAATGCTCGTGCTATATCGTAATTTATAGTTATAAAAATTGGCTATAAATAGATATTGTAGGTGAACATTGCGAGATTGAAGAATCAAAAAATACTTCAATATATCATTTTTGTTGCATTTTCTAACATTCCTTTTTTTTTTAATTATTTTTTATTGTCGAGAAGAAGAGAATTCTTTAAAAAACGTTCTTAAAATTTTTTTTTTTCATCCAGCAATATTACAAATTAATATATTTTCTTTTACTTCTAGAAAAAAGTCCAAAGTTTAATATTCACGAGAATATCTCTAAAATTTCTATCTTCCTCAAAAGCTAACACTTCAGCATTCTACGACCCTTAAAACTCATTATTATAAATGAAATAATTTTTGTACACAGAAAACGATGGAAAATCTCTTGATCTTTTTGCCAGTACACAGAGCTGAGATATGAGAGTCGTTAAAAAATAATCACCGAATTAAATCGAGATGGGAGGCCTTGTAAACAACCCCAAATTGTCTGCTAGACTATATATATATATATATATAGTCACACTGGGATATGTAGACTTCTGTGTAATATATACAGGGCACAATGGTGGATGTCGTGTTTCACCCTCTTCACTTTTCTGTCTCTCTCTCTCTCTCTCTCTCTCTCTCTTACTCGCCACATAGAAATGCTTGGATGAGGGTGCAGAGAGGGGGCCCTCGAGCTCTCTCGCAACCCCCACACGAAATTCTCGTGCTCTCTTCTGATAATAGATGGGACCCCTGGGTACCGCAAATGAACCACGAAATGCTGCCGGTGTGTCCTGTGGACCAACCTGTCGCTGGCCCCAAACCAGGGAGGACCATCTGTCCGGTATTTCTTTTTCTACACACATACACACACGTATATATATATATATATATATATATATATATATATTGCACCATGTTCTGGAGGCCCTTCGTCCTGTCCATCCTCGCGTCCATGCAGCATCAGTAAAGATCTCATACGAAGATAAAATCGGAGAATTTACCTCGCACAGATTTGAGCATAGAGAAAGGGTGGATCGCCCTTGAATATTTATTTTTATGCACCCGATGAAGATCGTGACGAATTTTCATGACGTAGAAATCAGAGCTTCTCCTATTTATTTGACGCCAGGACGAGGATAACAGAGGCGAGATAACGTTCGCATTATGATTTTAATGCGCCAAATGTCCCACCTAGCGATGACAGCGAGAGAAATATAAAGAGAGTGCATAATCGAGCGGAAAATTTGAAAATTTTCATTGCAGTCTATTGTTACTGTATGAACGAGATCTCGACCCCTGGCCTCGACCTGCTGTTGTTATATTTCGCTCTCTTGTTAACACAAATTTACGATAATTTATTATGCCTCGTTTCACGCTTACTTTCCCTCCTCGATTATCGATAACTGACGATAAACTTTTGTGAAATATATTGAACTCGGACTGGACCAGACTGGCCAGTGTCCAGTCGAGTTTGTAAATTTTGAGAATTCGATGAATTTATTGCCATTTATCGTCATTCGAAAAAAAAATATATACATATATACATATAAAATTTGTAGCTCTTCAACTCCCTCTGTCGTTCAGCAAGCGTTAAATTAGCTCTTTTGCAATGTTTCCTTAACGTTTTGAAAAATATTTGAAACTATATTCAGAAAGTCATGTGGAGAAAATCTGTGATGTGTTCGTGTGTGTGTCGTAAGCACCAGAAAATTTCGAACTGACTCTCTCGTTTCATCGTGGAAAAGTTAGCTCGTTAGTCGAAGACGCTTTTGCTTGGGTACGAACGCCCTCTCGCGGTTTATTTGTGGCAGGAAAACGTGGCACGTATTGAGCACAGAAAAGAGAGAAGTAGGGAAACCTACGAGTCACCTGATCGATCTAGTTCGAAACTCAACTTCAAAGTCCAAAACTCTTTTTTTGTTTATCTCAAAGTTTAACAAAACTAAAAAAAAACTTTTTTCCCATAATTTTTTTTCATATCCGTTCATATTTTTTCTTCTGCAAGTTCAATAAATTTGCCATTTTGCTCTGATTAGTAAATATCGAAATTTTGGAAATCGGAAGCTCGCACGTTGATGCATTTTGGCCCGTAAATAATCCACGAATAAATAACGAATAACCGATCGCTATGAATCACAATTATCAGGGCGTAGATTCCGTCAATTTGTACTATACATTTATGACATGTATATAGTAATATTAATATGCAACGTTCATGCTCGACCAGAGAGAGAAAGAGAGAGAGAGAGAGAGTGCAGGCGAAAATTCATATAAGCTTTCTATACGCAGCGGCCTCTCTGCACGTCATACTTTTAATTCGAGAGAGATGCGAGCATGTTCGGGGCTTTCGTTTGACACGTTTCCATTCAGGATTTATGAAGCTTATATATATATATATATGTATATATATATATATATACATATATATAGGGTAGGGAACTCGCAAATCGTCATTTACAAATGATCCCCTCGACGTCTGCGATGTATTTTGCATCTTTGACGAAAAAATATTCGACATAACGATGATAGACGTCGCGGTCTCTGTCTATATTGCACGTTAATGATGACTGAGAAATGCAAAAAAAAAACCAGACACGCCATAAGAAGCAATAAAAAATTTCTTATCGCACTCACACGTAAAATAAGCCAGCGGGGTAATTAAAATGTTTTTTTTCGGGTATCAACTCACGAGAAATAAGAACGAGACGTCGACACTTTTTTTCACGTTTTTTAATTTTTTTTAAAATTTTAAACAGTAATCGGTATTAAACTTTGGCCTCTGACAACGAGCATTGATAAAAAAAAACGATCCTTATTTCGGTGACATCGTTCTCGACATTCGCGAAATGTAAAATAATTTTATTGTTTTGACTACGATCGAGCAATTATGAAATTCACGATTTTTTGCACGAGCAAATAAAATTTTAATAAATTATACAAAACGGATGAATTGTCGCTAAGCGAAGTAACTTTGAAATTTTTTTTTTCGTAACTTCAGTTATTATTTTTATAATCCGACGATCAAAATTATCAATTTCTACACCGGTAGAGAATCGAGTGAATTAACCAACAATTAATGCCACACTAAACTATTCGCTAATTTCCCTAAAGTTAAATAAAAGCAAATAAATCGTAGAAGTATTTAAAAAATTAGAGTCAATCGTGAAAATGTCTATTTTTCTATAAGCTACCCACAATTTTAAAATCATCCCTATTGACATATATATAATTTTTTTTTTGAAATTTATCTCGATCATTCGAGAATTTTCCAGGTGAAATTTTATACTTTACAACGTCTTTGCTCAATTATCCCCCAGCTGGAAACTGAAACCTCTCGTCTTCTATTATATTATCTAGGTGGAGATTGCGTGGGCGGAAGGAGAGGGGGAGGGGGTTGAAATGCCGCGAGGGGGTAGGTAAACGTACCAAGTGGCGGAAGCTGCTACGAGAGTGTGAGTGGAAAGAGAAAAGAGATAGAATCCCCCTCTAGCCTCTCTAAACTACTATATATACAAATATGTATATATATATATATATATATATATATATATATATATATATATATATATATATAAACGCACACACACTTTTGTGGCCGGGGGTAGGTCTACCTGGGGTGCCGTTACTTTGCCGGTGCAGAGGCCCGGAAAATTGTTTACTGGATTGTTTAAACGAAATTTACTAAAGCTTACTGATTTTATATCACAGCGGGAACGGAGCCCCGGGGAGCCACAGCGGGATTATACATTAACGAAGTTAGCGAGCTACCGCCCCCGGCCTTGAGCCAACATACTACGTGTTCCTATAAATATCTATATCTATATCTCTGTGTGTATGCGTGTAATATATATGTAGATTGGCACAAAAGCTCCAAGAGAGCTTTCGCACCACCGTGGAAATGCTCACGAATAATTTCCATGTTCACTATCATATCGTCGCGAGGAGAGACAACTACTTTCTCCTCATATATGTTAATTGTCGAAACGTTGCTAACCCAAAATCTCATTGAGCACGTGATAACAATTTTTTTTTATAGCGCTAGAAACTTTTACAAGATGAAAAAAGCAGCACTATCGTCAAAAAGAGACAAGTATTTTCTCGTCATATGTTAATTGTCGAAAAGTTTCTAATGAAAATCTCATTGTGCACGTGATAAATTTTTTTTTACGTCTCTAGAAACTTAATACAATGAGAAATTCTACGTATTTTAATTGTGTTGGTCGATTTTGGAGAATATTTTTTTTATTGTATTTATAATATTTATAAAATTTTGCTTATCGGCTAAATTGAATTTATTTAACCAAAAGGCTTTTCCATTCGATTTCATTACATTTTATTATACCGTATTTTAATTAGTTGAAAAATTAATTTACAGAAAAATACGAATTTATATACGCGCTACTTAAAATAAAAATATTTATAGCGCTAGAAACTTTTACAAGATGAAAAAAGCAGCACTATCGTCAAAAAGAGACAAATATTTTCTCGTCATATGTTAATTGTCGAAAAGTTTCTAATGAAAAACTCATTGTGCACGTGATAATTTTTTTTTACGTCTCTAGAAATTTAATACAATGAGAAATTCTACGTAGTTTAATTGTGTTGGTCGATTTTGGAGAATATTTTTTTTATTGTATTTTTAATATTTATAAAATTTTGCTTATCGGCTAAATTGAATTTATTTAACCAAAAGGCTTTTCCATTCGATTTCATTACATTTTATTATACCGTATTTTAATTAGTTGAAAAATTAATTTACAGAAAAATACGAATTTATATACGCGCTACTTAAAATAAAAATATTTATAGCGCTAGAAACTTTTACAAGATGAAAAAAGCAGCACTATCGTCAAAAAGAGACAAATATTTTCTCGTCATATGTTAATTGTCGAAAAGTTTCTAATGAAAAACTCATTGTGCACGTGATAATTTTTTTTTACGTCTCTAGAAATTTAATACAATGAGAAATTCTACGTAGTTTAATTGTGTTGGTCGATTTTGGAGAATATTTTTTTTATTGTATTTTTAATATTTATAAAATTTTGCTTATCGGCTAAATTGAATTTATTTAACCAAAAGGCTTTTCCATTCGATTTCATTACATTTTATTATACCGTATTTTAATTAGTTGAAAAATTAATTTACAGAAAAATACGAATTTATATACGCGCTACTTAAAATAAAAATATTTATAGCGCTAGAAACTTTTACAAGATGAAAAAAGCAGCACTATCGTCAAAAAGAGACAAATATTTTCTCGTCATATGTTAATTGTCGAAAAGTTTCTAATGAAAAACTCATTGTGCACGTGATAATTTTTTTTTACGTCTCTAGAAATTTAATACGATGAGAAATTCTACGTAGTTTAATTGTGTTGGTCGATTTTGGAGAATATTTTTTTTATTGTATTTATAATATTTATAAAATTTTGCTTATCGGCTAAATTGAATTTATTCAACCAAAAGGCTTTTCCGTTCGATTTCATTACATTTTATTATACCGTATTTTAATTAGTTGAAAAATTAATTTACAGAAAAATACGAATTTATATACGCGTTGCTTAAAATAAAAATATTTATTGAGAAATTTTAATATTAATGTGAGTTCTGGACTATAAGAGACGTTTAGTTGGATATATTATCTATTACACACACATTTGGAAGCTGCTGGGAATCTCGTCAATGAGAAAATTGGTCAGCGGGAGTCCCGAAGCTTGGAACGTATAGCACGCGTCTGTTCCTTCTCGTGTATAGTTGTAGAAGTAGTAAAATATATAATAGACGAGAGGCGATGGATATATTAGTGGTCTTTTCTTCCCCATCTGGAATGCCTACCTGCCTATATACATATCCGAACAGCCGAGCTTATATATATATATATATATATATATTACGTTCGGCTGTATAGGATATATATTTTATGGGTTCTGCTGGTCGATATGCTCTCTTTGACTCCCGACTCCCCTCATATATAAATGTGTGATGCCACCGTATAAAATCAACCAACCGACCAGAACGTTTACGAGGTGAAATAGAACGAGATAGAAGACGATAAAAAAAAAAAGAGAAGAAGCGAAGGTGGACCTCCATCTGGTGAAAGTGGCGATCGTAATGTCCCCCGATCGACCATCACCTCTATAATTTTGGGTAATATATTACGACGATAATTCGGTTCGCGTATTGACGTAAGACTCGCCAATTATAAGAGAGAGAGAGAGAGAGAGAGGGAGAGTCCAGCTTGGAGGGTGGAAAGTCGCCATTGCGAACCCTCCGATTCTTAAATTCTCGTTTTCATCGTTGCGGTATAAAACATTCACCACATGTCCTCCTTTTTCTTCGAGGATATTCTCTCTTTGGCTCTTTACCGCCCCTCCCATATTTCCTTACTCACTCCTTCGATCAAACATTTCATACTCCAAGATACAAGCGCCCGTTTTTTTTTTTACGAGAGTGCGGTGAACCGAAACACTTTTTGATTAATCGGGCAGGTGTTCGAAGTTTTTAGCTTCCCTTAAAAATTTTGCAATTCCCCATTTTTGTTACTTTTTGCATCTTTTATTAGCACAATTTGCAGTAGCCACAAAAATATTAATAATAAAATGAGATAAAAACAAAAATATTTTTTTTTTTTACCCTCTTTATGTTTTTCATTAAAAAATTAATCGATATGTTGTTTTTTTGTAAAGAAAAAGAAAATAAATAAATGAAAAAATCGAAAGTACTCTGCGCTCTGGGCAATTATGTACCGAGGAGGAGAGACGAAGTGAGGAGGAGGATTGGGTTAAATACGCGAATGCCCTGGTCGCGCCGGCCAAGAGACAGATTAGACTCGTAATAAAGTGCTCTTTGCCGCGGTCCGCGTAGCTCTACAAAGTTTACTATATGTATACGCGTATAACGAGAAGATGAGAGAGAGAGAGACAGAGAGAGAGAGAGAGAGAGAGAGAGAGAGAGAGAGAGAGCGAGAGAGAGGGGGCGGGGGTTGGTGGGTATATGGTCTGGAGCTACGGGGCACACGATGGAAACGGTCCACAAGGGAGTCACTAAGACACTGCTCAGTGACTCTACTCGTAACGTCGAGTAACAGGAAAGCCCCAGCCTGAAACAGATTTAAACTCGTTTTCTCTGACTCTCCCCATGAAAGTTCGTACCGCCTTTTAATTAGTTAGCCAGTCGCAGCAAAGAATAAAAAGCAAAGGAGGGAGAGAGTGAGAGACAGAGAGAGAGAGAGAGATAGAGAGAGAGAGAGAGAGAGAAAGAGGGGCAAAGACTCCATATAATATAAAACTGAATTTTTCATCTCGAATTTTCGCTGTTATCACGAAAAACTTCATAAAATACTTTTTGCTAATATTTACTGTATTAAAAATTGTATCGTAATAATTACTTAAGAATTGTTCAATCAACAAAATTATTCGTAAAAGTCCAACACAAATATAAATTTTTCACAAATTCATAAAAAATCTTTTTTATCAAAAAGAATGAAAATTATTCGAAAATGAAAATTGCTGATGGTTTTTTTTTTTTTTTTTTTTAAATAGAGATTAATTTATAAATTTTACTTTTATTTCAGTCACGTATGAAATTTGTCAATGAGTTTCTGCGTGGATACATTATATGGGGAAAAAGTTGAGCCTGAAAATGGTAAGAGGGAGAAAGAGAAAGAGAGTCGATGTCAGGATGAGATAACGGGCAAAGTTTAAACGATGAGAATGAAGAAGAGTTTCTCTCTACGGTGATATAGATATGTATTATAAATGCAAGGTGGAGGGTTTTCAAGAGATCTATATATAGACACTCATATATATATATATATATATATATATATATATATATATATATATAGTATAGAGAGGTTTAAGCTCGACGGTAGAAATTACTTAACTCTCGGATGATACATAAATTAAGTAGAAATCGTAAAGGGGTTCGGACAGAGTCGCAGCCAGTTAGCGTGAGGGTGCTCCTGGGGGTTGTACACCCCTTCCATCGTGGAGCAGCCTCGACTATGCTGTTCCCGCGTCTGTTTTCTCTCTCTCTCTCTCTCCCTCCCTCTCTTTCGCCTTCTCTACTATTCGTGCAACGTCCTCTCAACCCTTTACGACGGTCTCGGCGTTGTACCTCTCTATGCTATCTAATAGAATTACCCCCCCCCCCTCCCCTACCCCCTTCCCCCTTCCCCCTTCTCTCTGTCTCTCTCCCTCTCTCTTCATGGATGGTAAACTCGAAGGCATTTGGATTGAAATTGGTGGTCTATTTTTCTATAAATGTAAAATATTTTCATCGAGAAACGATAAAAAAAATAATCGAAAAAAATTCCACTTTTAGAGGAATAATTGGAAAAAAAGAAAAATGGTGGATTATTGAAACGCGTACGGTATTTGAGAAATAGATAAATAAAATAATTACGAATTTGTATCAATCGTTGCGTAAATAAATAATTTTTCCTATTCATCAGAATAATAATAATAATAATTAAAAAAAGCATTTTTGCTATTATAGCCACAATTCCCCATGGTCGAAAAACGAAAAAATCTTTCACACACATACACATAATCTGTAGTTGCGAGCGAAACTCATCGTGTGAAATAATATAATAGCTACATGACTCGACTCTGTTCGAGGAGGCTGGTCCATGTAGGATTACGTAACGATAAATTGTGCGGCTGTATTAAGGTCGATGGATTGCTCATAACACGAGGCATATGTACCAACATATATTGTTGATCTCGAGGAGATCGACACGATGGTGGATCGCCGAGAGTCCATTAAAATACTAAGTCCCGTGCGAAGAGAGATGCGCCAGTGAGATACATACAGAATATTTTAGGGCATGGCAAGATAGAGAGAGAGGGAGAGAGAGAGACTCTATTATAATAATTCGTTGGGTAAAATCCTCCCCTTGTTACGGATGGGGTTGCAGCGACCAACTTACACAATATCTCCGTTCTCTTCGAGGATTACTCCGAAAATATGTCCTATGATCCGCGACCGCACGCCCATCACGAAATAAGGGTCCTCGCATCCCTTTAGGGATTGATGGATTATCATATACGCGATAAGCTAATTTTTTTTCCCCTCTAATATTTCTTGATATTTGTTATCAATAAAAAATCGACATATATATTTTCAGGCGAGATTTGAAGTATATTTTAAATGGCCATCTCTCGTTCATTTCTTTGAATATAAATGTATATATTTTATGTGTATAAAATAAGGGTGGTAGTAGGAGGGGTAGTAGTGTATACGAGACGGATTTATCTGATAGTCGAACAAGACGAAGAACCGTTCACATTTATATCTCGTTCTTTCATATTTTTTGATACAGCGCACTTTAACCCCCCGACCCGATCGCAACCCCTTTCGACTCACACTATCTCCATGTTTCTTTGGCACTCGTGCAAAATTCTTCGAGAAAGCGTTTGAGAAAATGGCGGCAGAGAGAACGAGAGAGGCTGAATAAAAATAAGAGGGAGAGGGGCGTTCAATTTCACCGCGGAATAAAGATCCTCTCAGAGGGGTACATGGCGTTATATATAACTCACCCCTCATACCAACCCCGTGTCTCTTGAATTTTCTTATTTATTCCCGTCTAAAATCTCATTCGCGTGAGATATCGGCACGCGGGGCAGGAAACTCTCTCGTATCTCTTGGCAAAAAAAAAAAAATAATACAAGCAAGAATAGAAAGAAAAAGAGATGTACGAGAGTAGAGCGAGAATTTCTGGTATGATTTTTCATTAAAGTGTCTGCCAGCTGTGAGATATGGTCGAGACATTGAATGCGAGCTCGGGGATTTTTTTGCAGAGATAATATCATACAGAATCTCGGGCTCCATGTCGTATCCGTTTCATTTTTAATGAAAAAAAATCATTTCTTCGATCTGTCATTGTTTTGTTTAAGTTTCCAATTATAAAATTCTTATTTAAATTTTTTTTTTTATTGTGTTGGAATCCTTGAATAGGATCCAAAGTGTCGATCGAAGAGTGTTTTTATGTACTCGAAAGAGAGTTTTCGCTGTAACGTTCCATTTATTGTGCCATAATTTTCTTTTCTTATTCCTTAATATTCTCTTCCTATTTCTCAATATTCCTTAATCCAGATATTTTTTCGAATATTATTTTCCAATTTTTTCGCCAACTATATGGTTTTTGAAATTGCGATTGAACAATTTGGCGAAATTGTGTTTTTTTTTTGTACTAATAATATCCTATAATGTGGGAAATAAAAAACGATGGAAAAAAATTCTTAATAATTTCCTCGACTTCCGTTCTCATTGACATCATACTCGAAGAATGCATATGATTAGTCATTCTCTCATCGTTGGTTCGCAGACTACGTGTCATTCCATTCTCCTGGGTAGAGAAGAAGAAGAAGAAGAAGAGCAAAAAAAAATAAATAAATAAACGAATCTCATTGCCGCCGGATATCGAATTTCGTCTAAAGAGATCGATGGCTCTACTCAATGACTTATATTTATATCTATATCTATATATTGGTGATGATCGTTGGAGTTCTGGTGCGGGGGCGAGGTTGCCACCCTGATCAAACACATTAAGGCTCGACTTCCGGCGGACGTCGAAGCCCCTAAGTGGACCGCCATTGTGTTGCCAAGTGGCGACAACGACCATTGTACTCATCTTGATTCTCTCTCTCTCCCTCTCTCTCTCTCTCTCTCTCTCTCTCTCTCTCTCTCTCTCTCTCTCTCTCTCTCTCTCTCTCTCTCTCTCTCCTATTTTCTCTCATTCTACGCGATTCCTTCATGACTATATATGCAAGACACTCAAGGAAAATTGGAGAGTCGCTCTCACAGAGCGAACTCACCGATTTTCCTCAAGGCAATTCTCAATGTTGCTGCTGTTGCTGGAGAACGTCTCGAAAATTCAAGACTGCTATTTTTATATCGAACGAGAGCCATAGAAACGTTAATTTAAACTTTCTAAGCAAATTTCGCTCCAGAAATTCCATCAGGCGATGCAAACTGACAGATCTCATTCGACTTTTCGCAGCATCGTAAAATTTACCATTAAAATTTCGCTAAAAAGAACATCAATGACATTTTTCAAGTTTAATAAAGTTGAAAAAAAAATGTGATTCTATAAATTTGAATAGAATTATATGTTAATGATCTTTTGTACAATTTAAGATTATTATTTTGCATCTTAAAAAAAATTATTTCACATTTTTTGTATCGAAGGAAAAAACAATTTCTTTAAAAATAGCAGGGAGGAAAATCAAGATGAGAAATTTCGTAACTCTTCCGATTCGTCACACTTTCACGTTTGCCGCAAAAATTCACGCGAAGAAAATAGCAAATAATCGAGAAACACATAACGATAAATAATAAGTGTCGTAAAAGGGAGATTATGACATCGTCATCGTCCCTTCTCGTCTCATGGGCGAGAAAATACAAACTGCCACGAGAAATTCACAAATATATCCCACGCCTCGTCAAAAAATTTCAACCCCCTTTCTCTTTAGCCATCCAGCTTTGATGATGGCCCAACAGAGAGTGAAAGACGGAGCTAGTTCCATTGATTCGCGTATCATCGTAATTTCACGGCGCGTTACCTACGCGAAATAACTTGGGGGACCTCTCGCGAACCCAATGTATGTCTGTGTGCTGGCTCGACTGCTGCACATACATATATCTCACTCTCGTTTCGCGAGAGAGGCCTTCGAGCTTTAACCAAGCCACGAAATTGGTTTACTTTTGAGCCCAACTCGCGCGCGCGCGACAAGAGGATCCCAAATATATATATATATATATATATATATATGTATATACCATAGAAAATGAGAGAGAGAAGAGAGGGTGGTTCGCTCGGTGGCGCGCGACACCCACCAATTTTTTTTTTTCTCCTTCTACAGTCTCCCGTTTCATCCACGAGAGGCGCCGCTATCTCGCGCTTTTTTCCTTCTCGCGCAAGCTCTTCGGCGAGAGCAAGCCTCCCGAATTACCGTCACCCGAGCGCGACGCGAGTTAAAAAAAAAAAGAAGAAAGAAGAAAAAAAAAAGCATCGAGCCTAATTTCGTTCGCCCCGAAACGCCGCCCACGCTCTCTGCGCCACTCTCATGCTTTTTTCTCTACGCTGCGCGTTTCTCTCTTCCCCGTTGCTAGCTTTCCGTCGGGGAATTAGCCTTTTAAATTGGCTCTCACCTATACCCGAGAGCTCTATACAACCCCCTGGTGGTGCACATCCAACGTCGCGAGAGATAGAGAGAGAGAGAGAGACCTCTCTCTCTCTCTCTCTATCTCTATCGTGTTTTTGCGTTAAAGTAAAAATCTCGTATCCCCCAGCATTTATTTATTTATTTTTTACATGCGAGGGAATCGAGATTGAGGCAGTGAGGAAAAAGAGAGAGAAATATTCCAGAAATGTGTCACGATAGACGATGCACGCGATTTTTTAATAGGAAAAAACTTTTAAAAAATGTTTTTGGGCAATTTTTATTCGAATTTCTTATTTTTTCAGAAAATAATTGGTTAATTCAAATTTTACAAAAAATTTCATACTCGTCTCTTCCTCTTCGAAATCAGAGATTTTCAAAGAACTCTCATTGCAACGCAAATTAAGATATCTAGGATTACCAAGGAGCTTTTTCTAATCTACTCGCGAAATTTCGAAAATGCTGCCATTAAACCTAAATCGACCTAACGAAAGTAAAGTTATGGCTATTTAAAAATCGACTTATGTCAACTTTTTACGTTCTCGAGAGGTCAAAAATCGTTTTTTTTTCCAATAAGAAATGTTCTGCTGCTTCCGAATTACACGAAATTTCTTTCAAAAATCCCAAAATTTCCACTCATGAAAGCTCCAAATAACTTTTTCTTTTATCGCTCTTGCTTCGTGCGTAGACGTGCGAAAAACTGCGTCGATCGCCATACCGTGACCGCGTATCACGCATAATAAATAGTGAGATAAAAAAAAAAAACGAAAGAAAGCACAGAAAATAGCATCCCTTACCCTGGATCAGGGCATTTCACCCCATTCGCATTTTCCTTCCTTTGCCTGTTCTCCATGTGCATGTATATATAAAGCTCGTAAAACCAAAATCCCCAAGCAGGCAGCGCGAAAAGATCGACTCCTGATCGGCTAGCATATGGAGGGGGTGAGTTTTGCAGCCCCTTTGGAGAGACCATCGAAACTCGAGAGTATCCCCGCTGGACACATATGTATACATTCGATTGGAAAAAGCACCAAATCCCAAACATATTTTCGCCGAGTTAGCAAATTCCCAAACACTTTGAGTACCGAATTGACCACATGCGGGGGTTGATCGTTCCTTTTTTTCCCGTTCACTTGACCACTTTCTTGGTCACCAAAGGATACCGTCTCGTGGGAATCGTGTCTTATATTCTTGCCTGGCCCCTGAAATCTCGAAGAAAATGTAAAAAAGAAAAAGGGCTCGTTCTTTATTTTCCTGGGCGCATTTTATACACGTTCAATTTGCACTTTTATACATCGAGCCAGAAAAAATAAAATACGCGATAGGAATAACAGAATGAGAAATAAAATAAAGAGAAATGTCAAAGAAGATTCTCGATTTTGTACAAACCCCTCAGTGTGAATATTATGTACATATATATATATATATATATATATATGTGTGGAGTGGTGGAAATTTAGCTCTACACGCGTGAACTGAATATGGATAAGCGTGAGTGTGTATTAGTCGATTCGTTGCGTAGCCCGAGGCCGAAATCCCATGGGTCCCATAACGAAGAGAACGAGGCCCGGTGAAGCTGGCGCGGGCCACGCAGGGTGGCTTTTGCTTCGAGCCATCCCCCCTCTCCTCCGCTCCCTCGCTCGTCTCCATACGCATCTCGGTATAATATTCCCAAAGCTTCCTCGTGTTATCGGACAAGCCGCACACCATATGCACCCACACCGGGTTCTCTTTTTTTCTCTATCCCTTTTTTCTGCCCCCCTCCCCTCCCCGCCCCCTCCCCAATCTTCTAGAGATTTAACCGAAGCGGATAAGTGTTCTTTATCTTATCAGATGGATATAATGAAAATTGTACAAATTCCATTTGTTATTCGTTCAGCTTATCGAAGAAAAATTTGAAATAAACGATGTATGTATTGTCAGAGCGAATAAAAAATGATGAAAAAATTGTGCTTTTATACTAATAACACAAAAATTTAAATAATTAAAAAAGAAAAATTATCTCACAAAAAAAACATCGACTGTCCATCGACTTATCAGATGGATATAATGAAAATTGTACAAATTCCATTTGTTATTCGTTCAGCTTATCGAAGAAAAATTCGAAATAAACGATGTATGTATTGTCAGAACGAATAAAAAATGATAAAAAAATTGTGCTTTTATACTAATAACACAAAAATTTAAATAATTAAAAAAAAAAAATTATCTCACAAAAAAACATCGACTGTCCATCGACTTATCAGATGGATATAATGAAAATTGTACAAATTCCATTTGTTATTCGTTCAGCTTATCGAAGAAAAATTTGAAATAAACGATGTATGTATTATCAGAGCGAATAAAAAATGATAAAAAAATTGTGCTTTTATACTAATAGCACAAAAATTTAAATAATTAAAAAAAAAAAATTATCTCACAAAAAAAACATCGACTGTCCATCGACTTATCAGATGGATATAATGAAAATTGTACAAATTCCATTTGTTATTCGTTCAGCTTATCGAAGAAAAATTTGAAATAAACGATGTATGTATTATCAGAACGAATAAAAAATGATAAAAAAATTGTGCTTTTATACTGATAACACAAAAATTTAAATAATAAAAAAAAAAAAATTATCTCACAAAAAAAACACCAACTGTCCATGAAGAAGTGTGATCAAAATTTAAATAAAAAATTATTTTTCTATGTTAAGTGATAAGAATTGTTGAGTGATAAGACACATTGATACAAATTTACAAATATGATATTGATTATATTCATTCCAGAGTTGATTTCTCCACCGTCTTCACTATGGATCCATCAATTTTTCATAGCTCATAAAAAAAAAAAAAAAAATCACCCCTTGCGTTTTTTCGAGCGCACTCGATTCATTCGAAAATTTCCCACTTTATGTCGCGAAATCAGAGAAAAAAGGCACCGAGCACGACAGAGTGAAAAAACATTTGAAACGCGAGACTGAGACGGAGAAAAAAAATAGCAGCTATACAGAGCGAGACAAGGGTGGCTGGTACGATATTGCGTATGTATCCCCGTGAGGGGGTTGAGGGGGTGAGTGTTCCGTCGCGCTTCGTGTACGATGGTTATTTTTATTTATGAGGAAACCACCATGAAAAGAGACCTAAAGGGGGTTGTACGAGAATTCACCCCCTGAGTGCCAGCACACCCCGTTTCACGGGGATGGGCAGCCGCAAAAGCGATCCCCCCCCCCCCCCCCCCTCTCCTCCCTTCGCCCTCTCCCTCGCTGCTGTGGCAATATGTCCGGATTTTCACAAGTTGAATTCTCTCTCGCTTTGCGTGTATACGAATTTTCTCAATCCCGGGAGTTTCACCAACGCGACGAAACGCCACGCACACTTTTACACTGGTGTAATTGCCTTTTCCTAAGCTCGAGCGTGCCAGAGTTGGTGCTCGACCGCACCAATGTACCGGGAGAGCAGAGGATTCATTTTATAGAGAGCAGGCGAGAACAATAAAAAAAAAAAAAACACGACGGAAATTTTATCACCCCACGATACTCAGACTTTGCTATATATGTATATATAATGTGCGTGTAGTGTGTGTGAATGTGTATAAATGAGAGAGAAATAAAACTAAGAGAAAGAAATCTCGGCGCGAGGTTTATTAACAGAAACGTTCGTAATTATCGCGAAAAAAAAAGGCACATAGAGTCAATTTTCTTTATCACATCTCTTTTTATAACGAGGTTGAGTATCTTTTATTTTAATTACATTAAGACAGTTACGATGCTTTTATATGATACTATACACGTCATGCTTCATGATAATGATTTATTACGCCAGAGAGGACACTGTGATGTGTAAATATGATAATTTTTTTTCTCTCTCTCTCTCCCTCTCTGTCTCTCTTTCTCTTTATGTATGATAATTTTTTATTGCCTCCTTCCTGACATCGTACGATTCTTACGTACATTGGTGTGACGAATTATTATTCGAGTGGAATTGGAAATAAAGTTGAAAACAAAAAAAAACAAACGAGGGGATCGAATGAAAAAAAAAATCCTATCTTTAGTGCATTGATAAGTATTTTTTTGTCTGGCCAGAAGAAATTGCTGTTATCAATTTTTTTTTGTCAAGTATTTTATCGTAGCATCTTTCAGTCTTTCCAATGCGAGACAGCAGACTTTCTCGTATTGTACATGTTTGGAGAAACGACGATATATATATATATATATATGTATATATATATATATGTATAATCACATTCCCTTACTCACTTGTGCATCGTTGCATTTCTCGTTCATTCTCGATGCAGCAAATACTATACATATATATGTGAATACCACAAGAGATAATGGACTAATTAATTCGATCGCTAATTGCCGAGCGACCGCGAGCGTGTCACGGGCAATCGGTTTGAATTATTGTCCGGAGCGACTTCGAGAGAGCTCAGGCCGATGCAGACAACACACCGAGGAGATGCAGCATCTCCCTTATATATATCACATAATACGATGTGGAAGATCCTCTCCAGCTTTATTATCCCTTCTCGATTCTTTCGAATGAACCACGACGAAAGCTGACATAAGATCTGCTTCACAGACAATTATATACGAGCTTTCTCATTACCCCTTTTTTTCAACTCGACAAATTTATTTTTCTGTTAGACAGGAAAAGAAAAATTATCCCACAATAAAAGTGGTGAGGGCTGAAAAATAATTCTGAAAATAAAAATAGACAGAATCGAGGAACAATTTCAAATTTTGTCAGTTATAATAAATGTTGATAATATGAAACAGGCTACGCTGATATAAAAAAACCTTTTGGACAATTTTGACTCTGGGGTGGAGGACGTTTTTGGGAAAAAAATAAATTCTTACGGGATTTACAATTGACTTTTGTATTCTATAAAAAATTCCAATGGCTTGAATGTGTTTGGCAACTCAAAAAAATTGTCCACAAAATTTGCATCTGTCTCTCTTGTGCTCATTGGAGTTTTAAATTGGCTCAAATGTTGAACAAAAATGAAATTTGTTTTCTTTTCTTTTTTAAACAATGACGAAATTTTATTGTTTTGTCGATATTTGTTCTACCCTGTATACGTATGTAGGAGAAGAAAAGTAATATAGTAGTGGTACGAGAGGTTAATAGAAGTAGAGCCAAAGAGCCGGACAGATTCGTTGGGTAATGGCCCTCGTCGAGTATGTCGAATCGCGAGAGAGAGTGAGAGAGTCAAAGAGAGCTTCTTGTTCTCTGGGTGATCCGCGTGTAATTCGTTCGGCCCGATATATATATATATATATGGACAGAGGGGTGGTTTGTCTACTATATATATACGTATATAAATAGTGGCGTAACACAGTAAAGGGGATGACTGGTGTCGGGGGTGGGTCTCGAGCGAGAAGAGCTTCGGTGATCCGACGCGCAGCCACCGCGATATATATACATATATATGGAGTTTCAGAGTATACGCAAGGGGGGGTTGAAACGTCGCCATCTATCGTTCTATTTGTTAGCGGGCTTAGCAAATCACCCCAACGAGCTTACGTGATACTTGGATACGAGGGTGCTAAGCCCTGTGGCCGCCAACGAGTGAGAGACGGGGTGAGAGGAAGAGAAAGAGAGAGAGAGAGAGAGAGAGAGAAAGAGAATTTTCCCCCCGTGACAAGGACCAGCACAGACGGATGAAAACGCGCCAGCACACACATATACACACACAAAATTTATTGTTCATCTCTGTCAGACTTGCAGAGCAGGTTCCACTCGCGATATCTCTGCTAATTTTCTTCTCGTTGCATCCCTTCGTAATTCGAACGATACGATTGCTGTCCAATGAAATATACGTTTAGTATACTATATATGTAGAGAGAGAGAGAGAGAGGGAGAGAGAGAGAAGGACAGGGAGGAGATAAATTATACGGGAAATCCCAATCTATCTGGTCGCCTTCAATGAATTAATGAATAATATATTACCAAAATTTCCATATTACCGGATAAATCGACCAAAATAAAACAATGGAATATTGACTGCCACACTTTGATCTGATTGCGATTTGTTGATAAAACAAAAAATACAACAACCCTTAAAAAAAAATCACAAATTTATTGAAAATTGAATAATCGAGATGGAAAAAAATGAGCATTAGGGATAAATCGTTCACCCTACTCGATTTAAAAATGGTATCGTAAAAATCAGCCCCTAAAATTTTTCAAATTCATTCAAACTTAATAAACCGAAACATTCACGTAAAAATTGGTCGGTAGTCTCTACAGAGCGAAAAAAAAATCTACCCTCTCTCGTGAGCGACAATCGTGCTCGTATTTTCCTATTAGAGGGCGCGGGCATTCACTTATAAGCCATACCATAACACTTGTCCGCTGGCGTTATGAGGTTGCTCTTCGATGGGGGATGTTTTTGTACCCGGCACACCGGCAGGGGGTGAAAGGGGGTCATGTGTGGTTTTGAGGCATCGTCTGCGCATTTTCGTATGTGTTTATGTGCGTGTGTGTGTGTTTGTGTGTGTATCGAGCACGATATCGTGGAGGGTTGGTCGCATGGGGATGTCCCAGGGTGGACAGATTTACGAGCACCTTGGGCACTGATTCACGTTTCCGTCGCCGAGCTTTTCGTTATAATATAGAACGAGAATGAGACGAACAACAGGCGAGCTTTGACTCTTTGGCCTTCCCCCACCCCCGCAATGAGACTATGTGTGGCCACATGTTCACTCGACACCCCCATCAAATATTATATACATATATATATTTGTATATTCGTATGATGGAACGTCACGGAATTTTTAGCGTGTAATTATTATTTTATGAGCATCAGGAGAGCGTCGTGAAAATTGTATGAGCCATATATGAAAGAATTTGTGACGACGTTTATATTTTGTTCGGGGGTTGAAACGAATGGCGATCCTTGTGGTCAGATTCAATAATAAAGTAGTTGGTGATTTTTTAAATTGTTTAATTGTTGAAAATTTTGAAACTATTTTACTGGTCAATAACTTTTTTTTCGAAACATTTTTTATATGAATAATTTTGTAAGCATTGTTGACTGAGGGGGTTAAAAAATTTTCCCATGAGAAAATTCGTGATGATGTGTACGTTTTGTATGGTGATAGAAAAAAAATGCAATCGTGCAATTGGATTTAGTAATAAAGTAGTTGGTGATTTTTTTTATTTAAAAAAATTTATTCGAACCATTTTTTATGTGTATAACTTTGTCGGTTTTGTTGACTGAGGTGGTTGAAAGTTTTTGATTGCATTTGTGGCGAGCCAGGAAAGAGAAAGTCATAGAATCGTCGGTGTGTATGTGTCTGTGCCAAAGGCAAAGAATAAAGAGCTCTCTCTCCCTCTCTCTCTCTCTCTCTCTCTCTCTCTCTGGTCTTGTGGTAACAAATGGATGTTTCTTCGAGGGGTGTCCGTCGGAAGGACTTTGCAGCAGCCCGCAGTAACACAATCATTGACTACACAATAACTGCATGCTAGTGTGCACCTGCCTTTTGCTGTGAAGACGTCAAACAAGATGTTGGAATGTTGTATTTCGTCGCGAGTAATGGGAATCGACTCGAGCCTCAAATCCTCCTCATCTCCATCTCTCTTCACAGAGTGATTACATTAAATTTATTTCAAGCACATATAACACAAATATTGAATAACATAATTCAAATAAATAGTATTTAATTATTGAAATGATATCTGAAAGAGAAAATAAAAAAATGGATTACTCAATCAAAGATAATTTAATTCGTTTATTGTAATAATATTCGAAGCGAATAAAATTGTTTCTTTCTCATCTCTGCTAAAACTTGAAATCGTTTGAGTTCCTGAGTGAGCTTGGGAGAAGATAAAATAAAAATCCATCATTTGTGCAGCCAAAGAAGAGACACAATTGGGGATTTCTTGAGCTTTTCTCTATCCATGCCCGAGTTACGCGCAAGCAAAGTAATATTCCATCAGTAATGAATTAAATGATATCTGAAAGAGAAAATCAAAAAATGGATTACTCAATCACAAAATAATTTAATTCGTTTATTGTAATAATATTAGAAGGGAATAAAATTGTTTCTTTCTCGTTTCTACTAAAACTTGAAATCGTTTGAGTTCCTGAGTGAGCTTGGGAGAAGATAAAATAAAAAACCATCATTTGTGCAGCCAAAGAAGAGACGCAATTGGGGATTTCTTGAGCTTTTCTCTATCCATGCCCGAGTTACGCGCAAGCAAAGTACTATTCCATCAGTAATGAATTAAATGATATCTGAAAGAGAAAATCAAAAAATGGATTACTCAATCAAAGATAATTTAATTCATTTATTGTAATAATATTCGAAGCGAATAAAATTGTTTCTTTCTCGTTTGTACTAAAACACGAAATCGTTTGAGTTCCTGAGTGAGCTTGGGAGAAAATAAAATAAAAATCCATCATTTGTGCAGCCAAAGAAGAGACGCAATTGGGGATTTCTTGAGATTTTCTCTCAGGTTTATGCGCGAGTTAGGCGTGAGCAAGATAGTATTCCATCAGAAACGAATATTACGAGCAATCCTTTGCCAATGGGACGCTACAAAAAAATTGCAAAGTTTCTCTTTGGCGTCTTCGGCGAGGTTTTGGTTTTGCGATCGGTAAACGATGGCGAGGCTGCGAGACCCACGTGAGCATCTTGAAGCCTTGGGGCCTTCCTCGTGTCAGTCCTCTCTGACCATCTACGGAGCGTAGAAAATATAATACTCGTGCGCTCAAAGTGAACGATAAAATTCATCCATAAAGGGCGTAAAAGGGAAAAGAGCCGCTCTGGAAGGGAATATGATGAACCTCAAAGTGGACGAGCAGAACGACCATTATATATTTTTCTACCTACAGTACCTCCAATTTTTACTCCTGTCGGTCAATTTATTTTAATTTTGGACAAGAGAAATAACGTCTGAATTTCGGAGAAACTACCCTTTAATTTTCATCCGATAAAAAATAATTGAAATCCTTCAATTAGAAAAAATTTTAACGTCACAGAAAAAATTATCGACTCAATTAATAGCATAGAATGTTCAACTCATAAGAATATTTAAAGCTCGTAAATTAAATAAATATAAATTAATAAAATATTTTTAAAAAATATTAAGTCAGATCGTATATATTTAAATAAAAATATATGCCTTTTTTGACAGTTCATTTTCTTAAATCGACGACATTTCTTAATACTGAGATAAGAAAATGTTGCAAATTATGTTGCGCTCGCTTTAGGCGGCCATTGAAAAAAAAGCTTCATCTTTCTTTCTCGGCTTCAACGCTCTCTTCCCCCTGATGTCCCGCATTGCGAGAGTTCTCCCGAGTCTTTACACCCATAAAAGCTACCGGTGATGGTGCGTCGGTCGTGCGCGAGAACGTTTTGCGCTCTCTCTCTCTCTCCCTCTTTCTCCCTCTCTCTCTCTCTCTCTCTCAGCCACGAATTCAAACACCATGGTAGTATAACGTTTAACATTTAAGCCTTTAGAAGGTTGTAAGGAATTGGCCTCCCTGTAATTATCGCTGAGGAGCGGCGCCTTGAGGTCTTCATTACGCTCTCTCTTGTCTTTCTCTCTCTTTCCCTCTCTTTCCCTCTCTCGCTCTCGCTCTCTCTCTCTCTCTCTCTCTCTCTCTCTCTCTCTCTCTTGTCTTTCTCTCTCTCTCTCTCTTGTCTTTCTCTCTCTCTCTCTCTCTCTCTCTCTTGTCTCTGTCTCTCTTGTCTCTTTCTCTCTTGTCTCTTTCCCTCTCTCTCTCTCTCTCTCTCTCCTCTCCACGAAATATCCTTGTTATTTCTCTGTACACAGCGTGTGCCCTTTCTCTTGATGTCTTAGTCTGTTTCCCTTCGAAAGGGACGTACCGCAGCCCGTCAGACTACGGCAGAATAAAAAGACAGAGAATGAAGACCGCAATAGCTTCCTTCGGGTGGTTCGCTCGATTTCCAACACTCTCCCTCCGCTCGCGAGAATAAAAACGTTTCGGCTTACACCGCGGCTGATCGTAAAACAAAAGACGAGATGAAGAATGCGTAGAAGAGAACCAAAGGGCTTACTGAGAGCTACGAATGTAAAAAAAACGCGACTTGAGAGAGAAAGAGAGAGAGAGAGAGAGAGAGAGAGAGAGAGAGAGAGAGGCTGATAAAGATAGAAAGGGGATTTAAAATTTTACAGCTTGCAGCATTCGTTCTTTAATCCCAAGTATGTTCCAGCGTTGCTTAGATGGATATATGTCCAGTACAATGTCGACTTTGGCATCTTTTACAACATTTTTTTCAAGTATAATTTACCCGAATAATCACCAAATCTCATGAAAATGATAAAATTCCCAAAGCAAAATCCTTAAAAATTCAATAAATTGATCTCAATAAAAGTAATAAATTCATTTTTATAACAATAATTTTGAATGAATTTTGTAGTTATAAAAAGTAGGATTGAGTTTCACAAAAATAAATAATACTATTTCACACTATAATTTTAAATAATTGGTCAAAAACGTGCAATAAATTAATTTCAATAATAAATATCTCGAGAAGGAGAGTTCAATGTATGTCTCTATTTAATACTAGCACGTTTGTTACCTATATATATATATATATATAGATGAGTTGGCGATTTAATTTTCAACGTTGAATCGTCCAGGGGGTGCCATATCTCGTCTCTCTCGCGAATCGATACTCGGAGCTTCGCTCTCGGGCGCGATATCCTCGATGTGGGAGGGACCTCTCGTAGTCTATCTATCTGCTTCTCTCGCTCGTTCTCGTGGCCCTTTATACCGTTTTACTCTATCGCTCTCGATTTACCTTGGCGCGCGGGCGTGAATGGCCGAGAGAGAGAGAGAAGGTGAGAGAGGGAGGAATTCGGTGCTGGGGCGCCATATTTCAGTTAAAGCGAAACGCGGGGGGGTAGCTACCCCCCCTCGACCTCAATGGCGCCTATATGCGTTCGATGCTTGCCTGGCTCACCTCCCACCCCCCTGCCGTTGCCATGGCAATTAATTACCTTCATCCCTTCCCGACACTAGAGCGTATAACAGACTAACCCCCCCGCCCCCACCTCTTCTACCCTCTCGTCTACCTCTCCACCTGCAGCTTCCCTTCGTCTTGTTTCTCTGCCTCGTCTCGTCCTGCGAGATTCTCTTTCGCTATAGCTCTAACGGGTGCAAAAATTTCATTCAAGATGTCCGAAAGATTATCGAGTTGAAGTAATCCATTCAAATGATTTTAAAGGGGTTGAAAAATATTTGCTTATGCACACCATTTTTTGTAGGCCAAAGTTACATTATTGGATTTTGACTTTCGGTCATTTGGGGTGCTCGCAAAGAAAATATCGTGAAATTTCAAAATTATGAGACTTCAAAATTACGAGATTCTCTTTCGCCTATAGCTCTAACGGGTGCAAAAATTTCATCCAAGATGTCCGAAAGATTATCGAGTTGAAGTAATCCATTCAAATGATTTTAAAGGGGTTGAAAAATATTTGGTTATGCACACCATTTTTTGTGGGCCAAAGTTACATTATTTTATTTTGACTTTTGGTCATTTGGGGTGCTCGCAAAGAAAGTATCGTGAAATTTCAAAATTATGAGACTTCAAAATTACGAGATTCTCTTTCGCTATAGCTCTAACGGGTGCGAAAATTTCATCCAAGATGTCCGAAAGATTATCGAGTTGAAGTAATCCATTCAAATGATTTTAAAGGGGTTGAAAAATATTTGTTTATGCACACCATTTTTTGTAGGCCAAAGTTACATTATTTTATTTTGACTTTGGGTCATTTGGGGTGCTCGCAAAGAAAATATTGTGAAATTTCAAAATTATGAGACGATGACAAAAAGGATTGAATTTCGAATGAAAAGATGATAAAAATCTCATGTATATTTGTCACCAAGAACTACGAAGATAAATTTACATTCATTTTTCTAATAATTCTACTCCTACCAAAAAGGAAACAATTCTCGTGCAAATAAAATCGAACAAGAAAATTGTTTATTGACAAAAATTAATCCTCGTAATTTCTTTCGACACTTCCTCAAAGTTGATAAATTCACGTACTCGTTATCAGGACACCCGTTGTACTGGACAGATACGAATGGACTTGTGAGAGGGGATGGTGGTGTGTTGGGGAGGATGAGGAGGAGGAAGAGGAGGGTGGGGGGGGGGGTGTGATACAATCGGTGTGCGCGGGCTTTTCCCGGGTTTGGAGTAGCCACTGCACACGAGAGATAATAGTGTAACTGATAGTAGTGGCTAACTGGATGATTCTCTGGTCTTCTGTTTCTCCCTGTGGCTGGACGAGCTGGAACGTTGAACCTTATATATGTAAGGTACACTCTGTGAGATATATAAACGTGTGTAATTCTACCCCTGGTAAACTCGAAGCTCTATACTTATATATATATATATATATGTGTGTGTTTGTGTGTGTTATTGTACACCCTCTTGGCTTTTCCATCTAATTCTCCATCTCTATCTTCGTCGGAGCACGTACGTCTCTCTGCTGGGGCTAATTTTCGGTTTCCCCGAGCCATCATCACCATTCGGTACTTCCAACGAGATAGCACACCATCAACAAGGTGGACGAGAGAGTATGAGCTGATGAGAGAGCTCGAATGAGACTGCCAAAGAGAGATGCGAGGCTGATCGAGATTGACGTACGGGAAGAAAATTGTTTTTCTCTTTACGATTTTTATTTATTTTTTTCCAACTGATTTGATGAATTATTTGAATATTTTAGTGGGCTATGGAGAATCCCAGATGCTTGCAGGATAAAACAAAATTTTAATTATACTTTTCAAATTCAAATTTTGTCGGTTAATTTAAAAATTATTTCATTACTTTTTCGTGTCCAATTGAATAATAATGAGGGAACTTTATTGTTTGCACAGTAGAAATTAATTTTTTTTTTCCTCACCAAATGACCAGGTTAAATGATTTCCAGATGATTCGCGAGAAGTCTCGTTCCATTCAGAGCTCAATAAATCTTTGGCTGTTGCGTACGAGCTATTGTCCGCTATTTCTCATAAAATATAATTCGTATAGCCGAAACGTTTTCAAACTATACGCGTTTAATCATCATAAATCGTTCTCGCAAAACCGCAGAAAATATTTGCTCGATCCTCCCTCTTCCTCCTACCTCCTCCCCCCACTCACTCCCCCGCTCCCCCTCTCTTCGTGCTCCTTTCTATCTCCACAGCCAATTACAGCTATAATATGTATCTCGTAATACATTTCGTAGAATAATTCTGGAAAAGATTGGATGAAAATTTTTACCGCTATAACTCTCTCCGAGCTATCTCGTCACGTCATTTTGGTATTTGCGGCAATCTTAAATATATAATTTAGAGTCGAGACGTCAATCGAGATGTGTAAGAAACACATGGTGGACTTTGATGCATATAAATTACAAATTTTGAAAAAAGGTCATCGGGGTGAATTGGAAAGAAAAAATTAATAATTATAAAATATAAACGTTAATTAAAATTAAATTGAGTTTTTCGAGAGCACACTCGATATACTCCATTGACGCTAACAAATAACACCGAGGAGAGATTCGTCTCGTGATGATGCGCGAAGGCCTCCCGAAAAGAGCGCTCTAGCGGCACTCGGACGTATCAATCTAAATTACAAATTCCATCGGACAATGGCCGAGGCGTGTGCTCTGCGCGGATGAGGACAGAGAAATAAAAAAA
Source organism: Dyspetes luteomarginatus (assembly GCA_963669185.1). Lineage (NCBI taxonomy): Eukaryota > Metazoa > Arthropoda > Insecta > Hymenoptera > Ichneumonidae > Dyspetes > Dyspetes luteomarginatus. The sequence continues at coordinate 6,459,908 of OY769905.1, forward strand.
AAAAAAAAAAAAAAACAGAAAGAAACACGAGCGAAGAGCAGAGAGAGAGAGAGAGAGAGAGAGAGAGAGAGGCAGAGGGAGGAGAACAAACGAATTGAAGAATGAATAACGGAGGCTGCGGGAGAGAGAGCATATAATGATAGAAAAAGATAGTAGATAAAAAAGAAGGAGATGAAACCGTTAATATTACGTATGGAGTGTGCGGGCCAAACGACATATATATATATAGTAAGAGAGTTGAGGATATACGAGATATTGCTATGGCCGTTTGGCCGGCGTCAGTATAGCCATATTAACTTAATTTATTTGTCCTTTATTTGGCTGTCAGTGAGCTCGGAGCCCGCAGAGAGCCGACAGAGGGAGAGAAAGACTCGCCCCATACAGCATCCCAAAGCACATTTTGTACAGAGTGGAGAGGGCAATCGCGTCACTCCTGGAAATCTTAATTCTCCAGATCCTCCTCCTCGATATCTCTCTCTCTCTTTCTCTCTGTCTCTGTAGTTTGGTCATGCTATATGGCGGTGAGAGGAAAGTTCGGAGTGATCAGAGAATGCTTACGCATGGAAAAGATATATAGATATGAATTTAATATACGTTAATCTTTCTTGGAGTGTTTCTCCTCTTTCCCACTATTCGAACCCAACAATGGCGATTGCCCATCATGATGGTGAAAGCGTCTGGATGTCTCAATCTGTACTCCAATATATTATTTTAAATGGTCTACTCTGCACTTGATTTTTCTTTTAACAATTCGATATCGAAATCGATAATTTAATTGAGATTTTTATTATAATTTTTGTAGGGGTAATTTTTTTTTTAGTTTGATAATTCGTGTTGATTTTTCGAGGCATATTTTAGTGGTCAAATGAAGCAAATTTTTTAGCATTACTTTTTTAAATCGCACAGTTTTGTGGATAATTTTATTTTTATGATTTAGAGATTAAATTTAACATGATTTTTAAATAATACAGTTGCCTCCTATTAAGATTCTGCATAGGATGTATAATTCAGAGAGAATATCGATGTTAAACTAATGATGTTCTCAACAAACTCGTCGATTTTTTTTTGGTTTTTCCATCTGCGATAATTATCTCGTGACTTTCTACGGGGCTACTGTAATAATATTTTTTTTATAACAAAATAACGACGAGTCGTAAATATTGTGAGGATGAATACTTCCCGCGTGATGCCTATCGATGATTTCTAACGAGATAGACATAAACGAATAGAGACGAAAAGGAGAGATAACGAGAGCTGGGAACAAGAGAACTGATGACTCCATCGATGAAGGGCCCAGATATTGCTCAAGTTTTCTCTCCTTCATTTCAACATGGTAAACGATGTTAGAAAAAAAAAAAAATGGTGGCTAGAAAAAAGGAAAAATATTTCAGTAGGAATCAACACTTTCTACTTTTTGTATCTTCGACTTTGGAGAAAGAGCAACAAGAAAGTGTAATGGAGTCAAGAGAAGAAAGAACATCCCAAAGTAGAAGGAGAAGAAAACAGATCACTCGGAACACCCCCTTGACGCAATTCGCCGACCATAAAAGTCAAGTTTACTCCGCTGGCGATAATGCTTGTAATCCAAATATAATTCTTGACTTTTTCATGAGGGGTGCACGTTCTTGGATGCTGCCCTTTTGCCAGCGAGAACATGGGATTAGGGGGATGCTGTTCACGTTAGTGCTCACCACGGGGGGTTGAGTGGCTGACTCTTCTATATATATATATATATATATATATATATATATATATGTATATATATAGGTATGTGGAAACGAACCCCTCGATCTTTACACGAATAAACACATTCGTAAAATCATAGAAGCCTCAGAACTAGCCGCAAATCTCGTCAGGGCTTACTCGAGTTGGTACGTCGGTATGAGCTGTATATATATATATATATATATATACATATATATATATAAGTGTATAAATGGGGCAACGAAGATGAGCGTTTTGATTCCCCTGCAAAGATTCTCAATTCTCTCTCTCTCTCTCTCTCACTCTCTCTGCAGGTCGAAAAACGAACTGGAGGGATTCTCGCATAAGCTCCGGAGATATCTGTAACGATTAGGCACGAAGCATGACGTAAGCCTGTATATATACAGTTTGATAGTTATAGGTATATTTATGTAGGAGAACTCTGAGAAGTCTCGAAACTCGAGCAACCCTCGTAATACAGCAATAAAATTTCTTCGAAATTTATCACCTCCAAAAGTTATTTTGGGATATAAATTACTAATTAATAATAATCATACGATAATCAGTAAACCGTGAAACTCGAGAAAAAAAAAATTGTAGAAAATCCACTTGGCAAACGATTGAAAATTTCTATACAAAAAAAAAAAAATTGACATAAAATTATTTCATAATTAAAAAGAATTTTCGACGATGAAATTTCTTCTGGCCGGATTTTTACCATTCGTGCGTCTCGAGTTCCATTCAATGTCTTTTCAATCGCTATGATGGATCGTACTCAATGATTTTCTCACCCTCTTCGTACTGTCGCCGAGTAAATCTCGATTTTCGAGCGAATAAGAGAGTCAAGGAAGAAAAAAAAATGCAAACGATCATCGAGGGCGAGGAGAGAAAACGTCGGGTGAATTTTCGCGAGTGAGAATGACCGATGAGCTTGATGCGGAGAACGTTCAGCCAGCAGCCGGCAAGTCTCTCTCTCTCTCTCTTGTTTAACGCCTATATATATATATATATATATATATATATATATATATATATATATATGAGTGTATAGCTTTGGCAGACTTTTTCGATTTCGATCTCCCACGAGAGGAAAATTCATTTCCCTATTATTTCGCAACGTCGCCCCTGAGACGTATGAATCGTTTGTTATCGCGGGCTAGTGTAGCGTGAGCGTCACTTCTCTCCAGCTCAACCCCCGGGGCGTTATTAAGCGATTGTCTCTCACAGTGGGCTTTGCACATATATTCGACCTTCTCGCCTTATGGAGACTCTTGACTCGTCAAAAACGACAAAATTTGCGGATGAAACAAAAATTTATTACTTCTGCGAATCAAATTAAACAAATCATTTTTTATTTCCACCATTTTTATTACCACTTAATTGCAGTTAAAATTTGTTTCTTTGTTTTTATATTTGCCAAATAAAAAAAAAATCGTCTCGGCGTTTAAATGGCGAAAATATCAAACACGATGTCTCAATAATAACTCGAGGGTTAAAAATTGACATCCCCATTGATATTTTCGTATCTGTATCATAAGAGTATACAAATAAATATGACAAAGCAGCTGTTTTACATCTACCCTCAATTTTACTGATCGAAGGGATTCTCATCGATGATTCAATCTGTATATAAATATATATATATATATATATATATATATATATATGTGCCATTATGTAAAATTTCGGCCAGGGTGGAAAAAATTTATATTTTCGTAAAAGAGAGTAAGAGAGAGAGAGAGAGAGAGCGAAAAGATTTTAGGACGAGGGCATCTCTCGTCGTACACACACACACATATATATATATATATATAGGCGTTTTTCGGTCGCGTGCCGTGCATCCATCATCCCTTTAAACGGTTACTTCGACTCCTGCCGTGAGCGGTGCGGCCCCGAAGTGGTTGAAGAGAAAAGATCGCGCGAGTATGCGTGTGCGCGTTCTCGCGCGTGTCTATGTGTGTGTGTGTGTGTGTGTGTGTGTGCGCGCAGGGCTATGCTCTCGAACGTGAAACGCACCAGAGCGAGAATTCTGTGAGGCCCACAAGAGCATATTTCGTTGACTGGAGCGAGAAACGGAGAGGCGAGAAGGGTGAAATATATACCAGCAATGGAACGTGAGAGTGAGAAGATCAAAAGAGGGAAAGAGAGACACAAAGTGTATTATCGCAGTGGCCCACTAAATGCTGTCACAATGTGTTTGACGCGGTCACGTGGCGATCTTCTATATAAGCCCAACGAGATGATGTCTAGTTTGATGATATATATATATATATATATATATATATATATATATATATTTAAGGATATATAGGTATACATATATACATACATAGCAGCGTATTTTATGATATATAGAACTTCTCACGGGCCGGTGAATTTCCTTCGTCAAATATTTCGACAAGGTTGTTGATCGACGAGCCCCTTAATAATGATGACGAAAAAATAGATTTCACTCATTGGATAAATCCAGCCCATGTCTCGTAATTCGAGACCTTTTTGTACGATATTGATTCAAAAATATTTTCGATACTTATCGCTACAATCTGATAAATTTTCACAAGCAAATTATCGTTTTTTTTTTTACATTTATCATGTTGATAAAAAAAAAATTCAAAAATTTCACCCTCGCCCACCTCTTTCTGCAATATATTTTTTTTTACTTTTCCACGTGGTGGAGGATGGCCCGATAAAAATTTGTTTATACTCACGTGGAAAAATCGTACAGGAGGGGGAGGGGGTGTACAACGTTTGAGTTTTATTTGAATCGGGGCTGACGCCGGTTTATTAGCGATTCTACAAAACGGTCGCGATCTCTCTTTCTATCTCGTTGCTGACGTTTGTTTGGTATTTGCGCGACTGCTGGGAAAGAATGTTGGACAAAAAAATATCGAAAGTCTCCGTCAGAGAGAGACAGAGAGAGACAGAGAGAGAGAGAGAGAGAGACAGAGAGACACAGAGAGAGAGAGAGAGAGAAACATAGAGAGGGACAATTCGAAAGGGGTTGCGCACGTTGATGGTAACCGGGCGAGAAGCCACCAGGATTATACGGGCCGTAGCTAATAAATTCGCGAGGCTCCGCAGTGCCCGGGGCGGAAGTTTTTTAATCGCGAGAGCATTCTGGATCCAGAAGCGAGAGAGAGAGAGAGAGAGAGAGAGAGCGCAGCGGAGCGTGAGGCACTGCACCCACGGGAACTGCCCTCGTCCTATATATATATATATATATATATATATATATATATATATAGGACATGTACATTGTCTGCTGGTTTGCTGGTCTTCCTGGCATTGGCAGAGCGCGTTGGGACTGTTGGGAGCGCTTGTCATTTTAAATCACTGCCCGGTGAATCCGCCAGTGCAAAAGCGTGCGAGAGAGAGAGAGAGAACGCGAGAGGATTCTTCATCCCCTCTGCACCCCTTACTCAATCCTTTAGCACCCCCTCTCGACCAAAATCCCAAACGGGATTCAACACACAGATCTCAAACACACAACACACTCAGGCAAATTTCACCTGAATTAAATTCCCTTTTAGTTTGGCGCTCTACCGTGAAACAACCCTCTACGTATAACTCTAGCTCGACGCTATGCAGGGTTAAACCCGTGTCCACTCGCGCGTTTGCGCTAATGATATTTACGAGCATGGAAACAGAAACAACAGGAGAACAACGTCATGGGTTGTGCAGCAATAAGTTCTCTCTGGCGAGTTTCACGATTTTACGAATAGTGGAAAACGATCTTGCCCTAATGATGAAGAATATGGACGAAAATTAATGGAGGCTGAAGATAAATATTTTTACTATATTAACTAAATTTTGTGTAACACCTGAAACTGGAAAAATCTGGAGAATATAATTTTGAAAAGGCTTTAAGTATCAGATTACAACGAAATAAACAAATGATTTAATGTTATTAAATAGATTGAATTTACATTTAATTAAACAGCGCTAATTCGATAATTTGATTAAATTTTTTCTCATAAATGAAATATTGTCAACATGAAATAAATTCTTTCGCTCCGTTTAATTTTATATTTAGCTATATAGTTGAGTGTACAGAGCAGGAAGTACGGCGAAGAAGAGCCGAAACATACGACACCCTGGAGAATTTCGGGCAGGTTTTCGCTGCGTTAGGGATACTCTGGTACGAAGTGGAGAAACTCGAGAGGGAGGGCAAATCTCTTGTACCTTTACCGAGTTGCACTGTGTTTGCGCTTTTGGCCGGACAAAACGGGCGGGACTGGAACAATAATCCGGAACGAGCTTCTGGCACGCTTACTCGACAAAGTTCTATCCACGTTATACATGAACTTTGGGTTTCCCGCATGCGATACACACTCGGTCGCAGGAAACCCAAAGTTCAAAGACACTTAGAACTTACGTATACGTTCTATATATACATATATATATATATATATGACATTAATGAAATGGCACGTATAACTATATATGGCTAGTGTATTTAAGGCAGAGCAGAGATGTTTCTCGATACTCCCGGCTACTTACGCTTTACACCAGTACACAGATTCTCAATCGTCCAATACGATGACACTATTCGCAAAGTCCCGGGGCGGATTTCCATTTTACCTCCCGTGATTATACCCGACGTGACTATTAAAGCGAATGCGATTATCCGAACACGGAACACTCGAACGATCGTAAACGAATGAACTAATATCGCGAGTGAGCGCCGAGCGAACGACAAAATGGCCGCGCAAACGCGACACAAGATGGCTGACGTGCCACAGGTGCCCGGCAAGGATGAGAGCACTGTTTTCAACTGTTTTGATAGTAATTAATGGTTGGAAAATGTCCCCACACGAGAGCAGCGTTGTTTAGTTCCCAGTTAGGCGATAATTGTGCCAAACTTCCCGTATGATATGAAATCTTCCAATGAAACTCATCACGAACTTGATATTTACTGTAAAACCATATTAGAGCTCGCGATATAGAGATTTTTAATGGCTGCTGTCATAAATATAGAGAATTATTACATGTGGCAAAATGCCTATGTAAACTGGACATTTTCAACTGCTTTGAACGTGATTAATGGTTCGGAAATATCCTCGCTAGAGGGTACTACTGTTTAATTCCCAATTGCACGATAACGCTGCCAACTTCTCTCTGTATTGAAATTTTCCAACAAAACTCATCACGAACTTGATATTCATTCTATAAAATCGTATGAGAACTCTCAAT